>JADRCH010007214.1:791911-960571 GCA_019843965.1 Rhynchomys soricoides
CTCTCTCTCTCTCTCTCTCTCTCTCTCTCTCTCTCTCTCTCTCTCTCGGATACTTTATTTACATTTCAAATGTTTTCCCCTTTCCAGGTCTCCCCTTTGGAACTCCCCAATCCCATCCCCCCTCCCTCTGCCTCCATGAGGGTATTCTCCCACCATTATCAGTAAGTTGTATGGCTTTTGTCTGAAGCAATGAGTCCTTGCTGTCTGTTAGTTTGAGCAGATACACTTATTATCTTGGCTAAGCCTGGGTGGTTTGTGGATTTCCAGGGCACCCCTTTGACCAACAACTCAATTGAATGAAATCCAGTTTTGGCACTGGAGTTTTGTTTGGTTACAAGTGATGACCAGAAGAGGTTCTGTTTCTCTAATTATTTGGAGACTTCATTAAGATTGCCTTCATATATTATAGAAAGTTTCTAGTGCAATAAATTTCCATACAGCCCTCAAATGTCCTTTATTTCTATCTCTCTCCTCATTCATTCCCTCAATACCATCTTCCCTTCCCATTTCAACCTGATACTTCCATTCTTGTCCCTATCCCCTTACCTCTACCCCAGCTGCAGTACATCCATAAAATCTATTTTCTCAATTTTTAGTTCTATGCTTAAGGATGTATTTTCCTCTCTTAACAAAATTATCTACTTTGACCCCACACATAAATTAAATGGCATGACCTTTTCTCCTCCTGTAAGCTGCTGTGAATTTCACCTAATCTGTACTATGTTCTCTTGTTTGTTTTTCTGAAAAGCTAATAAAATTATTTTCGAGCTTCTTTCTAAGTCCACTTCTAAATAATGTTTTATTTAGAATTAAAACCCCAGAAAGGAACCTCAGTTTCCTCAGTAACATCACCACCATGCACAACACAATACTATACAATTTAAAAATGAGGCACATATTTAATTAAATGATAGTGAACAAAATATGTTGTAAAACATCTGGGTTGCTTTATATTTGGACAGACACCTCAAAGAGACAGCACACCACATTTGCTTGGCTTGAAAGTACTCTACTGATATAGCCAATTGCTGCCTTTCTTTTGTATTCACCCTCTAAGCAAAGTTATCTTTCTCCAAGGTATCTTCCATAGAAGATTCTTTCTATGAACTGCCCTAAAGGCAATGCTATGTCATCTTTTCTTTTGACTCTTTATAATTACCTGATATTTTAATTTTGTATCACTTCTGTTTATTATTGATTTCTATAGCATTCATGCCTCATGTATGCCCAAACATCTTTGTCAATTATATTCTTAGCAACAGTAATACTATGACAAATAGTTCTCAATATGTATTTGTGATATAAATAAACTATTAGCATTCATGTAGAATTAATAATCATAGTGGTGCCTAAAGAACTATAACAATTATCACTATGTAATAAAATTAGAAGAAAAGATCATTTGAAAATTATAAATTAAATTCCCAAGAAATATATCAAAACAAATATGTCTAGTATTTATATTAGCATCATTGAGCCAGAAATTGAATAGAATTATCCTTTAACAGTGAGGGCTATATTTACACTTTAGACAGCAATTTAGTTTCATCAAAGGCAGATGGATATGCCTTATTAAATTAATTTACACATTGAAATCATATCAATTATACTGTTTGTTTCTATTTAGTGTATGACTTTTTATCACAATGTCATTTAAATAGTTTAAACATAAATCTCTATTCTTTGTATTTCTCATTATTAAATGACTGCATACTAAAAACATTTACAAACTAAATAGAGGGGAAAAAAAAGAAAATATAAGAAGGTCCTATGGAGTATAAAGAGTTATTGTAAACATTTAGATCATGGTGCAATAAGTATAGAAATTAATAGCAAAGCCTGGAGTAATTTTCATCAAGTAATATTTTAAAAAATTATGAAAAATATTTAACACAAAAAGAGAGCACAAATCTAAATAATAGGATTTATTTTAAAATTTGTTTAAAAAGTGATAGTAGAGTTGTAGGGCAAGAGAAGTGGCTTCAGAATCCCAGCTCAGAGGATGTCTAATCACAGTCATGAGCTTAAGTTCTAATTAGGAAATGAGGTAAGGCAGGCAGTGAGAGGTATGCATGTTTAAGTAGGCTTCTTCAACGTGAAGTCTGGCTGGTTATTACATCAGTCCAAATTCTGCAAATTCTCTCTCTCTCTCTCTCATTCTCTCTCAGAAGCTTTAGTATTTACCATTTTTGTCTTTTATTGGATATTTTCTTTATTGACATTTCAAATATTATTCCCTTTCAAGGTCTCCCCTCTGTAAACTCCCTATCCCATACCCTTTGCCCTGCCTCTGTGAGGGTGTTTCCTCACACACTCACCTACTCCTGCCTTTCAGCCCTGGTTTTCCCCTACACAGGTGTGTGGAACCCCCACAAGACCAGGGACTATTCCTCCCACTGATGTCCAACAAGGCCATTCTCTGCCACATATGCGGCCAGAGCCATGGGTCTCTCCATGTGTACTCTTCGGTTGGTGGTTCAGTACCCAGAATCTCCAGTGGGTCTGTACTGTTGACACTGTTGCTCCCCCCACAGTACTACAAACCCCCTTAACTCCTTCAGTCCCTTCTCCAACTCCTCCATCTGGGACCTACATGCTCAGTCCAATGATTGGCTGTGAGCATCCGCCTCAGTATTTGTCAGGCTCTGGCAGACCCTTTCAGGAGACAGCCATAGCAGGTTTCCATCACCAAGCACTTTTCGGCATTCACAATAGAATCCAGGATTGGCGATTGTATATGGGATGGATCCCCAGGTGGGGCAGTCTCTGGATGGCCTTTGCTTCAGTCTCTGCTCCACACTTTGTCTCCATATTTTCTCCTGTGAGTATTTTGTTTCCCCCTTTAAGAAGAGCTGAAGCATCCATACTTTGGTCTTCTCCTTGAGCTTCACGTGATCTGTGAGTTGTATCTTGGGTATTCAGAGCATTTGTGCTAATATCCACTTATCAGTGAGTGCATACCATGTGTGTTCTTCTGTGACTAGGTTACCTTACTCAGGATGATATTTATTAGTTCCATCCATTTGCCAAAGAATTTCATGAAGTCATTGTTTTTAATAGCTGAGTAGTAATCCATTGTGTTACTGTTCCACATTTTGTGTATCCATTCCTCTGTTGAGGGACATCTGTGTTGTATCCAGCTTCTGGCTATTATAAATATTGCTGCTATGAAAATAGTAGAGCATGTGTCCTTATTTACATGTTGGAGCACCTTTTGTATATATATGCCCAGGAGTCATACAGCTGTGTCTTCGGGTATTATTATGTCTAATTTTCTGAGGAAACCCCAGACTCATTTCCAGAGTTGTTACACCAGCTTGCAATCCCACCAGAAATAGAGTGTTCTTCTTTCTCTACATCCTCGCCAGCATATGATGTCAGCTGAGTTTTTTATCTTATCCATTCTGACTGCTGTAAGGTGGAACTCAGTGTCGTATTTCTCTGATGACTATGAATATTGAACATTTCTTTAGGAGATTCTCGGTCATTCAAGTTTCCGCAGTTGACAATTCTCTGTTTAGATCTGTTCTACATTTTTAATAGGGTTATTTGGTCTTCTAAAGTCTAACTTCTTGAATTCTTTATTGGATATTAACTCTCTATCGAATGTAGGATTGGTAATGATCTTTTCCCAATCTGTTGGTTGCTGTTTTTGTCTTATTGACAGTGTCCATTACCTTACAGAAGCTTTGTGGTGAGGTACCATTTGTTCATTGTTGATCGTAGAGCATAAGCCTTTGGTGTTCTGTTCAGGATATTTTCCCCTGTGCCCAGGTGTTCAAGGTTTTCCCCCACTTTGTCTTCTATTAGATTCAGTGTATCTGGTTTTATGTGGAAATCCTTGATCCCCTTGGACTTGGGCTTTGTACAGGGATATAAGAATGGATCAATTTGCATTCTTTTACATGTTGACCACAGCTGAACCAGCACCAATTTTTGAAAATGCTGTCTTTTATCCATTGGATGGTTTCAGTTTCTTTGTCAAAGATCAAGTGACCATAGTTGTGTGGGTTCATTTCTGGGTCTTCAATTCTATTTCATTGATCTACTTGCCTATCACTGTACTAATACCATGTAGTTTTTAACACTATTGCTCTGTAGTACAGCCTGAGTTCAAGGATAGTGATTCCCCCCAGAAGTTCTTTTATTGTAAGGGTGATAAAATCATCTTTTCTTTTACAAGGAAAGTACTGGTCATTGAATAAATAGATTCTGACATGTTTAATTATGTCATATCATGAAACATATTGAGAGATCATGCATCTTTAATTTGGTAAAGAACATTAATTTTTGACCTAACGTTCCTTGATAGTGTCATATAAAAGCAGAAGTAGTTTATGTCCAGGATGAACTGGCAATTCTTTTCTTATTGATTGTATACCAAAACCATGAATACTATGACTATTGGTTGTTGTTATTTCTGCGCTCCTCCTCCTCCACCTCTTTGTTCTTCTTCTTTCTCTTCTTCCAACTCCTTCTATTTTACTTTTGTTTTTCTTATTAGTTTTATTGGTCTCCTAATTGAATATAATATTCCATCTTTTATTGGCTCAAGAGGAAGCTTCTCTGACGATGGCTGAGTAAAACAGTGATCTATACACATAGTTGAAAATCATTGCCTGTCATTTAATTTTTTACATTATTTTCATAGAAAAACTGTATTTTGTTTTCCCCTAGTTCTCTGGCATATCTAGTCTCCTGTTCTTGGTTACCCAATAAGTACCAGGTGTGTGCTCTATCTTGTAGAGTGGGCTTTGCATCACATCAGATATGGTTGGTTACTTCCACAAACTTTGTGCCACCAGTGCACTATAACATCTTGTAAAATGACCATTATTGTAGATTGAAGGGTTTATAGCTGGATTGGTGCTTGTGGGTATTTGGTAACTTGCAGAGGAACTTCTGGTAAAAAGAATACTATCACATAGAGCTGGTGCTCTAGGTAAGCACAAGCGTGATTTATCTGTATTCAATGAGTTGTGTGTAGAAGTTTACTTTAGCAATATGTTCTTGCCATCAGGTGATAGTGAGAAATCTATAAGGTTGGCAACATGCTTAGCTTTTTGCCGATTTCTGCAAGGTTCCTTTGGCCATCAACTCAAACATATGTAACCCATTTGAGGTACTGGAATCTTCATTTGGTGACAAGATATGTCCAGTTTGGGCTCTAATTCCCATCTAATTTGGTGATATAATTTAGATTGTCTTCATATATGTATATATTTTAGGAACCTTCTACACTATTATTTTCTATAATATACTTCAAATGGTACTCAAATTCAGCTGTGTCTCTCTGTGTTTCATCCTTCATCTTTCTATCGTGTTATCCTCCTAACCCCTTTTTGAACCTTTCATTCCAGTGCCTGCAGATTTATTGGTAAAATTAGGGCGTTGAAATTTCCCACTATCATTATTTAAGAGTCAATATATGCCGGGCAATGGTGGCACATGCCTTTAATCCCAACACTTGGGAGGCAGAGACAGGTGGATTTCTGAGTTCGAAGCCAGCCTGGTCTACAGAGTGAGTTCCAGGACAGCCAGGGCTATACAGAGAAACACTGTCTCGTAAAACCAAAAACCAAAAAAATAATAATAATAATAATAATAAAAAAAAGAGTCAATATATGATTTAATTTGCAGTTGTAGCAGTGCCTCTTCTACAAACTTGGGTGTCCTTATTTTTCTGGAGAGAATGTTATCAATAGAACTGTCATTATCATCTTAGTAGAGTTTTCCTTTGCTTCTTATGAGGTGTCCTTCCCTATCTTCTCTGAGTAGTTTTGCTTTAAAGTCTATTTTCTTAGATATTTAAATGAGTAGGCTAGCTTTCTTTTTATTTCAATTGTTCAGAATATCTTTTTACCAACACTTTACCCTGAAGTAATGTTTATCCTCAATGTTCAGGTGTGTTTCTTAGATGCAGTGGAAGGATGGATCTTGCTTTCACATCCATTTTGTTAGTCTATGTCTTTATATTTTGAAATTGAGGCCATTAATACTGAGAAATATCAATAAATAATGATTGTTGATTCTAACAGGAATCAATACTTTTATTGTTTTGTTGTTAGTGGTGGCAGTGATAGTGGTTGTCATGTTGTTTGGATTCATGTGGTGGGAAGGAAGCTAGGAGGGGAAGGTCTGTGTAATGTATAGAAGATGAAGGTAGGAGAGGGAACAAAGGTTGCACCAGGTATTCTGTGGCAGAGCTAGGGATGAATCTAGGGGATTGAATTTGGAGGATTGAGTGGTGAAGGTCTTCAGTTAGCTTACCTGTTTCTCTGGCTTGCTCAGCTGCTGTGTTCCAAGGGAATTCTTGCTGGAAATAGAAGTTGGGGTAATGGAGTATGTTAGACAAAGATGGTTAGAAGAGAAGATCTTCTTGATCCACTGGAGATGGAGTCAGAGAAGAAAGGGAGACTGCAGCAGGTGTTCAAATACTAAACTGGGGATGAGACTGGGGGATTGGATCTAGAGAAAATAAAGTGAAGGGTATCTGCGAGTGTACCTGCTTCCCTGGTAGGAGTGGCCTTTAGGTTAACAGTGATTGCCTGATGGAGTTGAGGACTAACATGTAGCAAAGAGTGGAGTGGACAGGGGTTTGGAAAGGATGGTCCTTGGGATCCACTTGAGATCAGGGCTTAGGCTGCAAGTGTTCTGTTGCAGAACTGCATATGAAACTGAGGAATGAGGTCGGGAAGAACAAAGAGAAGAGAATATCTGTAGTCAACTTACATGCTTCCCTGGAAGAAGTATTATTATTTTTTTATCTTTAAGTCATCCCTAGAAAATTATAGAAATTATAGAAAATCGTGTATTATATATATATATATATATATATAATTATATATATATATATATATATATATATATTATATATGCCTTCATGAAGAGTCCAAGATTGGGTACATCTTTCAGCATGTAATTGCTCTAGTGGTTGCAATGAACTAGGAGAGATTGCTTTGGGTGGGTAGCCATAGCAAGACAATACAAGACCAAATCATAAAATCTTAAATAAAAATCTGAAAATCTTTCTATGTTATCATTTACTAACTTTGGTTCTGAGAATGTTGTTATATATGCTTTCCTAGCTTATATGTTGGCCAGTTTTAAGGGAAAACTGAGAGTAAAAGGTGAATAAATAAAATAGTAGGATTAGAATACTTCACAATAATCCTAATGGATCATTTCTAATGAATTCATCTTCTAATGAATTTGATGTAAAATGTCTTTCCAGAAACTGTATGAACCTCAAATGCTTTTTCTGTTACAAAAATATAAGTTCTCGGGTTGGCAACAAAAGACACATGTGTGAGTTACTTATAGGAAACCATAAGAAGGGTTCAGTGGATGCAACCTTATCATATTGGCTCCTTTGTTCAAAATATATAATACAAAGCATACTAATTGCTCAAAATTGTGCAAATTATACACATATACAATTCACACAAATTGTGCACAATTAGAAATTATGAAAATTAGAGAAATAACATGAAATTAAGAAAACCTCACAATGCACCAATGTGTCACACCAAAGACATTTATAGCCTGTTTGGGTTTCTGCCTCTTCTAATTGCAAATGAGAAAATATATCTACATGTGATATAAAACTTTTTAAGGCCCATAAGCTCTTAGGGATTGTCATCTACACCAAAGTTAAAAACAGCAAGGTGGTGAAGGCCATAAAGATAATAATTGAATACTGATGATGCAGAGGTAGTTCATAGTGATGAGTATGATGTTGTCTGTTGCCATCATCTTATCAAAATCCTTGTGATTCCACCATTTGGTTTAGAAGGACCCTAATCAATACAGACTGTGCTGCTTGTTGTTTCAGAATGGACAAGCATGTCATATCCCTTATCATATGTATATATGAATATATATATACATATATATTCTTTATTCATGATTTTAGATTTATATATTGAATTATGAAATTTACAAAATGCTTTTAGTTTTGCTCTGGCTTGCATCCTGACTTTCTTTCTCCATGATAGGATGTCTGAGTAATGTCATTAGTGCAAGTCCTGTCACATGACAAAGGCATTCTTTCACTTATATATTTAGGAAATATATATGTAACTATTTCTATATTTATTTATAATATATAGACATATAATGAATAATAGATACAATTATTTATTTTTTACTTATTAATTTTTCTTCAGTTTTTAATTCTTCACTTTACATCCAGATTTCATGTCTTCCCTCTTTTCCTAGTTAACCTCTCACACTTCTACTTCCCACATACTCCATTACACTTCACCTCTGTGAAGTCAGTGATCAGTCTGGTGGAAGCAAACCACCCTGTGTTTATATGTAATGTATAAATATTTAGATAAAGAAAATTGTGCTACAAATTTATAAATATATATATATTATATATATTATATATATATTATATATATATATATATTAAATATATATCTATAGAAATATAAGTGGGTAATTATTTGTGTTAATAATATGCAATCATTTGTATGTAATATATAATATCTAGAGCAATAGAATTATATTTATGTATTTAGGAATATAGGAATTTCATGAATATATTTATAGTAATATAAATATATGTTTATGTATAGAAATAAACTATAATAAATACTTATTCAAATATCACATATAAATATTTATAAAAATATAAAAATATATAAATATTTATAAAAATATAATTGTACTTATCTATTAAAAATAGTTTTGTATAACTATCAATATATATATTTATAGGAGTAATATATTAAAAATGTATTAAACATAAATATTTATGGGAATATATATATAATATATACATATATATATAGTATATGAGGTTGGTAATCAAAAAAATATCTCTCTCCATCTGTGGCCAGGAACCTCAGCCTGTGCCACAGGGCTCCATAGCTAAATAGCGCTGGAAGAAAGATAGCCTCCCAGGAGTGTGGCCAAGCCTGTGAGTGGAGGTAAAACAATCACCATTGCTCAGCGGGACCTACCTGGAATCCTCAGGACACAGTACTAAGGAGCAGCCTAGGATAAGATAGGAGTCTTCCAGTTCATACCTGTGGCCTGTGCCACAAGGCTCCATACCCAAATGTCACAAGGAAAGAGCTAGCCTCCCAGGAGTGTGGACAAGCCTGTGAGTAGGGGTATGGCCAGCACCTCTGCTCAGAGGGTCCGGCCCAGAACTCTCAGGACCCAGGGACCTAGGAGCAGCCTGGGATAGGAGACTTCCAGGTTCCATCTGTGGCCAGGGACTTCTGTCTCTACCACAAGGCTCCATAGCCCAATAGCACCTGGAAAAGCTAGCCTGGCAGGAGTGTGGACAAGACTGTGAGTGGGGGTAAGGCTAGAACCTCTGCTCAGAGGGACCTGACTGAAACCCTCAGGGCACAGGGACTGAGGATTGGCCTTCTGGTTTCCTTCTGCTGCCAGAGATCTGATCCTGTGACACAGGGCTCCATATTCAAATAGTGCCTAGAGAGAGCTGGTCTCCCAAGAGTGCTGACAAACCTTCCAGCATAGGAAAGACTACCACTTCTGTTCAAATTCCTCGATCAAGAGGGACCCTTGCAGAACCATCAGGACACAGGAACCAAAGAAGAGCTGGGTACAAGATCTTTTTGGTTTCTGCCTATACCCCAGAGCTGACCCTGCACAACAGATCTGCAAACCCAAATTCCTCTCAGAGAGAGCTGGTCTTCAAGGAGTACTGACACAGAGCTTGCAGTAAGGACAAGCCAAGGTCAGAGAGAGCAAAACCAGCTAAAACCAGAGATAACCAGATGGCAAAAGGCAAGGGCAAGAACATAAGGAACAGAAACCAAGGAAACTTGGCATCATCAGAACCCAGTTCTCCCAACACAACAAGCCCTGGATACCCAAACATACCATAAAAGAAAGACTCAGATTTAAAATCATTTCTCATGATGATGATGGAAGACTTTAAGAAGGAAATAAATAACTCCCTTAAAGAAATACAAAAGAAAACAGGCAAACAGCTAGAAGCTCTTAAAGAGGGAACACAAATTTCCCTTAAAGAATTATAGGAAAACACAATCAAACAGGTGAAGGAAAAGAACAAAACCATCCAGGATCTAAAAATGGAAATAGAAACAATTAATAAATCACAAAGGGAAACAACACTGAAGATAGAATACCTAGGAAAGAGATCAGGAGTCATAGATGCAAGCATCACCAATAGAATGCACTAGATAGAAGAGAGAATCTCAGATGCAGAAGATACTATAGAAAACATTGACATAACAGTCAAAGAAAATGCAAAATGCAAAAATCTCTTAATATAAAATATCCAGGATATCCAGGACACAATGAGAAGACCAAACATGAAGATAATAGGTATACAAGAGAGTGAAGACTCTCAACTTAAAAAGAAAGTAAATATCTTCAACAAAATCATAGAAGAAAACTTCCCTAACCTAAAGAAAGAGATGAACATAAACATTCAAGAAGCCTACAGAACTCCAAATAGATTGGACCAGTAAAGAAATTTCTCCCGTCACATAATAGTTAAAACACCAAATGCATAAAACAAGGAAAGAATATGAAAAGCAGTAAGGAAAAAAGGTCAAGTAACATATAAAGGCAAGCCTATCAGAGTTACACCAGACTTCTCACCAGAGACTATGAAGCTAGAAGATGCTGGGCAGATTTCATACATACCCAAAGAGAACAAAATGGCCAGCCCAGACTGCTATACCCAGGAAAACTCTCAATTACCATAGATAGTAAAAACAAGGTATTCCATGACAAAACCAATTTTATATAATATTTTTCCAGATACCCAGCCCTACAAATGATAATAGATGGAAAATGCCAACACAGGGAGGGAAACTACACCCTAAAAAAAGCAACAAAGTAATCTTTCAACAAACCCAAATGAAGATAGCCAAGCAAACATAAAAATAACATCAAAAATAACAGGAAGCAAAAATGACTATTTGTTAATATCTCTTAAGATCGTTAGACTAAATTCCCCAATAAAAAGACAGACTAGCAGACTGGATATATAAACAAGACCCAGCATTTTGCTCCATACAGGAAAAGCACCTAAGCATTAAAGACAAACACTACCTCAGAGTAAAGGTCTGCAAAATAATTTTCCAGCAAATAGTACCAATCAACAGGCTAGAGTAGCCATTCAAATATTGGAAAAAATTGACTTTCAACCAAAATTCATCAAAAAAGATAAGGAAGGATACTTCATACTCATTAAAGAAAAAATCTACCAAGAAGAAATCTCAATTCTGACCATTTATGCTCCAAATGTAAGGGTACCCACATCATAAAAGAAATTTTACTAAAGCTCAAAGCACACATTCCATCTCACAAAATAAGACTGGGAGACTTCAACACTCCAATATCATCAATGGACAAATCGTTGAAACACAACCAAAGCAGCGACACAGTGAAACTAACAGAAATAATAGACCAAAATTTTTTAATAGATATCTACTGAACGTTTCATCCTAAATCAAAAGACAATACCTTCTTCTCAGCACTTCATGGTACCTTCTCCAACATTAGCCATATAATTGGTCACAAAACAAACCTCAACAGATATAAGATGTTTGAAATAATCCCAAGCCTCCTATCAGATCACTATGTATTCAGGCTGATCTTCAATGGCAACAAAACAACAGAAAGCCCACTTACACATGGAGCATAACAACACTCTTCTCAGTGATAGTTTGGCCAAGGAAGAAATAACGAAAGAAATTAAAGACTTCCTAGAATTTAATGAAAATGAAAGTATAAAATACCCAAACTTATGGGACACAATGAACACAGTGTTAAGAGGAAAACTCATAGGTCTGTGTGCCTCCATAAAGAAACTGGAGATAGCATACACTAGCAGCTTAACAGCATACCTGAAAGCTCTAGAACAAAAAGAAGATAGTACACCCAAGAGGAGTAGAAGGCAGGAAATAATCAAACTCAGGACCTGAAATCAACCAAGTAGAAACAAAAAGAACTATACAAAGAATCAACAAAACCAGGGGCTGGTTCCTTTAGAAAATCAACAACATAGGTAAACACTTAACCAGATCAACCAGAGGGCACAGAGACAGTATCCAAATTAACCAAATCATAAATAAAGAGGGAGATAAAACAACAGATTTTTAGGAAATATAAAAAATCATCAAATCATACTGCAAAAGCCTGTAATCAACAAAATGGGAATATATATTTGAATGGGACAATTTTTTAGACAGATACCAAATACAAAAGTTAAGTCAAAATCAAATAAACCATCTAAACAGTCCCATAAAGAAATAGAAGCAGTCATTAAAAGTCTTCCAACCACAAAAAGCCCAAGACCAGATAGGTTTAGTGCAGAATTCTATCAAACCTTCAAAGAAGACCTAATACCAATACTCATCAAACTTTTCCACAAAATAGAAACAGAAGGAACACTATACAATTCATTCTATGAGGCCATAGTTAAACGGATACCAAAACCTCAAAAAGACCCAACAAAGAAAGAAAACTTTAGACCAATTTCCCTTATGAATATCGGTGCAAAATTACTCAATAAAATTTTCACAAACTTAATCCAAAAATATCAAAACAAGCATTCATCATGATCAAGTAGGCTTCATCCTAGGGATGCAGGGATAGTTCAATTTCTGGAAATCCATCAATGTAACCCACTACATAAACAAACTCAAAGAAAGAAACCACATGGTCATTTCATTAGATGCTAAAAATATGTTGGACAAAATTCAACATCCCCTCATGATAAAAGTCTTGGAAAGATCAGGAATTCAAGGCCCAAACCTAAACATAAGTAAAAGCAATATACAGGAAAACCAGTAGCCAACATCAAACTAAATGGAGAGAAACTTGAAGCAAGCCCACTAAAATCAGGGATTAGACAAGGCTGCCCTCTCTTTCCTTATCTATTCAATATAGTACTTGAAGTTCTAACTAGAGCAATTAGACAACAAAAGGTCAAAGGGATATAAATTTAAAGGAAGAAATCAAAATATCACTATTTACTGATGAAATAATCATATATTTAAGTGGCCCGAAAAACTCCAGCAGAGAACTGCTACAGCTGATAAATTTAGCAAAGTGGCCGGATATAAAATTAACTCGAACAAATCTGTGGCCTTCATATACTCGAAAGATAAACAGGCTGGGAAAGAAATTAAGGAAAAGATATCCCTGACAATAGTCACAAACAATATAAAGTATTTTGGTGTGACTCTAAACAAACAAGTGAAAGATCTTTATAACAAGAATTTCAAGTCTCTCAAAAAAAAAAAAATGAAGAAGAGCTTAGAAGATGGAAAGACCTCCCAAGCTCATGGACTGACAGGATTAATATAGTTAAAATGGCCACCCTGCCAACAGCAATCTACAGATTCAATACAATCCCCATCAAAATTCCAATTCAATTCTTCATAGACTTAAAAAGAACAATTCTCAAATTCATACGGAATAACAAAAAAACCCAGGATAGCAAAAACTGTTCTCAACAATAAAAGGACTTCTGGGGGATTCAGCATCCCTGACCTTAAGCTCTTCTACAGATCATTAGTGATAACAATTGCATGGTACTGGTACAGTGACAGCCACGTAGATCAATGGAATAGAATTGAAGACCCAGAAATGAACACACACATTTATGCTCACTTGGTCTTTGACAACAGAGCTAAAACCCACCAGTAGAAAAAAGACAAAAGTTTCAACTGATGGTGTTGGTTCAACTGGCGGTCAACATGTAGAAGAATGAAAATTGATCCATTACTATCTCCCTGTACAAAGCTCAAGTGCAAGTGGATCAAGGACCTCCACATAAATCAAAATATACTATATCTACTAGAAGAGGAAGTGGAGAAAAGTCTTGAACTCATGGGCAAAGGGGGAAAATTATTGAACAGATCACCAATGGATTATGCTCTAAGATCAAGAATTGACAAATGGGACCTCATAAAATTGCAAAGCTTCTGTAAGGCAAAGGAGACTGTCAATAGGACAAAACGGCAACCAATAGATTGGGAAAAAATCTTTACCAATCCTATGTCTGATAGATGGCTAATAGCCAATATATACAAAGAACTCAGGAAGTTAGACTCCAGAGAAACAAATATCCTTATCAAAAAATGGGGAACAGAACTAAACAGAGAATTCTCAACTGAGGAAACTAGAAGGGCTGAGAAGTACCTAAAGAAATGTTCAACATCCTTAGTCATAAGGGAAATGCAAATCAAAACAACGCTGAGATTCCACCTCATACCAGTCAGAATGGCTAAGATCAAAAACTCAGGTGACAGCAGATGCTGGTGAGGATGTGGAGAAAGAGAAACACTCCTCCATTTCTTGTGAGATTGCAAGCTGGTACAACCACTCTGGAAATCAGTTTGGTGGACCCTCAGAAAATTGGACATAATAAGTCCTGAGGACCCAGATATCCCACTACTGGGCATATACCTAGAAGTTGCTCCAACATGTAATACTGATACATGCTCCACTGTGTTCATAGCAGCCATATTTATAATAGCCAGAAACTGGAAACAACCCAGATATCCATCAACAGAGGAATGGATACAGAAATTGTGGTACATTTACACAATGGAATACTACTCAGGTATTAAAAACAATGACTTCATGAGATTCATAGGCAAATGGATGGAATTTGAAAATATCATCCGGAGTGAGGTAGTTTAGTCACAAAAGAACAAATATAGTATTTACTCACTTATAAGTGAGTATTAGCCCAAAAGTTTGGAAAACCCAAGGTTCTATTCACAGCAACGGTGGGACTGAACATGGGCTCCCAGATGGAATAGTTGGAGAAGGGACTTAAGGAACTGAGGCAATTTTCAGCTCCATGGAGGGAGCCACATTATTAACAGGCCAGACCCATGCTCCTGGAGACTGGACCACCAACCAAGGAGTACACATGGGGGGAACCATTGTGCTGACCACATATGTGGCAAAGATGGCCTTGTTGGCCATCAGTGGGAGAAGAGGCCTTTGTGTCTGAGGATATTAGATGCCCCAGTATAGGAGAATGCCAAGGAGGGAAGAGGAGAATGGGTGGGTGAGTGGGTGGAGGGATACCCCCAAAGAGGCAGGGGGAGGGAGAGGCAATTGAGTTTTCCAAAGGAGAGACCTGGAAAGGGGAAAACATTTGAAATATAAATAAAGTATCAACAACAAAAAAGAAAAAGAAAGAAAAAAGAAAGAAAGAAACCAGAAAGGAAAAAAAAAGTCTCTCTATAAAAGCAGCTTCCATATAGAACTCTAACTTATTGAGAGAAATGTTTTTTATGCAATTACTTAAGTAAAAGCAAATATGTAATAAAATGTGATAGTAACAATAATGTTGTTTGTATATACATTATTTATATGTTGATTATATATTCTTTGTATATACGTAAACATATAGAGTTTGAATAAAATAAAAAGATGTCATGAATTTGGAAGAGAACCATGGGATGTATGGGAGGGTCCTGGGGGTAGAAAGTGAAGGAGGCAAATGATGTAATTATAGTATAACCTCAAAAAGTAATAGAAAGTCTATATTTAACAGGGAGCAATAACTTTTATACACTGTTGTTCTGTGGCCAGTCTAGTTTACAATATGACTGTCAAATTCATGTTCTGGAATAACTGTATTGCATCACTTCAGTAACTAGCTTGGAAATTCCTACTCAGTATGCTAGAATATACCTTATGATATAAACTTATATTATAGTAGCAACATATGATGGTTGATTAAATAAAAACAGAAATTAATCCTTCTACTCTGTCTCTGAATGAAGCTCAAACATTTCAGTACAATGCTTTATGTATGAACCAGTTGTTACTCCTGAATTCCTCTAGGGATCATACGGTGGAAATTTCAGATATTATACTTTATATTTTAAATAGATATCAGTAAACCTGTTAGGCAATTTTTTTCATGAGAGACTTGTATATTATTATTATTATTATTATTATTATTATTATTATTATTTGAAATTATAGTTACACAATTCACCTGAGATTTTGTCCTTTTTATTTTAGTTTCCTCTCATCAGTGACAAAATTCACAAACTTGGTACAAGCTTCACTGTGATCTCAACTACCCATCTGTATAGTCATGAAGAACCCCAACGAATTGACTCTATGTTATATATAGGATTTGAAATAAGAATTTCAGCATCTAAGGATTCACAGCTCCAGACATCATCATCCCATACAATAATTTCCACAAAAACACATGAGAATGATACACAGAGTCATGGCTCTTAGAATTTAGATGTTAATAACCATGTACTCCACTCTTCTAAAAAGACCCAGCTGAGCTACATGCATTTGCTGGAAAGAGACAAAGAGATGTGAGTGTGTTTTCTCATAGGCAGCTCAGTGTGATGTTTGATAATGACATCCATGGTGAGTTATGAAGCCTTCTAATAGAGATCTCTTGTGCCTCATTGTCCTCATGATGCAGATAAAGCACCCATACTGAATAATGAAGAAATGTTAAAAAAAAAAAAAGGCAAATCTTTGAGGCCAGTGATATTTCACACAGTTCTTCATTTAAAACACAATGACTCTGGAGGAATATTGAACACAAGTTTTCAATTTACTTGGTTTCTTTTAACTTAATGTCTCATTAAAATTCATTAGAGATACAACATAACTCCAACGATCTCATTTGATTATTTTTTCTCTCTTAACTGTTGTTCACAATACCTGCTCTCATTAAGGGTATCCTTTGGGTGATTAGAGACACAATGTAAACATATCCAATATGTATCTCACAAATTGTCCTTAGTACTAATATTATTTGCTTTGTTTGTATATTGTTCTGACATAATATTCTTACGAGTAGAACACAGGCAGGAAAGTAAACTTTTGCTTACTAATTGGAGATGCTTTCCATCACATAGAGAAATTATGATACCCTGTTTTTGTTGTTGTTGTTTGTTTTGTTTTGTTTTGAGTCAACGTGACACAAGACAGCATCATCTGGCAAGAGGAATTCTCAACTGAGACAATGCCTCCATCAGATTGGTCTGTGGTCAGAGTTTCAGTACATGTTCTTGGTTAGTGGTTGATGACCATTGAAAACAATAATCACTTGCACAGTCAATAATGAGTGTTGTTACTCCTGAGCAAGTGGTCAAGGGTTCTGTAAAAATGTAGGCTGAATATAGTTGAGCAAGTTTCTCTGTGCTACAGTGGAGCATCTTTTGGATATATTGCCAGGGTGTATTGCCAGGAATGGTATAGTGGGGTCTTGAAATGTAACTATTCTTAATTTTGTGAAAAACCACCAAATTGATTTCCAGAGTTGTACTAGTTTGCATTCCTACCATCAATGGAGGAGTGTTCCTCTTGCTATACATCCTCACCATCATGTGTGGTCACATAAGCTTTTGATCTTAAACCATTCTGATGGGTATAAGACAGAATCTCCTGATTGTTTTGATTTGCAGTTCCCTAATGACAAAGGAGCTTTAGCATTTCTTTGAGTGCTTCTCTGCCAGAACAAGGACCAATTGTAGATGGGGGCTCACAGTGATTTCAGACCCAGGAGATCAGCATCAGTGTGCAGATCTAATATTTATTGTTCAGTATAAAACTTATATACAACTTTTGGACAATAAAGGTGTAGTTATATAATCAAGTACTAAAGTGGGGGAGGGGCTTACAATCTCTGTCCTCTTGAATCTCATTTGCATTCTTTTGACCCTGTAAGGGAGGGGATTGTTTACCCAGGGAGATTTTCATGAAAATAGAGGAAGAAGCCATTGCTGTCAGCTCTGGTCCTTTGTTCTGTTACATCTGTTTGCTTATAGCCACTTCAGATCTTGGGCTCTGTATCACCAGATCAAGATTCTTTCAGCATATGAAGGAGATCATGTTCCTAGTTCTTTATCTTACTTCTTTCTCGGCTAGGTTCACTCTCACATTCCCCACCATTACCCACACACTTCTGAGCCATTTGAGATTCCTTTGTTGAATCCTCTGTTGAGTTCTGTACCCTATATTTTAGTTTTGTTATTTGCTTTGTTTGTGTCTAACTTCTTGAGTTCTTTATATATTTTGGATATTAGGTCTCTGTCTTATATATGGTTAGTGAAGATCTTTTCCCAATCTGTAGGCTGCTGATTTGGCCTATTGATGGTATTCTTCACCTTATAGATGCTTTTCAATTTTATGAGGCCCCATTTATGAATTGCTGATGTGAGTTCCTGAGCCATTAGTGTTCTGTTCGGTAGGTTGATTCCTGTACGAATGAGTTCAAGGTTATTCCCCAATTTATCTTCTATTAGATTTAATGTATCTGGTTTAAATTTGAGGACTTTTATCAACTTGGATTTGAGTTCTGTACAGAGTGATAAATACGGGTCTATTTGCATTCTTTTACATGCAGATACCCAGTTAGACCAGCATCATTTGTTGAAGATGCTGTCTTTTTTCCACTGTATGATTCTGGCAACATTATTCATAATAGCCCAAAATGTAAAACAATCTTCATGTTCCTCAACTAAAGAATGGATAAAGAAAATGTTGTATATCTGCATAATGAAATATTCAGCTATTAATAAACAAAGGAATCATGAAATTTTCAGACAAATGGATAGTACTTGAGAATATCATCCTGAGTGAAATAAAGCAAACCCAAAAAGACACAAATAGTATGTACTCAATCATAACAGGGCATTAGCCATACAGTGAAGGATAACCATGTTACAATCCACAGACCCAAAGAAACTGGGTAACAAGGAAGGCCTAAGTTGGGAGGACGTGTTAATACCACTCAGAAGGAGAAACAAAATAGTTATCAAAGATAAATATCTCTATAGTTTATTGGACTTGAAAAATAAATTTACTGAGACCCATTTATTAATGTTTCCATAGTATCTGGGAATTAACATGTAGCATTACTATCTTAGTTTTATAAAAGTCGGGAAATATGAGCAGTCAGTGTTGCTGTCTTTGAGATATTTCATGCTAACTGTGCTTTCTCATGAATATCATAAAATTAAACAAGCTTTGTCATGATAATTCCTTAATCTTTTTTCATTGTTCTCCTTCACATTCTTTCAACTATGTGAGCAATTAAGGAACAATATGCTCCACTGAAATGCAATTCCATTGGTTAAAATAAAGCAATGCCAGACACATTCAAATACTTTCTGGCAACCAGACTGTCCTTAAATTAAAACAGACCAAACCAAACCAAACCAAAACAAAAAAAACCCAACAAAAATAAAGAAACAAATAAAACCTAACAAATGACATCAATGGTGTCAGTGACAGTGGGCTTATTTCATGTCAAGCAAACTGATAGAAGCTTTCTGTGCATATTCAGTGTATCATTTCCCTGACTCTGTTCTCCTACTTGAGAAAAAAGAGAAGATTTTAGAAGATGAAGGTTGTTCTGCTAGCTACTCTAGCCTGTTTGGTCTGCCACCAAGGACACCTTACCTACCATGGCAAAGATGGGCGTTGAGTGGTTTGTGTTAGAGGGAAATGGTGATGGTAAGTTCATCACTTTTTGAACTGTGATAAAGTTCAGTCTCTTAGATATTTGTTTTAATTTTAGGAGTATAATATAATTACTTCATTTGAGCTCCCCATATTGCCTAATTGCATTTTTCTTGTGTAAATAGGGTGAAAAATAACTTGTTTTGAATGCAATGTATTTTCTTAATTTCTTTTACAATTTAGTATAATTCATATCGTTTCCATAGTGGAAATGTAATGCACAGTTGTATATAATTTTTTATTTTCCTATAAGAATCAGGAATGAATTTTAATAAATGTAACAGAAAATTAATGTCAATAAAATATTTGTATGACAAACATATTTTATGTCATTTATTTTTGGCATGGATTTCACAATGTTTTAGAGACATCCTACTATAATTAATGTATAAGATAATATTGATATGAATTATAATCTTATTATGTCTCTAATAAAGAGACATGATTATTTTTTGACCTTTGCATGTGTGTGTGTGTGTGCTTATGCATGTGTATGCTTATATGTGTGTGTGTGCACACGCACATGCTAGGGTGTATGACCACTGGTTTACAAACTTTGAAGCAAAAATGTAGAAATCAAAGGAAAACTAGCTGCCCAACAGGTACAGCTTTAACTTCTTCCTTCTCCTATCAGAATGATTTCTCTGGGGAAAATCCTTCTGTAGAAGTCTTTGCCAGGGTCAGAAGAGTAATAATCTCTGTGAAGCAAGAAGGAAATCTGGTTCAACATGATTCAATAGAGAAAGTTGTTTCAATCTTCTAGACTCTAGAATCTAGAGTCTGACCCCAGGAAGTTTACTTTAAGCATACTTAAATACAGTAAAATTTTGAAAAAGTTTCCTGGTATAATGCAATCTCTTGTGCTTAAGGAGGCACATTTCATTAAAACTCTTCTAAATGTACATGTCATTTCTTACATGAAGATGGGTTATAGAGATACACTTCATGTGTTATCTTAAGGAACTATGGGAGAATCTGATGTGGTCTTGAACATGTATATAGCTCAGGGGTCATTTGGACTATTAGCCAGCACTAGATAGCCTTTGTTTCAGGAGCATAGGAGACCTTGACCATACAGATTATGCAAAGGTCACCTAGACTATCACCCAACTCCATTTCCAGCCTACAGGCCAGAAAACAGGTTATACATCTTTTCCTTTGAAAAGATAACTCTTGAGTGTTTAGCATTCCTCATTTTCCTTAACATTGCTTATAATGTGTGCTTATCTGTGAATGCAAAGACCTTTGTATTCCCAGTATCCAACCTAATCCTTTGGCATACAAAGATGTTCTACCATCAAAAATGCTTTATTCTATCTTTTTTATTTACTTTGAATTTAGTCAGAACATAATTTTGATAGATGATTTATGTGTGTTGATGCTGCTTCATAATAGGAACCTAAAATATATTTATTTACATTTTGTCAATGATATAATGCATGATAAAAAACTATTAATTTTTATTAAGTAAATGTCTATATGCTTTCAAATATGATGTCATGCAATTTTAATGTATAAACAAACAGTACTGCTGTCATCACTTTATATAATGATATGGAAATACTATCTATTATTTAAAAACAAACTATAATTTATTTACTTTTTATAACTTTTTAATTCATTTTTTACTATTTTTATTTTTTATTTTTATTTTATATGTAGATGTTTTGCCCACATGTATATAAATATATTACATGCATAGAGTACCTTCAAAGGCCATACAAATACATCAAACCCCCCAGAACTGGAGTTATAGGAGACTGAATCAATAGGTAGGTGCTAGGACTCAAACCTGGCTTCTATGACTAATATACCTAATTCATACTATATCTTGGTTTTCAGGAAATTATAACACCTATCTAGCAGATATTCATATGAGGAAAATTATATAATTATGAGTAAATACCAATATTTTCATCCTCCCTCCCTCCCTCCCTCCTTCCCTCCCTTCCTCCTCTTACTTCATTTCTCCTATTACCAACCCCTCCCATACCCAATCCACCTTTGAAATATATTCTATTTAACCTTCCCAAGTAAATTATTGTGTTTCCCCTTAATCTCTCCTTGTTATTTAGCCTTTCTGGGTCTCATAATTGTCCTTTATTTACAGTTAATATCTATTTATAAGTGCATACATACCATGTCTGTCTTTCTTGGTCTGGGTTATCTCAGTCACAGTGATTTTTTTCTAGTTCCATCTATTTGCTTGCAAATTCCATGATGTCTTTGTTTTTAATAATCAAGTAGTATTTTACTAAGTAAATGTACCACATTATTTTTTCATCCATTATTTGGTTAAGAGAGATCTAGGTTGTTTCCAGTTACTGGCTATAATGGGAAAATGACTCAAGTTAAAGGAACATTTTACGTTCAAGTTGGAAACAGTGCATTGGAAACTCCATGGAATCTATAAGAATAACCCAAGCAAAGACTCCTATTAATGAGAGACAGGGAGCCTGAGCCAGCTATCTGGTGTAGTCAGGGAAGGCCACAAGTTGAGGGATTGGGACACCAGCGCAACCACAAAAACTATGACCTGTATTTTGTCCTATATACAAAGTATTCTGGAGCTGGAGCCTAGCAGCGTAGTCATGAAGAAGACCAAAGAGATTTCATAAAGCAACTGATGGGAGAAGAAGCAAGAGTCCCACAGACAAACATAAGGTGGAGCTTGGGGAGTCCTTCTGCGGAGGAAGTGGAAGGGTTGGAGGAACCACAGGTATTAGGGATTTCAGGAGAATACAGCCCTCAGAATCAGCTGACTGGAATTCATGGAGACTTGCAGAAATGAGGGAGCCAGATGAGTTCTGACCAGGGTTCTCTGCACATATGCTATGGCTGAGTAGTGGGTTGTCCTTGTGGGATTCCTTAAACAGGAGCTAAGTTGTCCCTGACTATTTTGCCTACCTGTGGGACCTTTTCTCTTTTACTGGGTTGCTTTGTCCAGCTTTGATGTGTTGATATGTACCTGGTCTTATTTTAGCTGGTTTTGCTTTGTTTTTGTTGATGTTCTTGGAAGGTCTGTTCTTTTTTGAAGGAAAATAGAGGAGAAGTAGGTCTGGTGGAGAGAGGAATTAGAAGAAAGGGACTGGGAGGACTGAGGGATAGGAAACTGCTGTTGGGCTATAATATATGAGAGAAGAATTAAAAAGTATATATTTATAAATAAAAAAGAATAAATACAAGACAAACATAAGTAACATTATATGGACTCAATGAATTTTATTTATGAAGAAATATATTACATTGATTTTAGAAATTATTATATTTATAATAATAGATAATTTATATATTATGCATACAATGTATATATAATATAAACATATTTATATACAGTATATAACATATTTATATTGGCTATAAATTAATTTTTATATTATACAAATTACATTATATATTATATATTATTCTATATGTATATAATTCATATAATAATGTAATTAATATAAGCATGTAATATTAATTACTGATAAAAGTCCATAGTTTGAAGGAGGATATGGAGGGGTAAGGATGTAACCATATTAAAATCTCAAAAGAAAACAACAAAGAAATAAATAGCAGATACTGTTCTAATTAAAGAAAATTTATTTCTTTGCAGAGTCAAGAGTATTTTAAGTCTTAATATAATTTATTTCTAATACTGGTATCATATTTGGAGCCCACGTTCTGAATGATTTGAAGAATTCACAGAGACTGACAGTAGCACTAAATACATTAAATCTCCTTTTTTTCTATTTGATAATTGAAACTTTAGCTGTGTCTGTGCATTTAATTGCATGAATGCACTGTTGCAGAAAAATGTTCATTTTCATAGTTTAAATATAATAGCGACTGGGTGAAAATTGAGTTGAATCATACAGAGTAATAATTTAAATCTTAAATAACAATAATCTTAATATTTCTCATCTTAGATATAATGGAATGGAATTTATTTTTCCCCAGAAAGAATATTTGTATTGACTTAGTATGATATTTTTCTGACTGGCATCACCATTGACTTCAGACTTTAGGTGTGATTATAATAGACCTCTCTTCTGACTTTTCCTCCATGAAATGTGGCAATGGGAACAGATATCTGTGAAGAAATGTGTGAAGAATACATGAAGGTGATGCACCATTACAGAATCAATACTGAAAATATTGAAAATGTTTACAAAGCAGATAAAATTGACCTGAAATTTGAGCAAATCACGATTCTTGATTCCTATCCCAGCAATGTAAAACCCATACAAAAATTATGAATGCAATCCAATTATGTTTAAAATTTTTCTCCTTTATTGTAGTAACTCACATATGTGTACCCAAAATGGAATCCTGACCCATGAATAGAAACATGGTGTTAATCACTGTTATTAAATTATTGAAAATAATCTTTGAGGTCAGTCAAATCATGTAAACACAAAGTATTCACAATTGTTATTTGGGAATTTATGTAAACTTTTCAGTTATTAAAAATCATTACTAGTTTTATGTATTATTAAATTCATTGATTTCTTATTTGGCTCAAGTGATTTGAATAAAATGTCTGATATGCATTATGCTGTAGATTTTATCAGGAGCTAAAATTATGTCTGCCTTCATCACCCTGACACAAATGATAATAATTTGTGAATTTCAAAACTTAGCATCTGGAATTTTATACAGCTCCTAAGTAAATCAGGAAAAGAGATATGTATTTGTTCATGGTATTTCAATTTGAGAGAGAGAGATAGAGATAGAGATAGATAGAGAGAGAGAGAGAGAGAGAGAGAGAGAGAGAGGCAGAGAGACAAAGGGACAGGCAGAGAGACAGAGAAATACAGAGATACAGAGGCAGACACAGCTGAAAGCAGAATCTTCACTGTTTGGAGTTCACATGCTTTTTGCTCAAAAGCCCAGACTAGAAAATCTGTCAGGAAGCTCCATTGTTTACACTCCTCTGTTCTGTTTGGCATTGTGGATTCAGGTTGTCATGGTGATGTTTGCTAAGGAGATTAGTGTGACATGGTTGCAGTTCAAGGTTACTGAGGCAGGAACAAAGGTAACTTTTCCTTGAGGACAACAGCCATTGCTATAGGTTGCCCATGGCCAGGTGGTTGAGCCCCCACACATGAACACATATGGGAAACACTAATTGGATTTATAGGGTGAGAAAAATAAAAACAATGAAGTTGAAAGGAATATGGAAGATATTTGAGCGAGTTACATGTGAAGCTAGTGGGAGAGGGGGAAGGTAGATATGACTAAGATATACTATATAGCTGTATGGAATTTTTAAAATATATGTAATTCCTACTCCATAAAATACACATTGCTGAGTAGAAATATGCAAATTCCTCATATAGTTCTTTAACTTGTTGTGATGAGATTTTCTAACTGGTTCTTACTTCTCTTTTTGATGTCCACTGTCTGGCTTAGTCACTATTCTCTTCCTGTGAAAAGACACCATGACCAAGACAAGTGTTCAGTTTGGGGTTTGCTTACAATTTCAGAGTTTAAGTCTCTCATCATGGTGGGGAGCAGGGCAGCAGGCATGACACTAAAGCAGTAGCTGAGAGTTACAACCTAATCCACAGTCAGAGAGAGTGTGGGGAAAGCAGGAAGAGATGGAAGGAGGGAGGGAAGGAAGGAGGGAGAGGAGAAGGAAGGAAAGAAAAAAGAGAAACATCAAATGTTCAATAACTTCTACCACATCAACCCAGGACAGGAAAGTCTTTCTGTCCTACATTGTTAGAATATGCTGAGTTTAGCATTTCATTATTTACTGGTAAGATGAGTATTAAGTTAGGGTGATAACACTCCTCTTAACAGGTCATATAGATTATGAAAAATTCTGCTGCCAACATGAAGCATTTCTCTATAAGATTTTAGTAGGAGTAACCATATATAAACAATGTAGACTATTGATGAATTGATGTTGTGTTTGGTTATCACCCTGAACTTAAAGGTCAGACTCCTGCTGAAAATACTGTGCATATAAGACTTGGAGGCACAGAGATGGGAATGATCTGGAAGCTGTTTCCCTGAGAACCAGCTCCCATAGTATATAATGCAAGTGTTATGAAAGCATTTAAGGGGGTAAAAAACAATAAATAGTCCTACCAAGATGTAAAGCCAGTAAATCACCACGATGGTCAGAATGACAAGATGTCTCAAAAGATGAAATAGTGCCACTTATATTTTTAGGGAAACCAGCAGCTGTCTAACTAGAGTTATGATTAATACAATAGAAATTTCATATGTGATTAGTGTATTTACATGATTCCCACCTCTGCCTTTATTCCATACCCTCTGTCTCTTCACTCCCTATAAAATTCATTGCCTCTTTTAAATTGTTATTTATTCTCTTTCTCTCTCTCTCTCTCTCTCTCTCTCTCTCTTCTCTCTCTCTCTCTCTCTCTCTCTCTCTCTCTCTCTCTCTCTCTCTCTCTCTCACACACACACACACACACCCCTCTCAGCTTTTTTCCTATATAATCTAGCCTTTGGCTATGCCAGTCCCTTTCCTTTTCTTTTCTTCCCTTTTCTTTCTTCTCTTTCCTTTCCTTCTCTCTGCTTTTTTAAGTTTTGTTTTGTTTCTTTTATTTTTTCTTCTGATTTCTTGGATGCCTGGCCTTTTGTTCTTCTTGTTCTCCCCTCTCTGCTTCCTACTCTCCTCGCATGGCCTGGTCCAATTTGCCCAGCATACCCACTCTGGACTCTCCCAGATGTTCCTCTCTCTGTCCTTTCTGTGTTCTCCCTCATATCTACAATAAACCTTCCTTTCAACCATATCTAGCAATAGTCATGCCATCTTTTTAATTTCTTTGGCTTTTTTACATTCACTTTTCTTGGGCCCATTTTATACTCAATTGTTTCAGTGAGCACCATTTTTTTTTTACTGTGAAATTTCACTGAAAAAATGATACATAAGAACTTTCAGTTAAATTTTAAATTTTTATTCAATTAAACTTTAATTTAGTTTTCAGTTTTTCTTTGTGCCAGATGTCCATATGAGACATGCACATACATAAACTGTTCTCTGAAATGTGAAAGTAATGTTCTAGTCATGCATTCCAAAGAAATTCACCTGATAATCATTTAAAAAATGTTAATGTAGTGCCTGACTCGCGAGACTCCCCAGAAAGACCACCAAGAGTAGACTCATTAAAGATATAACAGACAGGGCCGACTTTTAAGGACATCTAGTCCCAGAAGCAGTTCATTATATGATGCAAAAGCAAGAGGGCTTTAATCAAATCAAGCTAGCTTGGACCGCCACAAGATGGCGATCCTGTGCTCCAGGGAAAGGGGCATTTTAAAGGCAGTAATCACAAGTGGGTTGTTAGGGGGTTTCCATAGTAGTGAGAGAAGCTGATTGGCTGTAGGCAGGAATGCACCCCCTGCGGCTTGGCCCCTGTCAGTGGACAGGGTGGGGATCTTAACATTCTGCTCAGTGGGCAGGTGGGTCATTCCGTTCAGTGGCAGGTGAGTCATTCTATTCAGTGGGCAGGGAGGAGACCTCCCTGGGACATTCTGCTCTTGTGCAAGTCAGAAGTTTAGTTTCCCAGGCCCTTAGTTTGGCCCATATGGCATCTGGAAAACAAAATGGAGTTAGCAGTGTTGTTTTTAGCTTCACATTAAACGTGGCAAAGTTAGCTCAACAAAATTTGGCTATTTTGGTGTTCAACACACACTTCATCCTCCTGATGAGCAATCACCCTTTGCAGAATATTTAGTATAGGTGCTGCATTTTTCTGTGAACTTTGTTAACAAATCCCAGTTCAACATTGGCAACTACTGTGTTTTATCTTATACAGCTTTGTGTGGGGCAGATGCATCACAATCTTTCTGCCAGCATCTGTGTCCTTTACCCCTGTGGTGAACTTCAATTTCACCAAGGTAGGCTACAAAACAGAGAAATATTTCTGGTGGCATGTTCAGAAATTATTCTGTTCTGCTCTGAAGATACAAACATTGCTTACCACGGTTTTTTTGTTTAAGAGCAAATTCAACTGGAACATTTGTGGTAACGGGCAAGGTATGAACTCTCAAAGGCCACAGCCATTGCTCTACTTCTTCCAGAAAACAAAAACAAAAACAAAAAAACCCCAAACAAACCACAAAAACAATGCACTACTTCTATCTCTGATAAGATTTATATGTGACATATTTTTGATTGGTATTTCCAAGGATGTCCTGGCAGTGAGCTTCACTCATATCCTGACAGCACCACCTACTAGGAACCAAGTGGTCAAATACCTGAGTCTGTAGAAAAATTTCTGCCACCCCATTCCCTGGATATTAAAAGAGTGGTTACAAATGCTCTGTTACTCAGCAATCCCTCATTCTCATTATGGTAAACAGCTATGTAAGAGACTGAGAGTAGCATTTGTCAACTGCTATGAACACAAACATTTAGAATGCAGTTTGGTGCTCTGTCAATCTACATTAAATGATACTGCATTTCACCTTGGGACCTAGGATTTTCTTATCCATGGAATATTCAGTATGTTTATGAAACCAGACCTAAATTATTATTGTGGAGTAGACCTCAATATCAACCAGAGAACATTTGGTTGAACTCATAAAACTTGTTCCTTTACCATTCCAATGTGTACATCTTAACAAGAAAGTTGGTATTGTGTTTTCCGGGGTTTTCAGCAAGGTAATATCCTTTATGCCCTTTTGTTTCAGCCCACGTTGTTTTGGGTATTTTTGTGAAATCTGCCCCACAGAGAAGATGACCCATGTGAATGTCCAAAATTTTTCAGTTTGGTTATACATTGCACCACTTAGAGCACTTTCATCTTCTTCGTGCTTTCTCCGTTCTATATAAGGGAGATCAGGTAAGGAACTAATCAGAGCCTTGTGAGATTTCCCTCAACCATGTTGTTGTGTCAATTGATGTCTTTGTAAAATCTTGATTAGGCAACTACATTGTTGGGATTTTGTGGGTACAACTCCTTGTAGATCGAGGAAACTATTCAGATAAGTCTCATATTGATAAGACTCTTATTTTTCTTTTTTCCTTTTAAGTATTAGTCATCATGAAAATAAGTAAATCATTTTATACTGTAAGGCCACAATTGAATATTCTCCACATAGCCTGTTTGGTGTCAACTGCTGAGATGGAAGGTACAATATTTACAGCTGAGATCAGTTTGAAGAGAAACCAAGCTGAAAACTGACCTTTTCTATTCAATACAAATACCAAACCTCCAAGGTATGTCTCAGGACATACTTTGGCTCCATTAGTGAAATAGTGACGATCATAATATTAACCACATATACTTCTTAAATCTTGACTCTGTTTAGACATACTTGCTTCCTGAAATGAGATACACTACAGTTATTATTTAGTATACAGTTTATGAATGTCCAGAATGTACTCGTGTCTTTTAATCTATGAGCAGTTTCACAGAATAGATATATCTGTATGATAAAAATATATACTTAGAATTTAGATGACTAAGAAAATTGACATATTCTGGAGTGAAAATTTACCAGCACAGCCTGGGAATGTTATGGGCAATTCTGCTTTTAATGCATTACCAAACATTGAGGATCCCATATTAAAACAGGAGTCAAATCATCAAAGCAGAAAAGTTTCTGCAAGGCTAGGCTAATGCTCTTCCACTGAGGCCAGACAAGGAAGACCAGCTAGAAGAACATATCCCATGGACAGACAACAGCTTTTGTATTAGCCCCCGCTCCAGTTATTTGGGACCCACATGAAGACCAATCTGCATATCTGCTACATATGTGCAGGGAGGTCTAGGTCCAGATCCTATATGTTCTTTGGTAGGTGGATCAGTCTCAGAGATCCCCAAATGTCCAGGTTAGTTGACATTGTTGTTCTTCGTGTAGAGTTCAAACCCCCTCTGGGGCCTGCTATCCTTCCTCCTATTCTTCCAAAAGAGTCCCCAAGCTCCATCCACTGTTTGTCTGTGGGTGTCTGCATCTGCCTGAGTCAGCTGTTTGGTTGAAACTCTCAAAGAAAGCCAGGTTAGACTCCTGTCTCTAAGCACAACAGAGTATCATTGGTGCTTGCCCACGGGGTGGGTCTCAAGTTGAGATGTTTACTGGTTGGCCATTCCTTCAGACTCTGCTCTATTCCCCACTCCTGCATTTCTTATAGACAAAATAAGTTTTGGGTAGAAAGTAATGTGTGTTGATATAACTATCACTCCATTGGAGTTCTTGCCTGGCTACAGGGGGTGGCTTCTTCAGGTTCCTTATCCCCAACATTATGAGTCACAGCTAAGGATATCCTCATTAATTCTTGGGTACCTCTTATATCCCAGGTCTCTGTCTAGAACTGGATGATTTTCCCTACCTCACCAACCCTGTCAATTGCAGATTTCAATTCATACTTTAACACAATTATCTTTAAATTTTTATTGTTAATTATTTTATATATTTACAACCCATATGTTTCTCCCCTCCCGGTCCCTCGTCCCAAGATCTTCCCTCATACCCCTCTTCCCCTTCACATCTGAGAGTGCCCCCGACCCACATTCCCTCCCAGGGGCATCAAGTCTCTACAGGATTAGATTCATTGTCTCCCACTTAGTCCAAACAAGGCAGTCTTCTTCTATGAGCCAGGGGCATCAGACCAGCCTGTGCATGTTCTCCGGTAGTTGTCTCAGTCTCTCAAAGCTCCCAGGCTTCCAGGTTACTTGGCAGTGCTGTTTTTCCTATTGGTTTGCCATCCCCTTCAGTTCCTTCAATCTGTCCCCTCTTTCATAGGGGTCCCTAACCTCAGTCCAATGCTTGGCTGTATCTACATCTTTCTCAGTTAGCTGTTGCTCTCAGAGGACAGCCATGCTAGGCTCCTGTCTGCAACCAGTATTGTCAGGACTAGTGGAGCCCTAGGGTAACCATAATGGAGGGAGTGAAGGAGAGCAAACATAAGTTACCTGTGTTCCTGACAACTGAGGCTATGGGATTCCTGGCAGCAAGCCAACAAGTTTTATTTTTATCACTATTTGTGGCCTTCTCTGGGTAGCTTTCAAACTTGAGGCATTTAATGATTTGATTAACCTTGCCTTTGACAGGTAAGAACTCATGCATTGTTTCATCATTGTAGAATCTTTTCATTCTGATATTTGACAGTTGATTTTCATCTCAGCTGCCTTTAATTACAGTCTACCAAATAGAGTAGCTGGAATTTCGGGACACATTCAACTTCTCAGAACTTTCTTTACACTATTTGTATTACGATTGAGGGGGAAGTGTGTTATTATTAGTGTTTGTGTTCTTACAGAACAAAGATATGCTAACATGTCCACCATCTCTTAGCTTCTTTCCTGCACACTATGTAATAATTATTGTAGGCTGTAACTTTTTTTGCTTCCAAATTTCAAGGAAATATGTAAAGAGCATTTATGAATAACTGCAGTACCTTTACAAGGAAGTTTAAGCTTGATTCATAGACATCTGTAATGTCAAAACAGATGCATTTGTACTTTCTAACTTTGTCGAGCATTGTGAATGAAAGTTCTTGGAAAGAAACCCTGTCTTTATACTGAATCTTCTGCTGGGCTGATTAACTGATTTGAACTTCAAAGATTGTGGAAATTTTATAATATTTTAGGCCTAGAGCCTAATTAAAATTTATCATGGACTATCTTTAGCATTCTTATTATTCATTCCTTTGCCACCTCTCTATCTGATTTAACTTCCATGTGACTAACAGTAGAAACTTTTTGAAGTGTATTAACTTAGCAGAGCCTAGTTTCTACTAACCAACAAGCTATGAGTGTTATCAGGAAGCACCTGAGGCTTATCTCTAATAGTTACCAGTTTTCCTGTAACTCACTACCTAATGTCCTTACCAGTGTATTTGAAAACTGCCTATATTTGTGACTTTCTTTATTCTGTTACAGTAGAAATGCCATCAAATTGTTGCAATGACTTAACATGGAATTGAGTAAAGCCTAAGTCTCAGGCCACAGTTACATATTTTTGGCTCCAAAATGAGCTATCTCTCATCTCCTCTGAGATAAGATATCTTCCATTGTGTAATTTAAACTAGTATTTTAAAAAAAATTACTTTTATAAAATCCTTTTCACTTTTTTGTGAAGAAATATAATAATTTGTGCATTAAATGATTATATTTTAATTATTTTATTTTATGATTTTATCTTCTTACTGAAGAACACAGGAGACTGAATCTGAATAGGAAGTGAAGAGAAGGGACTCCAAAGTATCCCTTCTGATATTGTCTTTGATGGAAACTAAGAATACTAGAACAGAGTCTCCTCATACTGTTTCTGATGATTAAGCACCTCTGTTTAGAAGTTACATGTGAGGATGTGATTAAAAACTTCAGTACAAACAGTAATCCATTCTTGTTAACAAAATTGTCTCTTGACCTCTGTATTTTAATGGTCAAAATATGGTGTATCTAATCCCAAATTTTGATTCATCTCCCAAATGATTCAAGGAACCCCACAAAAAATTTGCTTTGTGTTTAAGTGAGAATATTATTAAGACAAGGAGATAAAATTGCATGTCAGTTTCACAGATGAGTCAATTATTTCAACATTCAAATTCATTTTAATTTTCTAATCCCTTAGCTGATAATCTAATGAAAATACTTTGCAATTTTCACATTCTTTCACTTGCTTATGAGTCATAAGAGATACATTGTTTTAATAGTCTGTGGGTGTGTTACTTTGGTATTAATCCCAATGAAGATAATATTGGGAGCAGTAGTGATTCCTAGATATATTCCTAGATACCCATATATTCCTAGATCCCTAGAATATTTCTTAAAACAGAACCAGAGATGTGGCTCTAGATAAGTTTAATCCAGCTAATGTGAAAATGATGATTATCAATGATATAGTTCCATCTAATTACTTGAAAATATCATGTACTTATATTTTTCTTTATTGTTGTATACATTGGTTTTGGGGTTTGAATCATATTATCTTTATTAATCTATTCATTAATACCTAGGTTTGTTATACTTACTGGTTATTGTGAACAGTGAAACAGTAAACATGCTTGTGGAAATATCTCTGTAGTGTGCCTACCTAGAGTTCTTTGACTATATAGAGATGTATGCATCAGTTGTATAGTTCCATCTTTGCTTTTATGAGGTGTCACCATACTAATTTTGCTAGTGTTTATATCAAATGGGTATAGGGTTTTTCTTGTACAGTATTTGTTCTTACTTGTTTTTTAATGACAGTATTCCTGATTAATATGTAGTGAAACTCAAGGTAGTTTTAACTTTCATTTATCTGATTACTAAAGGTATTGAAAATGTTTTCAAATACTTTTATCATTTATACTTTTTCAGATGTGTATTATTTAGTTCCCTGGCCCATTGATTGAGCAGACAGCTTGTGACTTTTTGGTATGTATTATTTGCAATTCTTTACACATTCTACATATGAATCCCTTATTTAAATGTAGTTGTTAAATGGATCTTTTATTCTCTGTTTTCTTAGCTCTATCTTCATTATAATTATTGGGTGTTTTTGCTATTCAGAAGATTTTAATTCTATTAAAATTGTAAGTTTTTTATAATTTTCCATTCAAGAGGAATTCTTGTTAGAAATTTGTTGCTTATGTCTATATTTGAAAGCGTTTTACCTATGTTTTCTTCTAGGTTTTTCACATTTTCAAACATAAATTTAAAATATTTGATTAATTTGAATTGATTGTTGTATATGTTTAAAACTATGGATCTAGTTTCATTGATCTTGAAGTAGATATTCAGTTCTACCAGCATGACAAATTTTCTACATAGCTCTTCTTACAATGAATAGCATGAAGAGCTATAGATAATTGCTGACTGCTTATAAAGGAAGAAAAAAATCTTCTCCAGGGATGAGCCCTCTAGTAGGTTATTCAATATCACGTTGTTAGTCCTAAACAGATAACATGTAACAATTATACATATATATAGTATATATATATAGTATATATTGCATATATCATATATATAATGTATATATTGTGTATATAGTGTATATATAATGTAAATATTGTGTATATAGTATATATAATGTATATATTGTGTATATAGTATATATAATGTATATATTGTGCATATAGTATATATAATGTACATATTGTGTATATAGTAATATATATATATATATATATGTCATAAAGTTGTATGGAAGTGGGAGAATATTAGGAAATTCTGTAAATATAGTTTATATGTGTGAAATTCTCAAAAAAAATAATAATATATAATAAATGTAAAATATTAATAGAAGGACCTACTACTTATATCTTCTTCAAGAGTGCAAGAATTCATGGGATGTCATTCCTAAGAGATTCCTATTCTTTTCTTTATATTTTCTTTTATTTTTTCTTCCTTACTTCCTTTCTTATTTTCTTTTTACTTATTCACTTTACATCATGCTCACTGCCTTTATAGTCACCCATTCCCACAATCCTTCCCCTATACTTCCTCCTTTTCTTTTCTGAGTGGATGGGGGGCCCTGTGGGTATCCCCTTATCATGGCACTTCAAGTCACTGCAAGGCTGGACTCGTCCTCTCCTCTTGAGGCCAGACAATGTATCCCAGCTAAAAGAGCATATTGCACATAGAGATAATGGCTTTGGGATTATTCCCCACTCCAGTTGTTATATACCCATATGAAGACCAAGCTGCACATCTGCTACATATGTGCAGGGAGGTGTAGGTCTAGCACATGTATGTTCTTTGGCTGGTGTTTCAGTCTGTGAAATCCCCAGTGGTTCAGGTTAGTTGACATTATGGGTCTTCCTATGGAGTTCCTACCAACTTCTGGGCTGGCAATACTATCTCTTGTTCTTCCATAAGAGTACCTAACCTCCATCCACTGTTTGATTGTGGTTGTCTGTATTACTCTGAGTCAGCTGCTGGGTGGAGCCACTTAAAGGACAGCTTTGTTAGGCTCCTGTCTGCAAGCATTAACAGAGTATCATTAATAGTGTCAGGGATTGGTTCTTGGGCATGGGAGAGATACATATTCTTGACTGTTATGGTTTTTCTTAAGCCACAATTAATGTATTGGTTTCATAGGATATGAGAAAAGTAGGCATACTTATACCCAATATTGGTTAGTTCAAAATCCTTAATAACCTTATTTAATAGCAGTAAATCAGATTAATGATGACTGTGGCACAAAAAGATGCAAAAAGTGTAGGCACAAGTCCTCATATCAAGGTTGGACAAAAAACACAGTAGGAGAAAAATGGTCACAAGAGCAGGCAAAAACGTCTGAGATACCCCCATGTCCACTTTTAGGAGTCTCACAAAAACTCCAGGCTAAACAACCTCAGCATGTAAGTAGAAGACCTAAAGCAGATCTATACAGGCTCCATGAGTATGACTTCAGTCTCTATGAACTTCTATGAGTCCTGCTTAGTTGAACCTGTGGGTCATGATCTCTTGGTAAGACTTGGTAGGACTATTACATAAGACTATTGAGATGACTGCCTTTATTAATTTTATATATAATCACAATTAAGTTCAACTGAAGTACAATATGAATGCCCATTTTTAGGTGGGTTAATTCCATCAAACTTATCCATTGAAAAATATCAAGAGAATTTTCTACTCTATGTAAAAATGCCAGGAACATATGAAGATGGAGAAATTGTAAGTGCAATAAAGATAAGATAGCAGCCATTTTAAAAGAATGTTCCCTGTATTTCTGGGTTACTTTATCATGATACTTCATATCATTTCTCTCATTACATAGAATAAACTTGTAAAAATACCACTTGATTAATTATTGACATATTTGATAATCCTACGCTCAGAAAATAAGACCCAAGTTTTAACCACTCATATTTGGTGTTCAGAATATCACATATTTGATAGCTCAACCAGAAATACACTTTGCTTTTCAGCTATAAGAAAGATGTGGGTTTGGTCCTCAGAACTGATATAAATATTTTTACTTATCATTGATTGTGCTTGTAATTTCAGCACTAGGGAGTTGGAGACAGTTGAATCACAAAAGCTCACTGGCAAACCAGTCTAGACTAATTGGTGAACGCTCATCAGAATAGATCCATCACAATGGGAGTGGATGGTATTTGAAAATTTCCTCTGGCCTCCATAAATGTACACATGTGTGCATAGCCTACTGTCTCTGATGATCAGTGCACAATTGCATATATGCGTGTACATGTACAGAAAAGTTACTTACATATGTTAATTTCTTTGAAGCAAGAAAAATGCTCCAAATTGGAGCCTGGAAGTATGTGTTTTAAACAATAAAGACCTGTAAAATTGGTATACTCTCATTCTTAATCACTTGTGTTTCTACGTTATAGATGTTGTATTCTTTTCATAATTAATATAATACTGTTTGTAAATGTTTCTTACAATTTTCCTAAATACCCAGTTCATTTTATTGTTTTCCCAATGTTTCTGAGTATTTTAAATTACATCACGAACATCACAGAACATAGAAAGTAAAACTACTAAAATAAGTGTCTATCTCAGCACACATTTCCTCAGATTTATGTCTAAAGAAATCATTTGCCTAGAATACACATTTGTTATTAGCTGATCTCAGACAGCCATGCCTTGCAACAAATCTTCATGATATACATAATTTTGATTAAATATATCCTAAATCATATGCCTAAAATGTGGCACAGATGTGCTGTAGAAATATAAGAAATATGAGTATCATAATATATTATGTAAACAAGGAATAATGTGTTAAAAACATCTGTTGTGCGAAAGAAAAATAACAACAACAAAAATGTAATGCAACATATTGAGTAAGAATTTAATTCAGCATGAAAATGCACAAAATGATCTTTTAGGAAGTTATTTTTGCTGTTATTATCATACTGTGGCTAATGAGATCTTTCCCCTATTATGGTATTTTATACTATAACCACAAGTCTATATAACTCAAATTGAGGTTTAAATTTTATTATATGAATTTATAATTAAGGTATTATACACAGTTAGATGTAGAAGTTATGAGTACTTTAGTATGATACAATAGATATAGTTTAGAATAAATTCACTGAAAGAAACCCTTTAGGCTGGAGATGTCCCTCAGTTGCTAGAGTGCTTGCCTAGCATGCATAAAATCTTGCATTTGATCTGAAGCACCACCTAAAATAGATATGGTATAGTACTTGCCTGTTATCCCAGATCTCAGAGGATTGCAGCTTAATTATCACAACTGCATATTCTTCATCTACATAGTAATTTAAAGACACCTTGAAGCATATGGGATCCAGTGTTTAAAAGCCTAATAATAAATAGATACAAATAAATAAATAAAATGGAACAATTTCAATTTCTCCTCTTGTACATTTGTCCTGATTGTATAATATATTTGACTAATGATTGATTTGTGAATACCCAGCTCACTGTGGGTGGTGCTGCTCTTAGGTCCTGGGTTGGATATAATATGAGGCTGAACAAGCTATAGTAGGAATCCCATAAGCAGCACTCCAGGTTTTTGCCCTGAATACATGCCCTGATTACTTTTCATGAAGCTGTATGCTGAAATAAATATTTTCCCCTATGAGGTGTTTTTGGTCATGCTGCTTTACTATTTCAGCAATGGAAATCAACTAACACATTACCTTAAAATCAATTGTACTTTTCCCTTGTCATTTCTCTAGTAAAAACAATCCCAGACATATAAAAGATGATCGTATGAACTGTAGATGAACATTCCTCTAGCAATTAACAATATATTTGGTTTTATTTATAAACAATAACAATATAATGTATTTTATTATACATTTTTAGGTAAAATATATGGCTCTTTTGATAATTAGATTGTTTTTGTGTGTCTTATTAACCACAAGTATCATCTTATAGGTAGTAAGAGATAGTTTAATATGGAGACATATTGATTTACTATGCTCCAGGAGCACAGATTTAGATTACCCCAAATCCATGTTCCAATTGAAACATTTTAAGTTCTTATAGTTTTGCAGAATATGGAAAGTCACAAATCAAGGTCATTTTAAAATCCATTTGTGGGTACATCAAAAAGTCAAATAGAGAGATATATGGAGAGAGATTCTCTGGTGTAAGAGGCTATCTGATTATATTCCTAGCTTTTGGATTGATGTGAACTAGTGATCTGCTAAGTTAATAGATTCTAAAAGGTTACCATTTATTATCACAACATGTTAATCCTAGTACAGATTGAACCAGGGAATGGCTGTTCCTGAAGGCTAAAACTAGCTCAAGATAAGGTAATTAGCTTTTGAACCTGCAATATTCCAACCTCTCCACATTGTGAAAACTTCATTAAGACCACTGGTTTCTGCAGTACAGAATCCTTCCAGTAGTTCTTTGGTCACAGCCCAACACAGCATCTTTCCAGGAATTTTCACTCACAGTCTCATGTTAGGATGTTTAGCAAAATTTTCTGTATCTTAAAAATAATTATAAGACCAATCTCCTTTGACAATTAATCATTTTGTCAATTGGTAATCCCTGTAACAAAATTGTCTTCAGTATATCTTATGTTACATTATATTTACCTGCAGAGGAATACTTCTTTTGTTTTTAGTAATAAAAGTGATTAATTAATAGTAGATACTATTCTAATTTCTCTTCATTATAATGTTTGCAGTTTTTTAACAACTTATTTTTGGATCAAACAAAACATAGTGTGGATTTCAGACTGTTCAAATATATTAATTTCACTAAAAAGACAAAGTACATGATTCAAACAAAATGTATTTTTAAGCATCTCAAACTAAATGAAGAAAAACTTACCTGAAATATCATGAAATGCTGTTCATGTTGCATACCTGTAACTCTACCATAATGGAACCTAAAGCAAGACTTTTGTGAATTAGAGGCCAACCTGGACTATATAAGGAGTGTCCACATTGGCTTTTTTGTAAATTTAACACAAAGTAGAGTTATCTGGGAAAAGGAACCTTGGTTGAAAGTAAAATGTCTCCATAAGATTGGCCTGTAGGGAAGTCTGCAGTGTATTTTATTCATTAATGATTAATGGGAGCAGGCCTAGAACATTGTTGTTGCTACCACCCCATGAAAGTTGTCTCTGATGTGTATAAGAATTTTTAAGTAAACCATGAGGAGCAAGACATTTAGACAGAATACCACTTAGGTCCTCTGCATCAGCTCATATCCAGAAGGTGACAGGGGTGTGGTAGGATGCGACTAGAAATTTGTAAAATAAAGTAATCCCTTTTCTCCTCAAGTTGTTTCTGGTTATGGTATTTTATCAAAGCCATGTAAATCCCAACTAAGGCAGAAATATATACCAAGTTCATGTCATATTGATATGACAAATCTGACCATACTTTAATGAGAATTGTGGAAGGACTTTGGACATTGAGGCTAGAAAGGAAATTGAGAGCTTTGGGCTTATTGACTGTTTGGGCAGCTTGAAAGATAAGTGCGTTGAAGCAATGCAGACAACAGAGCCATGGATTGTGAAATTTCTGAAGGAAGTAAAGACTCAAGTTTTTGTTATTTTCTGTTAAAATGCTGTGGCTCTGATTCACTGGGGATGGAGAATCAGCTATGATTAAAACAAGATCAGCATCACTGAGGGGAAAGGGGGTTCAGACCCGCAAAGACTGTATCTTGTGTTGTAACTAAACTTGTGAATGTTTAAGGGTTTTATAGGTGTTTTTGAAGGCATGAAGGGGTCATGTACAGTAATTTAGGATTGGCTTTATGGTGAAAATGTAGCCTCAGTTGCAAAGGAAGCCCCAGGATTGAAGGGATAATGGATAGAAGTTGATTTTGGCATTGTGCAGCAAGCACGGTTAGAGTCCTTGTTGTAGGTTTATTGAAACTACAGGTGAAGGAACATTAAAATTAGAACAGAATTGTCAGGATTTTGAAGATTTCAGTACAATGAGACAACTTCCAGGGACAGCAACAAGTGTGAATTGTAGCCGGCACAAGCCTAGTAAACAAGCAGGGAGTACTGTGGAGGGCAGAGTCAGAGAAGTGGAGCTTCCAAGGCCCTTTGGAGACTAGAACATTATGAGTTCCCAAAGTATGACATTGAGTTTTACAATCGTGGACTGTGGGTTTACTTCAAGTTGATTGAAACTGTGTCCTGGCACTTCATTTTGGGGAATAAGTTTGTAAATTTTATAGTAGTCCAGATAAGAAATATTGATAGTTTAGAAACACTTTGGATATTTTAGAGACACCATTTTAAAAGGGAGATTTTGAATAATTTAAAGCCACTGAAAGTTTTTGAAGAATGCATTTTAATTGAGAAAATAGCTCTATTTGGATTGGATTGTAGGCAAGTCTATAGGGGATTTTCTTGATTTATGATTGATGTGTTAAGGCCCAGTTCACCATGGACATGGCACTCATGGACAGATATTATGTGATAGTATGAGAAAGCAAAAAGGGAAAACACTGGCAGCAAGTCAGTAAGCAACATTCATCCATTGTCTCTGAATTATAAGTTCTAGCTTTTTGAGTTCCTCTCTTGACTTCATGGATAAACCAAATAAACTCTTTCCTCCCTAAGCGGCTTTTTGTCATAGTGTTTTATCATGGCAATAAAAACCTAAAATGATATAAAATATTAAAATGATTATATATAACCAAGAAGCTGAAAGACTTAAACAATAAAAACTTTAAGACTCTTAAAAATAAGTTAATAAAGACACTAGAAGATAAAAAGACTTCTAGTGCTCATAGAATCTTAGGATGAATAGTACTGTCATCCCACCATAAGCAATCAAAATTTTCAATGCAACTTCCATAAAATTCCAACGCAATTGTCCATAAAACTTGAAGAAAATACCTCAAATTTCACATGGGAATGCAAAAGATACAGCAAAATCCTAAATAATTATTAACAAAATAATCATAAATAATTGAAATAGGATAGAGGTATCACCATCCCAGATTTCAAGTTATAGCGCAAACTATATTAATACAAACAGCATGGTGTTAGCATACATTGATCCGTGGAATCAAATCAAAGACAAATGTTTAAGCCCACATTACTCAAGCCATCTAGATGTTAAACAAAGATGTCAAAACACATAGGAAAAAGGAAGCATCTTTAATAATTAACTGCTTAAACTGAATACCTACATGTAGAAGATGAAACTAGATCCTTTGTTCTCACCTGATACACACTCATTTTCAAGTCAATCAAGAGATTCAACATAGCTAATCTACTTAACCTGGCTAGAGGAAGTAGAGGAAGCTCTGATTTTCTTGAGTGAATGTATATTTTTGACATGGTTACAACAAGGACCCCAGTGAATCAGCCACATTGAATGACAAAGTATTTTATCTGTGAGTCTCAGAATGATGACAAAGCCTTCCCTACGGTCTGAGTATGCACATTGATCAATATGTCCCAAATCTAGCAACTGCAACTTCCTCTTCTCAAATGTTTATAACCTCAGCCAGCTCACTTACAGTCATAAAGATTCTGGCTTATGGTGGTAATTGACATTTTATTTTATCACATTCAGAAGGGTTAAGATTTTTTAAAAAATTGACTACAAATAATAACATGGCTCTTGGGAAAGCAGAGCACTGACTGACTTACTTTTAGTGGCAGTTCAACCTGGTACAGCCACTATACAAATCAGAGTGGTGTTTGTGCAAAAAGCTACAAATACAGCCATACCTCTCTTAGAAACAAACAGAAAATACTGTATTTTATCCAAAGAAACCAGCATTTTCATGCTCATTATTACTCTCTTCAAAATATTCAGAAAATGGAAACGGCTTAGGTATACATGAATTGATGAATGGATAATGAAAATGTGCTATATTTACATATTGGCAATATTACTCATCTATTAAGGAAAAAAATTATCTATCCACGGATGAGAATGGGATGTTGAAATCTCCCATTATTATTGTATGAGGTAAAATGTGTGTTTTGAGCCCCCAAATCTCCCAGGGATTAAACCCCTAACCAAAGAGTACATAGATGGTACCGATGGCTCTAGCTCTATATATAGCAGAGGATGGCCTTTTCTGGAATCACTGGGAGGGGAGCCCTTTGGTCCAGTGGAGGTCCAATGACCCAAGATAGGGGAACACTAGGCTACTGAGGTAGGAGAGGGTGAGTGGGTATGGGAGCATCCTCATAGAAGCAGGAGGAGGGAGGAGAGGATAGTGGGTTTGTGAAGGGAAAACTGATAAGGGGATAACATTTGAAATGTAAATAAATAAATTAACCTATAAAAAATGAAAAAATATAATTGTGGTTTTTCAATTAGTTCATCATGATTACCACAATATTGTAGACTGCTGCTAGCTTAAGCAAAAGAATTTAGTTTCAAATAGCACTGGAAAGGAGAAATTCAAAGTCTAAATAAAAGCAACATGATCTTGTACTAGCCAAAAAAATAAAAAGAATGAAATTGTGAAATTTGCAGGTCCAATAATAATAATAATAATAATAATAATAATAATAATAATAATTATTATTATTATCCTCAGTTATATATATATATATATATATATATCCTCAGTTGAGGTAACCCAGGCTAAGATAGACAAATAGCCCATGTTATTTTCTCATTTGTGAAGTTAGCTCAAGATCCTGAGATCTGTGTGTTCCATTTGGCATACACACGAAGACCATGAAATTAGCAATGAGCTGTGGTGGGAATGGCAGGTGCCAAAGAGTGGGAAGATAGAATGTAGTGATGTACAAAGGGAACAAGAAATAATGGAATAAAAATTGGTAAGTGAAGTGGGAGACAGAAGGGTACAGTATAGGAGTGAATATGCAGATGGATAATCAACACTAAAACATTCTGAAAAAGTCATTTGAAACACTAATACTTCAAAAACTTTCATTAGGACATATGAAAAATAATTTAAATGGAGTTACTCTATAAAAGGTCATTAATAACTCCAATAGACACCATAGGCTAACAAATAAGAAATACAGTGATAGAAATGGCTTTTCTCTATTGCACTTGTTGGCCAATGCAGTAACAGAGACTCCCAAAATTACAAGCTATTGCCATTGGTCTTCATTCCCTTTCAGAACTTGATGGTAGGAACCTATTGCTAAAGGCATTGGCTAAAGGCATAAAGCTAAAGGCTTGAGTCAAAAAACATGGACAAATCAAGGTGGTACTCAGGTGAAAGCTTCATCCCTACTGGCTAGCTTTGAAGTTTCTGGAAGTTGCCATGTGTTCTACTGTAGTAATAAATAGTAATCATTAATCTTACCCTGCAGTGAATAACATGGACTACAATAATGATTGTGTTGGCAACATATACCTAATGGCATAACTGTTGCACAATTGTCATGGGAGTAATAAAACATTTTCTGACTGTACTTATATTCTGATCTACAGGATAAAACCCATGTCTGACACCATTATTGGGGCTAAAATCCATGATTAGAAAAGGAACAATCCCCAGAGAATAATCTCCCATCATTACTTTGATAAAAGAATATAGTATTAAACTGACTACTAATGTCTTATCAATACATTATTACCACAAATTAATGCATTTATCAAACCTTGTCAGAACAGCAATTTTTTGGTCTCAGTGGATGAAAATTAACACAGCAACTCTCAACTGACTAAGGTGCTAAGAATAAGAGACTAGAGAGTTTGTCCCTAATTTGGATATCCATATGACCCCTCTTGCAAATGCTTAAGAATTATAGCTGAAGCAGTATAGAAATAAATACAAAACCCAAATGTATTGCATGACTATAAAGAAATAATGATTTCTGGACATAGCAGGGATGATGTACATATTAACTTAGTAGCTGTGACAGTATGTACAAGATCATTGTTAAGTCCAAATCTGAACATATCTAAACATGAAGATGTGAAGTGGGCATGAGTTTTTATTTCCATCAGGGGAAGGTATTGGTCTTTGATAGCTTCTGTGGGGAAGGAAAGATAATTTTCTTTAAGCATGTGATTCCTTTTTTGGCAACAACACAATTTGGACTCAGTGAACTTAAAAAATAAGTACACAAAGTTGAATGGAACAGATGAGAAAGGTGAATATGAAAAAAAATGGATCAATTTTTGAAAAGAATTAATAAAAATACAGTAGGTGAACTTACAAATATTTTCTCACTTATAATGTTAAATAATTATCCCTCATGTACAATATGGGTGTTGATGAATATAAAGTATTTACATTGTAAAATAGCGTAGAATACCAACACTAAAATATAAAGTGTGTTTCTGTCATTTGCTATTGTATACAGTTTAAGATTCAGTTAAATATTTATATTTAAGTGTTATAAATGAAATAGATTAAGCACTAGTTCATTCTCAGGAAGTTTTCTCATTTGAAAATGAATATTAGTGTTATAAAAAGATATAACCATCCTAGATGACATTGATTAGCTGTCATTTCATAAAACTAAGCATTAAAATATTTATGATTGTTGGCAAGGTGGGTCAGTGGGTAAAGCTGTTTTTGGCAAAGCCAGAAGACCTAAATTCAGTCTATGAATTTCATGGCAGAAGGAAAGAAGAGACTACTAAATGTCTTCTGAAATCAATGTACCCACTAACATATGCAGACACACTCACACACACAGACATACACACACACACCACATGCATTCTTACAGTACTAATTAATTTAATTGAAATATTATAACACACATGAACTTTATAATCACAAGGAGTTCACTGTAGTTAATGCTCTGGGGATTGAAAATGAATGCAATTAGTGGTAAACAATGTTATAATTATTTAAAATGTATAACATTACATTCTTTAATTGAATGGTTCAAGCCCGTAATTGCCATTTACTTTTACCTATATTATGTATATATGTCATTTTTATGCAAAATGAAAAACACTAGAAATTATTTCAAAGTACTGATCTTACCATTTTATTCAACTCATCTTACCTGTATATCACAATATAGAGCATACTTCTAAGTAAAAAACTAATCCAAGTGTTTTCTGTAGGTAGTCTTATTCTTTACTTCATTCATAAACATGAGTGTGTAAGGCATTTCTCTGGTTCAATTATGCCAATCTTCAAAAATTCCTCTATTGTCTATGAGACAAAATAAAATATTATCTGCTAAGTCTACTGTTACTGTTGGACCCATTCTTATTAACTGATATTATTTGCATTATAGAGTGTTTCACATTACATGGTTAAACTTATAATAAACTAAGTAGGAATAGAATTGAGTACTCAGAGCTTAGGCATAGGGATTGCAAGTATAAGACCTGTCTGGGCAGTAGAAAGACTTCAAAATCATTTAGCACAACTTAGGTACACTCTTTACAAAATAAAATATCATAAAGAAGCCATGGATATAGTGTGGTGGTTAGGCACTTTGCCCAATATCAAGATCTGGCACTGAAGATATTAATAAAACTAAAAATAATAATGATGGAATAAATAAAGAAATCAAATAGTCACTCATCATTTTCTTTTCTTTTTTTTTCTGAAGTAGGAGAGATTTCAGGCAGTTTCCTTACAGGGGACTATGAAAGAGGAAAAAGAGTTCCTAAGATGAGTTAGAAAGAAGAGGAAAAATGAAGGCAATACAGTGATAAAATGCAGGTGACAGAAAAAGAAGTAGAATGGAGACTTTTGGAATGAAGAGAAGATCAGCCAGTATGGGAATGAACTGGGAATGGAAATGAGGAAGGAGGATCAGTGATCTGCTTACCTATGCCTCACAAGTAATGGGATTCTACCTACGTGTTGCCTGTGCCTGCCTTAAAAACAAACAAACCAAAATATATGGGTTCTTGTGGAATCAAACTTGAACATGTATTCTGACATGACAGGTATTTCACTAACTGATCTATTTCTTCTGCCTAGAATTGTACAAATGTTGTGATCCCTTAAGTGTGGAGTACATTTCAATTTTTGCTGATAACTTGTTCTCTTGAATGTTTAATTCTTTGTAAATATCAGTGTCATTGTTACTAGGTTTATCAAATTACCAAAACTCATTTAGTTGTATAACTTGAATGTGGGAAAAAGATAAAACACAGGCAAATTAAATTTTAAACACATTTACAGATTTTTTTTCCTGTTCTAAGATAGGAAGATTTTTTGTAGAAATTCAGTGGACCTAATTTAAGGTTGTAATAGTATTCAGAGACTTAAGGAAAGATGATTTAAATTCTTTGATGACTACAAATAAAGTCTGTCTTGTCTTTATCATTATTCAATATAGGTTTGAATCTGAAACTTCCCCATCACATATGTGTGTGTGTGTGTGTGCGTGCGTGCACGCACATGTGCACACACACTTAATTACATTTTTTCAAATGGTAAACTAGTTTTGTAGCCTGTTAAACTTTTAGAACATGAGGATAGACAACTAGAGGGGGTGGAGTCTTTGAGAGTCATTCCAGCAGAGCTCTGTAGTCTATGAAGTGTTCTTAACTTCTGGTGAGCCACTCTGCCCTACCTTCTTTGCTATGACATAACTAACATACTTCCTGTTTCTATCTAGTGTTCTTTCACAGCCATGAGAAAAGTAACTAATACAATTCTTATTACAGCAATTGTTTAGGTAATCAATTACTCAGTATCAACAAATCACAACCTTTTCTAACTAGAGGGCAGAAAATTATGTTAAGCTTTGCCAGTTTTCCTTTTTCTCCCCCTTACTAAGATAATTCATTCCTATGTTGTCAGAAGATTCAAACCCTTAAATTCCATTTATTAAAAACTATGATCAAATTGGCACGTAACCTAAACATAAGTCTATTAATGGTTTGTAAATAAATAAGTCCAGAAGAGAAAATCCTCCTATAGGCATTCTCCTTAACTTTGCATAGATTAAGTCACAGGAGGCAATGTTATTTGTGAAATGAGGATTTATTTCTTTCAAGAGCCATATATTGGATTCATCTGTGACCTTGTGATATTTCCTAGCTATTGATTGCAAAGAAAGAAACCAGAGTCTTCTATATTCTATTTCAGTGTCCTTCCATTTATTTGTACTGTGCAAAGAGTCCTTGGAGAGAACTTCCAGATTGCAATAAAAAAATTGCATTTTCTGGGTATAGATAAAATGGACCCACTGAAGCACTTCTGTGAACTCTAGTGGTTGTGATAGTCCTTGAATATGATTATCCAGATTCTAATGAGATATGTTTGGCCAGTGGCGGTGAAGCACTCAGTAAAAGGAGACAAGATTATGATCTTAAAAGGACACAAAATACACTAAAAATAGAGTTAAATTCAGCATAGGCATACACTATTCTAGCAATTGCCTTTGCAGCGCCAAATATATGCATCAAAAGCAAAAGTCATAAGAAATTATTTACCATGTGTATATTTTACCTGGCATATTATATTTAGCATTTGATGCTTAATATATAATAAAAATACTCCAAATAATATCATGTTCATATTATTTTCCAGAAATGTTTGTAATTTCTTCTTATAGCTGTCAGAATTTCTAAGATCAATTACACAAGTGATAGCTCATGGTGGCAAGGATGTGAAACAAGGGGGATACTCCTCCATTGCTTGTAAACTTGTAAAGCCACCAAGAAAATAAATATGGCAGTTCCTAAGAAAACTGTGAATCAATCTTCTTTAAGATGTTGCTATACCATTCTTGGGCATATATTCCAAGAACATTCCATCCTATCACAAGTACAATTACTCAATTATATTGTGGCTTTATATATTCATAGTAGTCAAACCTGGAAACAACCTAGATGGCTTTCCACCAAAGAATGGATGAAGAAAATATGGTAATTCACACAATAGAGTATTACTGAGCTACTACAAAATGACATCATGAAATTTGCAGACAAATGGATACAACTAGAAAAAAAATCATCCTCAGTGAGGTAACCCAGACCAAGAAAGACAAATATTGTATATATTCACTTATAAGTGTATATTATTTATTAAGTAAATGATAACCTAGATACTATCCATAGACCCAAAGAAGTCAGATAAAGAGAACAGATCTAAGGGTGAACACATGGACCTCCTTTTGAATGGGGAACAGACTAGTTTTTATGAGTAAACTAGGAGTGTAAAGGGATGAAAAACAGGAGGGATCAGGTGCCAATGGAGATGGAATGAAGGTACAGAGTGTGGTACAAATGAGTGGAACTGGGATCACATTATGGGGGTAGATGTGAGAAACTAATGTAGTGGAAACATCCTTGAATCAAGTGATGCAAATGAGGAATCCTAGAAATGGTGAATGCATAGTCTAAATTGGCCAACTCGTGTAGCCAAGCAAGGCTTCCAGTGGAGGTACAGGGATGTTTTTGGCCAAGTGTGTCTTATGAAACTCTACAAACAACTCAGCCTAATGTTAAGGCAAAGGGTTGCTCTCTATAAACTACCTAGGAAAATGTCCACAGAACTCATTGATCATGGAGAAGTAGGACTGGTACCTACATGCTACTAATTCTTTTGGTAAGGACTATACTCTGCAGGCTACCAATATTAGAAACATGAACATCAGCTCAGCTTTAAAACCTTTGAACTACAATCTATCCTGCCTGCAAACTATGCCAGGACAATGATGTCCCAGAACTTGTGGAGTAGCCAACAAATATCTGATTAGCCTCAGGCCTTTGCTCCAGGAAAAGAAACTCATACCTAACACTGTTTGGGTAAACAAGAACCAGAGACTAGACATCCAGAGGTAAAACCAAACAGTACCAGTCTAAAAATCAATTAACATAGGTATATCTAATACTACTTTGCTATATAAATTTTATTTTTTTTGTTTATTTACATTTCAAATGTTGTCAACCTTACTGATTTCCCCTCCTCAACACCCCCTTCCCCATCCTCTCCTACATATGTAGCTAGAGCCATGGGTACCTCCATGTATCCTCTTTGGTTGGTTGTTTAGTCCCTGAGAGCTCTTGGGGGGTGGGGTCTAGTTAGTCAATTTTGTTGTTCTTCCAATGGGGTTCCAATCCCCTTCAGCTCCTTTGGTCATTCACCTGACTCTTCCATTGGAATCCCCATACTCAGTCCAATGGTTGGCTTTAAGTATCTGCATCTGTATTGGTCAGGTGCTGGCAGTGCCTCTCAGAGGACAGCTATACAAGGCTCTTGTCAGCAAACACTTCTTGTCATCAGCAATAATGCCTGGGTTTAGTGTCTGCAGATGGGGTGGATCCCTAGGTGGGGCATCAATGAATGGCCTTCACTTCAGCATCTTTTCCATTTTTTTATCCCTGCATTTCCTTTAAAAAGTAATAATTCTGGGTTAAAAATTTTGAGATGGGTGGGCAGACCCATCTTTCAACTGGTAGCCTTGCCTATCTACTGGAAATGGTCTCTACAGGTTCTATCACTCTTTTGTTAGGTATATAAGCTAAAGTTATCCTAATTGGGTCTTGGAAAATTCTTACTACCCTAGAGTCTGAGATATTCTAGTGGCTACCCCCAGTAACTCATCCCCCACTGCTACATATTTTTATTTGACTCCCTGACCCTCTGTACTTCTCTCATGATCCTTTTAATACCCGATTACGGCCCATTTTTCACTCCTCCTCCTCTCTCCTTCCCAGGTCCCTTACTACCTCTATGTCCTTCGATTATTTTATTCACCCTTCTTTGTAGGATTTAATCATCTACACTTTGATCTTCCTTCTTCTTGAGTTTGATATAGTCGTTGAGTTATATTTTGAGTATTCTGAGATTTTGGGCATATATCAACTTATAAATGAGTACAAACCATGTGTCTTCTTTTGTGACTGAGTTGCCTCACTCAGGATGATATTTTATTAGTTCCATCCATTTACCTGTGAATTTCAGTAAGTTATTGTTTTCAATAGTTAAGTAGTATTCCATTGTATACATGTACAACATTTTCTATATCCATTCTTTGGTTGAGAGACACTGGGTTGTTTCCAGCTTCTGGCTATTATAAATAAGGCTGATATAAACATGGTGAAGCATGTGTTCTTCTTATATGTTGGAGCATCTTTTGAGTATATGCCCAGTAGAGGTATATTTGGGTCTTCAGGTAGAATTATTTTGAATTTTCTGAGACACTGCAAGATTCATTTCCACACTGATTGTACCAACTTGCAATCCCACCAACAGTGGAAGAATGTTTATCTTTCTTCACATCCTTACCAGCATCTGCTGTCAACTGAGCTTTTGATCTTAGCCATTCTGTTTGGGGTGAGGTAGAATGTCAGGGTCATTTGGATTTGCATTTCTTTGATAACTAAGGATGCTAAACTTTTCTTTAGGTGTTTCTTGGCCATTTGAGATTCCTTACTTTCAAATTCTTCATTTAGCTCGATACTCAATTTTTAATAGGGTTATTTGGTTCTCTTGAGTCTAACATCTTGAGTTCTTTGTATATGATAGATATTAACACTGTATTGGATGTGGGGTTGGCAAAGATATTGTCCCAACTCTAGATTGTCATTGTGTCCTATTAAGAGTGTCTTTTGCCTTACAGAAGCTTTTCAATTTCATGAAATCTTATTTGTCAATAGTTGATCTTAGAGAATAAGCCATTGGTGTTCTGTTCAGGAAAATTTCCCCTGTGTTCCAGGCTTTTTCCCACTTTTTTTTTTTTTTTAAGTTTTTCAAGACAGGGTTTCTCTGTATAGCCCTGGCTGTCCAGGAACTCACTCTGTAGACCAGGCTGGCCTCGAACTCAGAAATCTACCTGCTTCTGCCTCCTGAGTTCTGGGATTAAAGGCATGTGCCACCACTGCCCAGCCTCTTTCCCACTTTTTATTCTATTAGATTTAGTGTTTCTACTTTTGTGTGGATGTCTTTGATCCACCTGGACTTGAGCTCTGTACAAGGGGATAAGAATGGATCAATTTGCAGTCTTCTACATACTGACTTCCACTTGATCAGGCACCATTTGCTGAATATGCTGGGTTTTTTTTCCACTGGATGTTTTTTTGGTTTTTTTTTTTGTCTGTTTGTTTGTTTGTTTTGTTTTGTTTTTTCTTGTCAAAGATCAGGTGACCATAGATGTGTAGATTTATTTCTGCATCTCCAATTCTATTCCACTGATCTACCTGTCTTTCTCTGTACCAATATACCATGTGGGTTTTATCACTATTGCTCTGTAGTACAGCTTGAGGTTAGGGATTGTTATTTCCCCATAATTTCTCATATTATTAAGATAAGGTTTGCAATGTTTATTGTTTTGTTTCTTTTGTTATTTCAGATGAATTTGAGAATTGCTTTTTCCATTTCTGTGAAGAATTGAGTTGGAATTTTGATGAAGATTGCATTGAATGTGAGATAGCTTTTGGTAAGATGGCCATTTTTACTATGTTAAGCCAGCTGATCAAAGACCATGGGAGATCTTTCCATCTTCTGAGGTCTTCCTTGATTTCTTTCTTCAGGGATTTGAAGTTCTTGTCATATAGAGCTTTCACTTGCTTGGATAGAGTCACACCAAAGTATTTTTCATTATTTATTACCATTGTGAAGGGTGTCGTTTCCCTAATTTCTTTCTCAGCCTGTTTCTTTGAGTCAAGAAGTCTACTGATTTGTTTGAGTTAATTTTATATCCAGCCACTGTGCTGACATTGTTTATCAGGTGTAGGAGTTCTGGTGGAATTTTGTAGGTCGGTTAAGTATACTATCATATCATATGCAAAGAGTAGTATATTAATTTCTTCCTTTTTAATTTGTATTCATTTGCCCTCTTTTTGTAGTCCAATTGCTTTGGCTATTATTTTAAATACTATATTGAATAGATAGGGCAAGAGTGGGTGGACTTGGCTTGTCCCTGATTATAGTAGGATTGATTCAAGTTTCTCTCCATTTAGTTTGATGTTGGCTATTGGTTTGCAGTATATTACTTTTATTATATTTAGGAATAGGCCTTAAATTTCTGGTCATTCCAAGACATTTAACATGAAGAGTTGCTATATTTTGTCTAAGGATTTCTCAGCATCGAATGAGATGATCATGTGTTTTTCTTTTTCTTTTTTTTTTTTTTTTAATTTTGATTATAGATTGGATGACCTTGATGGATTTCTATATGTTTGACCATCCTTGCACCCTGGGGGTGAACCCTACTTGATCATGGTGAATGATAAGTTGATGATTTCTTGGATTCAGTTTGTGTGAGTTTTATTGAGATTTTTTGCATCAATATTCATAAGCAAGATTTGCCTGAAGTTCTCTTTCTTTTTTGGGTCTTTGTGTGGTTTAGATCTCAGAGTAACTGTGGCTTCTTAGAATAAATTAGGTAGTGTTCCTCCTGTTTTTATTTTGTGGAATTGTTTAAAACATATTTGTGTTAGGTCTTCTTGGAAGTTCTGATAGAATTCTGGACTAAATCCATTTGATCCTGGGCTTATTCAGGTTGGGAGACTTTTAATGATTGCTTCTATTTCTTAAGGGATTGTTGGACAGTTTAGATGTTTAGATCTGATCCTAATTTAACTTTGGTACTTGGTGTCTGTCCAGAAAATCATCCATTTCATCTAAATTTTCCAGTTTTGTTGAGTATAGTCTTTTGTGGTAGGATCTGACAATTTTTTAATTACCCCATGTTATATTGTTATGTCTTTTTTTTCATTTCTGATTTTGTTAATTAATATACAGTCTCTGTGCCCTCTAGTTACTTTGGCTAAGGGTTTATCTGTCTCGTTGATTTTCTCAAAGAACCACCTCCTGGTTTGGTTGATTCTTTGTGCAGTTCTTTTTGTTTCTATTTCGTTGATTTCAGCCCTGAGTTTGAGTGTTTCCAGTTGTCTATTCCTTTTTGGTATATTTGCTTCTTTTTGTTCTAGATCTTTCAGATGTTTGTCAAGCTTGTAGTGTATGCTGTCTCCAGTTTCTGTTTGCAGACACTCAGAGCTATGAGTTTTCCTCTTCGCACAGCTTTCATATGTGTTGGGGGCCTCATATCAGCTGGTGTATGCTGCCTGGTTGGTGGTCTAGTATCTGAGAGATCTCAGGGGTCTAGGTTAGTCGAGACTGCTGGTCTTCCTATAGAGTCCCCCTCCTCCTCAGCTTCTTCCATTTTCCCCCTAATTCAACAACAGGGGTCAGCAGCTTCTGTCTATAGTTTAGGTATAAGTACTTGCATCTGACTCAGCTTCTTGTTAGGCATTTCAGGGGGCAGTCATGAAAATATTCATTATGTGGCTAAAAGTTGAAAGCTTTTAGGGTTACATTTGTAAGGCAACTAACTAGTCTTAATTATGAGAGGTCAGCCTTCATGAACCAATCATCTCACAAAGCCTCTACTTCTAAAATTCTAAAATTAATTTGAGTATTACAATTTCACAATATGAACTTGGGGTAAATGCAAGTATCCAGACAGCAGCATCCTCTTTTTAGTCCACCAAAACATATGTATTTCTCAAATATAATTTGCCTTTCTGTCAATCTATTAAGGTCCCATATTTTTAATTGTCCAAGCTTCAAATATGAAATCTTAAGTTTTATCTTGCATAAATATATATGAAGGCTGAAGGTAAGCTAGCTACATCATGAAGAAAATTATCTCCCAATTGGTAAGCTTATGAAATTAGGCATGTTATGTGTTTCCAAAATGCAACAATAGAAAAGACACAGATTAAACACATTGAAGAGGGGAATTATAGGAAAAATTGAGTAGCAGGCCCCAGTAAGTACATAAACATAGGAAACTGATGTTATGTTTCTAATTTCTTAACTGTAAAGGCAGACCCTTACATTCCAGACAACCTACAGAACTAATATCACCCCATAGAGTTCACTAGTTTTGTAGTTGATGTAGCTTTGGGTAGCTACCATACCCCTAACATTTTCTTGAGTTGCATCCTCATAGATCCCCAAGGCTTGATTCAAATGCTAGTGGCTTAAGTTATCTATGGGTTCATAGGTCATCTCACCTACACAGCTTTCAGATAATTTGCTTTAGGGGGTTCTGAATTTACCTTCTACTTATAAAAGTGTCTGGACCCATGATGGAATGACACTGCTAATGATTTCTGAATTACCATTAAATCATTCTACCATTACTTTATATGTCCATTATAAGTTCAATTTGATGACATATTAATCTTCTTATCACATATGCATTTGATCAACATATGTGTTCTCATCTGAACACATATATTTGTGAAAAGGTAGAAAAGTTTTCACATATTTATATTCTGTTTCCTCTTGAATGACAGTTTACATTTTAAAAATCTCTCTTCTTTCATACTTTATTCAGAGCAGTCAAGAGAAACCAAGCCACATATTTGATACATAAATATTTCTTCATCCAAATCCAATTTCATTGCTCATGAAGTACATCTTCCAGAAAACGTTATATTGCTGTAACCTCAGTCATGTAGGAAAAGTCTCTTTTTCTTTGACCAAATAGCATGTTTCCCATTTCCATTAAAGACTGCAACAGGATGGTTTATAACCATCAATTTTTAATCACTCTGTTTGACTACCACAGAGATATTCTGAAAACATTGAAAACACTGTCTGTGGCTATGATTTTCCTCTTTAACTTCAACAGAATGACATTTTAATGTCTGCTCATGTTAATGTAGGTAGATCTTCTACAATGAGAACCTGAAGGATTCTGACCATTTCATATAACACAGTTCTAAAGCCGTGCTAATTTTCCAGTATTAGTTACAATAATCATTCTTACTTCTTGGTACCTGTTTTGTTTTAATTTCTTATGGAGTATAAGCTAGAAATTCAAAGACTAAAGTACAAATATATCAGCTGACTAATAAGGAATGAATTCCTTATAGATGTCCATTTTCACCTTATTTTCATAAGAAAAATGAGGTTTGCTAGCTTTGTAAGATTTTTGTTTTCATAAATCCTGGGTTCTAATTAGAGAGCTCTACTATCCTCAAAAGGTAACCAACTTTCAAAGTCCCAAATGTTTTAAACCCATTTCCTACTATTAGAATTTTAGCATAAAATCTTTGAAGGTACATAAATAATCAGATTATAGCACACATATTGAAAAAAAATCTTTAGAACAGTCCAGACATCTATTAAATTTCAAAGGGCAATCCCTTTATGTAGAATTTGGGATATAAAAAATAGTGATGGGTGAAATAGGCAGAGGAAAAAAAAACATAAGAAAAATACTTGAATAGTAGCTATATAACCTTAATTTGAAATATTATTCATGACATTCCCTGCCCAACATGAGACCTGTGCCCCTTCCATTTCCCACCTGTGTAGGGAGCAGAGCACTGGACCCAAACCCACACAGCCTACACCCCAGTTGCAGCTCAACTCCCCAGGCATTCAGACACATCCAGGATTATAGGATCACAAGATCACAGGATCACAGGCTCAGAGTCAGAGTCAGGGAGCCCAGATAAATGCAGAGATAACCAGATGGTGAGAGGCAAGCATAAGAAGATAAGCAACAGAAACCAGTTTGACTTGGCAACATCAGAACCCTGTTTTTTCCACAATTGCAAGTCCTGGATACCCCAACACACCTATAAAGCAAGATTCAAATCTAAACTCTCATTTCATAAAGATGATAGTGTACTTTAAGAAGGACATAAATAACTTCCTTTAAAAAAAAATTCAGGAGAACACAAGTAAACAAGTAGAAGCTCTTAAAGAGAAATTTAAAAAAATCCCTTAAACAAACATAGGAGAACACAATCAAAGAGGTAAAAGAATTGAATAAAACCATCCAGGATCTAAAACTATGAATAGAATCTTTAAAGAGAACTCAAAGGAAGACAGCCTTAGAGATGGAAAACCTAGAAAAGAGAACAGGAGTCACAAATGCAAGCATCACTAACAGAATACAAGAAATAGAAGAGAGAATCTCAGTGGCAGAAGATAAAATACAAGATATCAACAAAAAAGTAAAGGAAAATATAAAAAGCAAAAAAAAAAAAAAAAAAAAAAAAACAAAAAAACTATCACAAAACATTCAAGAAATCCAGAACACAATGAAAAGACCCAAGCTGAGAATAGAATAGTAGATATAGAAGAGAGAGAAGATTACCCATTCAAATGGCCAGCAAACATCTTCAACAAAATTATAGAAGAAAACTTTCCTAACCTAAAGAAAGAAATGCCCGTAAATATACTAGAACCCTACAGAATACCAAAAAGATGGGACCAGAAAAGAAATTCCTCTTCTCACATAAAAATTAAAACACGAAATGCACAGAACCAAAAAAAAAAAAAAAATTGAAAGCAGTAAGGAAAAATGTCAAGTAGCATATAAAAGCAGACCTATCACAATTACACCAGAATTCACAACAGAGACTCTAAAAGTCAGAAGATCCTGGGCAGATTTCATACAGACCCTAAGGGAACCAAAATGCCATCCCAGGCTACAACAGCCAACAAAGTTTGTAGTTGCCATAGATAACGAAACCAAGGTATTCAAAGAAAAAAACCAAATTTAAATAGTATCTTTCCACAGATCCAGCCATACAGAGGATACTAGGAGGAAAAAACCTGGACAAGGAGGAAAACTACACACAAGACAAAGCAAGAAATTAATCTTTTCTCAATAAACCCAAAAAGAAGATAAACACACAAACACAATTGCACCTCTACCAACAAAAATACCAGGAAGCAAACAATCATTGGTCCCTAATATCTCTCAACATCAATTGAGTCAATTCCCCAATAAAATGATATATTCTAACAGACACATAAATAAGACCCAGCATTTTGCTGCATACAGGAAACACATATCAGAGTCAAAGACAGACATTACCTCAAAGTAAAAGGATGACAAAAAAAAAAAAATTCAAGCAAATGGTCCCAAGAAAATAGCTAGAATAACCCTTCTATAATATAGAACAAAGTAGAATCTCAAACAAAAATTATCAAAAAAAGACAGGGAATACTACATACTCATCAAAGGAAAAATCCACTAAGATAATCTCTCAATTCTTAGCATCTATGCTCCAAACGCAAAGGCAGCAATATTTATAAAAGAAATGTTACTAAAGCTCAAACCACACATTCAACTTCACACAATAATAGTAGGATATCTGTCCCCAATGGACAGATCATGGAAACAGAAACTAAACAGAGAAACAGTGAAACTAAAAGAAGTTATGGACAAAATAGATTTAACATATATCTACAGAACATTTCTAAAAAGAATAAATATTCTTCACAGCACCTAATGGTACCTTCTCCAAAATCAACCATATATGCAGATACAAAACAAACCTCAACAGATAAAAGAACATTGAAGTAATCCCATAAATTCTATTCTGACTAAGTGTGGTCTTGAATATCAATAAAAACATCAGAAAACCTATAAACACTTGGAAGATGAACAACACTCTACTCAGTGATATCTCGTTCAGGGAAGAAATAAAGAAAGAAGTTAAAGACTTTTTAGAATGCAATGAAAATGAAGGCACAATGCAAGGACTGAGGAACAGCATGGAGGTAAGAGCCTGCCGACTTACACCTGTGGAGGGAGACTTCTGCCTGGGCCACCAGGCCTCCATTGCAAACCAACACAGGGAGAAAGTGGCCTGCCTGCCCACTTGTGTTGAAAAGACAGCAACAGGAAGACTCCAGACACAGGGACTGAGAAACAGCCAGAAAAGAGAACTGGTCTCCAAGGAACAATGACACCTGGGCCTGAAGGAAAGACAGGCCACAGTCAGAAAGAGAAACACCAGCTAACACCAGAGATAACCAAAAGGTGAAAGGCAAGGGCAAGAACACAAGGAACAGAAACCAAGACTACTTGGCTTCATCAGAACCCAGCTCTCCCAACACAGCCAGCCCTGGATACCTCAACACACCAGAAAAGGAAGACTCAGAATTAAAATCACTTATCAAGAGGATGATAGAAGATTTTAAGAAGGAAATAAATAACTCCCTTAAAGAAATACAAGAGAACACAGGTAAACAACTGGAAGCCCTTAAAGAGGACACACAAAAATGCCTTAAAGAATTACAGGAAAACACAATCAAACGGGCAGAATTACAGGAAAACACAATCAAACAAATGAACAAAACCATTCAGGAATTAAAAACAGAAATAGAAACAATAAAGAAATCACAAAGGGAGACAACCCTGGAGTTAGAGAACATATGAAAGAAATCAGGAGTATTAGAAGCAAGCATTGCCAACAAAATACAAGAGATGGAAGAGAGAATCTCAGGTATGGAAGATAAAATAGAAAACATGGACACAACAATCAAAGAAAACACAAAATGCAAAAAGCTCCTAATCCAAAACATCCAAGATATCCAGGATACAATGAGAAGACAGAACCTGAGATAATAGGTATAAAAGAGAGTGAAGATTCCCAACGTAAAGGATCAGTAAATATCTTCAACAAAATTATAGAAGAAAATTTCCCTAACCTGAAAAGATGAACATAAATATACAAGAAGCCTACAGAACTCCAAATAGACTGGACCAGGAAAGAAATTCCTCCTGTCACATTATAGTCAAAACACCAAATACACAAAACAAGGAAAGAATATTAAAAGCAGTAAGGGAAAAAGGGCAAGTAACATATAAAGGCAGACCTATCAGAATTACATGAGACTTCTCACCAGAGACTATGAAACTTATAAGATCCTGGGCAGATCTCATACAGACACTAAAAGAACACAAATGGCAGCCCAGGCTGCTATACCCAGAAAAACTCTCAATAATCATAGATGGTGAAACCAAAATATTCTATGACAAATCCAAATTTGCACAGTATGTTTCCACAAACCCAGCTCTACAGAGAATAATACATGGAAAATGCCAACTCAAGGAGGGAAACTACACGCAAGAAAAAGCAAGAAAGTAATCTTTCAACAAACCCAAAATAAGATAGCCACATAAACAATATCAAAAATAACAGGAAACAACAATCACTATTCTTTAATATCTCTTAACATCAGTGGTCTCAACTACCTAATAAAAAGACATTGACTGACAGACTAGATCCATAAACAGGACCCAGCATTTTGCTGCATCCAGGAAATGCACCTCCGTGTTAAAGACAAACACTACCTCAGAGTAAAGGGCTGGAAAATAATTTTCCAGGCAAATGGCCCCAAGAAACCTGCTGGAGTAGCCATTCTAATATTGGATAAAATTAACTTTCAACCAAAAGTCATCAAAAAAGATAGAGAAGGACACTTCACACTCATCAAAGGAAAAATCTACCAAGAAAAACTCTCAATTCTGAACATCTATGCCCCGAATGCAAGAGCTCCCACATTCATAAAAGATACTCTACTAAAGCTCAAAGCACATATTGCACCTCACACAATAATAGTGGGAGACTTCAACACCCCACTATCAACAATGGACAGATCGTGGAAACATAAACTAAACAGAGACACAGTGAAACTAACAAATGCTATGAACCAAATGGATTTAACTGATATCTACAGAACATTTCTTCCTACATCAAAAGAATATACCACCTTCTCAGCACCTCATGGTACCTTCTCCATAACTGATCATATAATTGGTCACAAAACAAACCTCAACAGATATAAAAAGATTGAAATAATTCCATGCCTCTTATTAGATCTCTATGGATTAAGGTTGGCCTTCAATGGCAACAACAACAACACAAAGCCCACATACACATGGAGGCTGAACAATGCTCTGCTCAATGATAACATTGTCAAAGAAGAAATAAAGAAGGAAATTAAAGAATTCCTAGAATTTAATGAAAATGAAAGTACAACTTACCCAATCCTATGGGACAAAATGAAAGCCGTGTTAAGAGGAAAACTCATACCTCTGAATGCCTCCAAAAAGTAACTAGAGAGAGCATATACTAACAGCCTAACAGCACACCTGAAAGTTCTAGAACAAAAAGAAGCTAATACACACAAGAGGAGTAGAAGGCAAATAATCAAATTAAGGGCTGAAATCAACCAAGTAAAAACCAAAAGAACTATACAAAGAATCAACAAAACCAGGAGCTGGTTCTTTGAGAAAATCAACAAGACAGATAAACCCTTAGCCAAACTAACCAGAGGACACAGAGATAGTGTGCAAATTAACAAAATTAGAGATGAATATGGAGATATAACAACAGACTCTGAGGAAATTTAAAATATAACCATATCCGACTACAAAATCCTATACACAACAAAATTGGAATATCTGGAGGAAATGGACAAGTTTCTAGAAAGATACCAATTACCAAAGTTAAATTAGGATCAGATAAAACTTCTAAACTTTCCCATAACCCATAAAGAAATAGAAGCAGTCATTAAAAGTCTCCCAACCAAAAAAAGCCCTGGACCAGATGGGTTCGGTGCAGAATTCTATCAGACCTTCAAAGAAAACCTAATACCAATAATCTTCAAGCTATTCCAGAAAATAGAAACGGAAGCAACACTACCCAATTAATTCTATGAGGCCACTGTTACACTGATACCAAAACCCCACGAAGATCCAACAATAAAACAAAACTTCAGACCAATTTCCCTTATGAATATCAATGCAATAATATGCAATAAAATTCTTGCAAACCGAATCCAAGAACACATCATAACGATCATTCACCATGATCATGTAGGCTTCATCCCAGGGATGCAGGGATGGTTCAATACCCAGAAATCCATCAATTTAATCCACTACATAAACAAACTCAAAGAAAAAAACCAAATGGTCATTTTATTAGATGCTGAAAAAGCATTTGACAAAGTTCAACATCACTTCATGATAAAAGTCTTGGAAAGATCAGGAATTCAGGGAGCATACCTAAACTTAGTAAAAGCAATATACAGCAAACAAGTGGCCAACTTGAATGAAACTCGAATCAATCCCACTAAAACCAGGGACTAGACAAGGCTGCACCCTCTTTCCCTATCTAGTCAATGTAGTACTTGAAGTTCTAGCTAAAGCAATCAGACAACAAAAGGTAGTCAAAGGGATACAAATTGGAAAGGAAGAAATCAAAATATCACTATTTGCAGATGATATGATGGTATACTTATGTGACCCGAAAAACTCCACCAGAGATCTGCTACAGCTGACAAACAACTTCAGCAAAGTGGTTGGATACGAAATTAACTCAAGCACATCAGTAGCCTTCCTATACTTGAAGGATAAACAGGCTGAGAAAGAAATTAGGGAAATAACACCCTTCAAAATTGTCACAAACAAGATAAATATCTTGATGTGACTCTAGCCAAACAAGTGAAAGATCTATATGATAAGAACTACAAGTCTCTGAAGAAAGAAATTGAAGAAGACCTCAGAAGATGGAAAGATCTCTCATGCTCATGGATTGGCAGGATTAATATAGTTAAAATGGCCATCCTGCCAAATGCAATCTATAGATTCAATGCAATTGCCATCAAAATCCCAACTCAATTCTTCATAGACTTAGAAAGAACAATTCTCAAATTCATATGGAATAACAAACAACCCAGGATAGCAAAAACTATTCTCAACAATAAAAGGACTTCTGGGGGAAGCAGCTTCCCTGACTTCAAGCTGTACTATAGAGCAGTAGTGATAAAAAATGCATGGTATTGGTACAGGGACAGGCAGGTAGATCAATGGAATAGGATCGAAGACCCAGAAATGAACCCACACACTTATGGTCACTTGATCTTTGACAAAAGAGCTAAAACCATACAGTAGAAAAAGACAGCATCTTCAACAAATGTTGCTGGTTCAACTGGCGGTCTACATGTGGAAGATTGCAAATTGATCCATTCCTATCTCCCTGTACAAAGTTCAAGTCCAAGTGGATCAAGGACCTCCACATAAAACCAGATACACTGAATCTAATAGAAGAGAAAGTGGGGAAAAGTCTAGAACATATGGTCACAGGGGAAAAGTTCTTGAACAAAACACCAATGGCTTGTGCTCTAAGATCAAGAATTGATAGACGGGACCTCATAAAATTACAAAGCTTCTGTAAGGCAAAGGACACAGTAAACAGGACAAAACGGTAACCAACAGATTAGGAAAAGATCTTTACCAATCCTACATCTGATAGAGTGCTAATATCCAATGTATGCAAAGAACTCAAGAAGCTAAACTCCAGAGATCCAAATAACCCTATCAAAAAATGGGGAAGAGAGCTAAACAGAGAATTCTCAACTGAGGAAACTTGAATGACCCAGAAGCACCTAAAGAAATGTTCAGCATCCTTATTCATCAGGGAAATGCAAATCAAAACAACCCTGGGATTTCGCCTCACACCAGTCAGAATAGCTTAGACTAAAACTCATGGGACAGCAGATTTTGGCGAGGATGTGGTGAAAGAGGAACACTTCTCCATTGCTGGTGTGAATGCAAGTTGATAAAACCTCTCTGGAAATCAGTTTGGCGGACCCTCAGAAAAATGAACATAATACTACCTGAGGACCCAGCTATTCCTCTCCTGGGCATATACCCAGAAGATGCTCTAACATGTAATAAAGACACATGTTCTACTATGTTTGTAGCAGCCATATTTATAATAGCCAGAAGCTGGAATCAACCCAGATGTCCCTCCACAGAGGAATGGATACAGAAAATGTGGTACATTTATACAATGGAATACTACTCAGCAATTAAAAACAATAATATTATGAAATGTGCAGACAAATGAATGGATCTTGAAAATATCATCCTGAGTGTGGTAATGCAGTCAGAAAAGAATGAACATGGTATGTACTCACTGTTAAGTGGTTATTAGCCCAAGAGTTCGAAATACCCAAGAGTAACTTCACAGAAACCATAGGGCTGAGTGTGAAGTCCCAGATGGAGGACTTGGAGAAGGGACCTGAAGGAGCTGAGGGAGTTTGCATCCCCAGAAAGTCAGCAACAGTGGCAACTGGCCTGACCCCTGATACTCCGGGAGACTGATCCACCAACCAAAGAATACACATGGAGGGACCCATGGTGCTTGCCACGTATGCAGCAGAGGAGGGTCTTGTTAGACATCATGGGGAGTATAGGCCCTTGGGCCTGAGAGTATTAGATCCCCCAGTATAGGAGAATGCCAAGGAGGGACGACGAGAGTGGGTGGGTGGGTGGGTGGTTGAATACCCCAATAGAGGCAGGGGAGGGGGAGGGAATCGGGAAGTTCCAAAGGGGAGATCTAGAAAGGGGAAAACATTTGAAATATAAATAAAGTAGAAAAAAAAGAAAGAAAATGAAGGCACAACATACCCAAACTTATGGGACTCAATAAAAGCAGAGCTAAGAGGAAAACTCATAGCACTGAGTGCCTCCATAAAGAAATTGGAGATATTGTACACTAGCAGCTTAACAGCTCAACTGAATTGTCTAGAACAAAAGAAGCAAATACACCCAGGAGGAGTAGAAGGCAGGAAATAATCAAACTCAGGGCTGAAATCAACAAAAAGAACTATACAAAGAATCAACAAAACCAGGAGCTGTTTTTTTGAGAAAATCAATAAGACAGGTAAACTATTAGCTAGACTAACCAGAGGGCAGAGAAACAATAGCCAAATTAGCAACAACAAAAAAAAGGAGACATAACACCAGAAACTGAGGAAATCAAAATCTTACTACAAATGTCTATACTCAATAAAACTGGAAAACCTGGATGAAATGGATGATTTTTCTTTACAAATACCAGGTACCAAAGTTAAATCAGGATCAGATAAACCATCTACACAACCCCATAGCCTCCAAGGAAATAGAAGCAGTCATTAGAAATCTCCTAACCAAAAAAACCCAGGGTCAGATGGTCTTAATGCAGAATTCTTTCAGACGTTAAAAGAAGATCTAATACAGAAGTTGGTAGCAGAAGTATGAAAGATGGATCAAATAGAATCAACAAGAAAACTATTCTTAAAATCACAGGAGAGCGATTCTGTGTAACAAAGACCTAGCTGTACTTTGTAGAGCTGGCTAGAAATCCACCTATTTCAGCCTCTGGGCTTTGATGAGCAGACTCTCTCCCCTGTGGGATCCAGCTCAAGGGGTAGCCCAAGACCTGACACTATTGCTGAAGCCCTCGAAAGGAGGGACCTATTATGACTGCCCTCCTGAAAACCCAACAAGCAGCTGAGACAGTCAGATGCAGATATTTGCACCCAACCAATGGACAGAAACTGCTGAGCCCTTTGGTTGAATTGGGAGAAGGCTGGGGAGGCTGAGGAGGCTGAGGAGGAGGGCAAACTTGTAGGAGGACCAGCAGTCTCAATTAACCTGGGCCCCTGAGATCTCTCAGACACTGGACCACCAGCCAAGCAGCATACACCAGCTGATATGAGGCCCTTGACACATGTAGAGTGGAAAGATTGCTGGGTCTAGGTTTAGTCAGAGTTGATGCATCTAACTCTCAAGAGACTGGAAGCCCCAGGATGTTTAGAAGTCTGGTGGGGTGGGTGGGTGGGGACATACTCATGGAAAAGGGGGGGAGGAGTCATGGGATGTGGAGAGGTCAGAGGGTAGACCTGGAGGGGAATGAAATCTGGAGTTAGAAAGAAAGAAAGAGAGAGAGAGAGAGAGAGAGAGAGAGAGAGAGAGAGAGAGAGAGAGAGAAATAATAAAAAGGAAATGTTCAACATCCTTAGACATCAGGAATACTCTCATACACACAAAGAGGAGGGGTAGGGCAGATGTAGGATGGGATGTTGGTGGAGGGGTAACCTGGAAGTGGGATATTATTTGAGTTGTAAACGAAAGGAATGATTAATAAAAAACAAAAGAGAGCATGAAAAAGTTTTATTCATGTTTTTAAGTATTATTCTTTTCATAGCAGTGTGTATTGGGAAGCCTGTGCTCTTTGAAATATTTCCAGTTAAGGGTTTATGACACATATTCTGTTCTTGTTTCAAAGGCTTCTAAGCACAGCTCAGGCTATAGAGTCAGGACTATTATCTGAGTTAAGGTTTCAATAGTTGTGATGAAACACTTTGATGAAAAGTAACTTGGGAAGGAAAGGGTTTATTTCACCTTATGCTTCCACACACAGTTTATAACTAAGGAAAGTCAATGCAAGAACTCAAGGTTGAAACCTGGAGGCAAAAGCTCATGCGGAGACAATAGATCTGTGCTGCTTACTTATTTGCACCTATGATTTCATCACCCTGCTTTTTTTACATACCCCAGGAATACCTACTCAAGTGTGGCACCACTCATTATGGGATAGGACTTCCCACATCAATCAATCTGATGATAATGAAAATCCAGTAAGCTAGAGCACAGTTCAACAATGGTGATAGTATTTGTTTTAGACCTTGGCTTGTTGAATATGCCAAGACTTATATTTAGCTCAGAAAAACTTTCAAAGTCTTTGATCACACAAGGAAACCCATGTTAGCTGGCCTAGTCAATTATATGTTAATTATATCATATGACTAGCATCATTCATTATCATAAGCATGTATATGTTTCACTGTTGACTTACTAAGAGGACCATGTTCACCTTAATGTTAAACTTTTGCACATACCTCACTAAAAACAATTTTAATACATAAATGTTTTTTTTTGAAAGTTCATAGTTTTCTTAAGGTTTGAAAAATTAATTATGATTTTCTGAGTCACAGCAGTTAAACTTAGAAATATGTAATTTCTAGACTTTGACCTTTGCTAATGTTCTTCTTTTAATATTCATTAATTTTTTATATTCATTTACAAGTTCTTAGAACGAGCAAATACTTACCCTATAATGACCTCACTCACTTTCAGCACACTAGGAAGCAAGTTATTAGGTTTTACAGATATGAATGCATCAAACATATTCAAATTACTTTTTACTAAGTGTTGTCATAGACTACTGTGCTGCCACATTTCTTAAACCTCATTATTAGTACATATTCTCGGTAGCTACAAATTAAAGTAGTAAAAAGGCAATAATTGAACATTAATTTTTACTTTATCTCCCACCTTGGCTTCTTTTGACATAATTACTTTAATATTTTCAAAATATGATCTTTTCTTTTTCACACATGATTATATATGAACAGTAGAAAAATCTATATTTCACTATTTTAAAATGTCATTCTATCTTCATTTTCTTTGCCTCTATTAAATGGTATTTAGTAATGTTTTTCTAATATCTTATAAAACTTTACCTTTCACAGGTACAAAATTTCACAAAATTTTAATAGCCAAACAATTGTGAAGAAGATTTGTTAATTATGTAAAACATGGTGTTGCTTAACTGAGGGCTTTTCCTATGAAATGGAAGAACAGTGAAGAATAATAAATTTATTGCAATTGTGCCTTCATATTTACTAGGTCATTGTTTAATTAATATAAAACTGTCTAACCTTTTTTTTCTGACTGCCTTATTTTTTATCTCTATTAAGTTATTTAGGGTTAAAAAGAATCTTAATCTGTAATTTTCTTCTTTGTTTTATTAGTAGAGGCAGTGAGACTCCCTCTTTAGGGTTCTTAGACTCACTTGTAAAATAATTTAAGAACTTACTCAAATGGACACTCACGGAAAATATCATTATAGTTTCATAGTAAACATTTATGCTGGGTAAACTGTAAATCGCAGTAGCTACCCAATGTGATGAATGGAGAAATAATGGGAATTAGAGCTATGCTAATTGAGTTAGATTGGTACAGATGCCAGCCTCATGCTGAGCAAGATGCTATATGGTAGAGAAGGAAGCTTTTCTAAAAGAAAGTTCAAACTGGTAGGGAAAGCATGCTTAGAAAAATCTAGGAAGCAAAAAAAAAAAAAATTTACATTTTTCTGACTAATTCAGAAAAATGGGCAAATTTACAAAGCTGGAAGTGACTGTTCTAGGAGAACAGAAATTCTTGGAAGAAAAAATGAATCATTTCATTAAACGACTAATTATTCCTCTCATCTTTTTAACTTCCTGAGTGGTGGTTCCTTGGTTAGGTTATTAACGTGGAACACTGGATTATCTCTTAAGGGAAAATACCAAGACTGTGTCCAACTAGCCCTGGAGGCCTGTCTTTTCTTTAACAATTTTATGGTAGCACATTAAATAGTTGTGTTTAATGACAGAATCTTGTCACCAAATCTTAATGCCGATTGTTTCAATTTATATTTTTATAATATGGAAATTAGTGGTAAATTAGTCCATCATGTATTGTGACAACTAATTTCTGTTACCAAGATGAATATTGTCAGAATCAGCTAAAACACTCACAGTTAGCATTTCCTCTGTTAAATTTTCTCTATCAGATATGGGAAATGAGAACATTAGTTATAAAAGTAGGCAGAATTTTATAGTAGAAGACTAGATAAATTGATGCAGGAAAGGATACTACTTTTAGCCTGCTTGCCCTCACTATCACAAGGAAGTTCATCCATTCTGTTGTTGTAGCATTCCTTCCCCTATATTGGAACCATCTTCTTCAGATTTCCAACACTGATTGAAAATAAGTTCTCCAGTTATCTTCAAAGCTCACCACCAGATTAGGAATATTTTATCCTATCAGATTTGTTTCTTTAGAGAATGCTGACAAAGATGTATAGCTTGTTTAAGTTTTCATATGATAAAAAACTTTAAAAGTCCAGAGAATGATTTTCTCCTCTTTCAGATATATTCAAGTTGGCAACAAAAATTAGCTGTCACAATATATCATGGACTAATTTACCATTTTTTCATACTATAAAATTATAAATAGACACAATCTCCATTATGATTTGGTTATACTATTCTGTCATTAATCAGAACTATTTAATGTGCTACCATAAAACTGTTAAAGAAAATCAATTTCTTGAATTTTTACCAATATATTAAGTATTGATCTAAAAGAGCAATATATCTTTAGTTATTGTATTGATTTATGTAACTATTTTGCACATAGAGTTTTTCTCCCACCTTCATGTGTTCTGCTCACTGACTTTCTAAACAGCAATAAGAAATATGCTAAATCACCATTACTCATAACTTTCTTATATTCAATGTAGGCATAAAATATAACTAAAATTTACTGTGTTTTTAATTCAATATTTTTTATTGAAAATTGTTTTATTTCTTATAGTATATTCTGATTAGGGTCCCTTCACTACTCCTCCCAGTTCCTTCTCATCTCCCTTCCCATCTGGAGCTATACTTTTTCTGCCTCTCCTATGAAAATAAACAAGCATCTAAAGAATAATAATAAAATAATATATAATAAGATAAAGCAAAACCAAATAAATCAGAATACTATAAAACAAACAATAGAACAAGATGAGTCAAAAAAAGAAAGCACAAGACATACATATAGATACTGAGGTAGACATGTTCACAATCACAGAAATCATATAAAAACAACAAAAAGGAAGCCATAGTATGCAAAGAACCTGTAAGGTTAGCAAAACAGGATGCCCTGACTCAACATTATGGGAAAAAGAACAAGATACCATTGAATTTGTTTTGGTTGACTGTCTTCTGCTTGGGCATCAGGTCTACTTTTGGAGTGGTGTGGCTTCATAGTAGTGTCCCGCGCTACCGTCTCGCCAGCAAGAACGACGTGGCACACAAAGGATCCTTCTGCAGTAAAGCTTTAATGCATCTTGAGAGGGAGAGCATAAGCTTGCCAAGAGTGGAGACCCCGAACAACAGAACAGCCGTCCCTTATATAGGCCACAGCGCTCGCCTGGGACGTGGAGCTTCCCCATTGGCTCCCCGCACGTCAGGCCAGATGATGCCACTAGAGAGGCTGAGACTCTGAGGTGGAAAATTACCAGGTGCATGCGCACTAGCCTGTTTACAACTTGTTCTCGGCCGAATGTAGGCGCCATCTTGTAATGGCGAATGTGGGTGCGACTCGGGCGGCTCCCCACATCGTAGGACTTGCTAAAAGAAAATAATTTTTTTTTTCATTTGTAAGTATCAATGATCAATTGGAGATAGCTTCGGGTTTAGAGATATAAGTATGTTTCTACTTCATTACACTCTAGGAATTCCCATCTGGTGCAGACTCATGAATGTCCTATGCATGCTCCCACAGTATTTGTGAGTTTGCATAAGTTTTTGTCACTCTGTGTATGGAAGGTCTTCTTTCTGTGATATCCTCCATCCCCTCTGGCCCTTTTACTTATAAGGCATACTTGTCTTGGAGTTCACTGAACCCTGAAGGTAGAGATTTGTTGGTTATATCCACTTATTGCCAAGTTGTTCATCTCTGAATTTATTTCCATCCACTGTAGAAGGAATCTTCTTTGTGACTGAACAAGGCATTGATGCATGAGTAAGAAAATTTCATTAGGAATCATTGTATCTATGTATTGCTTTATCCAAACAGTAGTACTTTGGTTTCTTTTATGTACATGGTTTGTCTAGTGTTAGGTTCTTGGTCACTCAGTAAACTTTGGATATGGGTTCCATTCATGGTGGGCCTTAAATCAAATCAGATATTGGTTGGTTATACCCAAATGCTTTGGGCCACTATCTTGCCACCTTTGTAGGTTGAAGGTTTTGTAGCTGGGTTGGTGTTAACTTTTCTCTTTTGGTAGACTGGAGAGTACTTTTCATTAACTTGTACACTAATTATTAGGGGGAAGGCTCTATATAGGCATCAGCTTGACATTTGTATGTTCAGTAGATTGAATAGGCATTTTCTTCAACAATAGGGCTTTACCATCAGTTCATAGAGATCATTTGATAACCTTGGAAGTAGCCTGCGTTATCCAAGAAGTTCCCAAGTTTTCCATTTAACCAACAATTTGATTTCTGGTATTAGAATCTTCATTTGGTGAGAGATGTCCATTTGGATTTCCATCTCCATGATTGTTTTGTGATTTCATTTAGATTATTTTCGTATATGTGCATGTTTAATGAAACTTCATCTCCATTAGGTTTTCATATAAACCCTCAAGTGGCCCTAATACTGAGCCAGCACATCAAGGGAGAGTGATCCCATATAGCTACAACAACAGAACAGGAATCAATGAACAACTGCTCATTAATAATTGTCAATTTCAATGGGATCAATTCCCATATTATAAAAGACAGAAAGTGACAGAATACTTTTGAAAGCATGATCAATCAATTTGCTGCATCCAAGAAACACACCTTAACATCAAAGGATATTTTATCCCAGGGTAAAAGAATGCAAAAATGTTTTCTAAGCAAATTGACTTAAGAAACAAACCAAGTCGGGCAGTGGTGGTGCATGCCTTTAATTCCAGCTCTTGGGAGCCAGTGACAGGCAGATTTCTGAGTTCAAGGTCAGCCTGGTCTTCAGAGTGAGTTCCAGGACAGCCAGGGCTATTCAGAGAAACCCTGTCTCAAAAAAAAAAAAAAAAAAAAAGTCTTCAAGCAAAAACATTCCTATCAAAAGAGGAGATACAGAAGCATAGTATATACCCAACAAAGGAAGACTCAATTAACATGACATTTCAATTTTTAACATTTATGCCTCAAACACAAGAACAATCAAGTTTCTAAAATAAACACTACTACAGTTTAAATTATATATTGAGCTTCAAACACTCTCTTGTGGTTTGAACATGTTTGGCTCAGGTAGTATTACTATTAGGAGGTGTGGCCTTGTTGGAGTAGTTGTGGCCTTGTTGGAGGAAGTGTGTCATTGTGGGAGTAGGCTTTAAGAGCCTTGTAATAGTTGCCTGGAAGCCTGTCTTCTCATAGTGTCCTTCAGATGAAAATGTAGTTCTATCAGCTTCTCTTGCATCATGCCTGTCTGTACACTGCCATGCTCTCACCTTGGTGATAATGGACTGAATCTTTGAACCTGTAAGACAGTTCCAATTAAATGGTATCCTTATATGAATAGCCTTGGTCATGGTGTCTGTTCACAACAATAAAACCCTAATGGGAAACTTCAGTACCTCACTCTTGCTAATAGACAGGTCATCTAAACACAAACTAAACAAACAAACAAAAAAAGATGGACTTAAAGATTTTTAACTGATACATGAAAAAGTAACATCATAAGCTAAACACACCTAACATATTTTTTTTTAGAACATTTTACTTAAACAAAAAAGAATATGCATTCTTTTTAGCAGTACATGGGACTTTCTCAAAAAACTGACCACATACTTGGACAAATAGTAAAATGAAAATGAAACAATGCCCTGCATCCTTCCTGACTACCAATGATTAAAGATGGATCTCAGCAACAATAGAAAACTTACAAACTAATGGAAACTGAATGACTTACTACTAAATGAAAAATGGGTCAAGAAAGAAATTAAGTGAAAAATTAAGGACTTTCTAGAACTGATTGAAAATGAAAACACAACAAATATAAACTTATATGACGAAACAAATGTGGTTTTTTTATAGGAACTTCAAATCTCTGTATGCCTACATTAAAAATTATATCAAATAAAAAAATATAGACCTCTCTTACTAGTAAAAACAGCACATCTAAAATATCTATAAAAAAAGAAGAAATGGTATCTAAAATAAGTATTCAGCCTGGAATAATCAAACTCAAGGGTGAAATCAATAAATTAGAAACAAACAAAAATACAAAAAAATCTATGAAACAAAGAGTTTCTTCTTTGAAATAATCAATAAGATTGTGAAACTTATAAAATTAATTAAAGGTGTGAAAAGAAAATCCAAATCTTGAAAACTAGAGACAAAAGAGGGAACATAACAACAGACACTGCAGAAATCTTTCCATTATTTTTCCAATATTTATTTATTTTACTTTAATTTACTTTATTTTATGTATATGAGAATGTTTTGACTGACAAACTAGAAAATGGTATTGGATCCCATTAAAGATGGTTGTGATCCACCATGTGGTTGGTTGGAATTAAACTCAGAACATCTAGAAGAGCAGCCAATGCTCTTAACCACTGAGCCATCTACCTCTCCAGACATGCTCCCACTGTTTTATGCAAAGAAAAGCTAACATTTCTGTCTTTTCAAACAGCAGGGTACTGGAAATTAAAATAAAACTAAGAAAAAAGATTATAATAAATTCAGTAACCTAGGAGGGTAAGTTATTTGTAATCATATATTTGATTTTAATTATCCCAAAGTGATAAGATGATTTAAAGCTAATAGAGGTTCTGATATACTAAGAACAAAGATATAAGCCTTGTAAATATTTCTTGACTTATATCTTAAACAATGTAGAACTGAAGTATTCCAGCAAAGAAGGACAAAAACAAATTGAAAATTGTATGGAAGTTCATATTAACTACTTTATTTTTTTGGTTAAAGGGATCATACTGTACTGTACTTGTATTTTTCGAAACAAAATTGTGATATACAAAAGAGAAAGCTAAATCCATATGAAAAAGCTAGGGATGTTATTGTATTTTAGGTTTCACTAAATAGTAGAAAGTTCTGTTTTACTTAATCTTCACAAACACTAAAGTGACATTTATAGAAACTTACCTCATGAAGATTAAATCCTTCTGTATAGCAAGGCTATTATAAAAGTGTCACAACCTTGCCTTGAACACTGAAGATTGCACTGTAATATATAACATCCAATCCTGTAGGAGAACGTGAGTAATAAAATGTAGGCCTTATAAACCCTCTCAGAATGTACCTGGCTTGCATCTTAATATGAGTTCTCTACTTTCAGTATCATTAAATCTGACACATCAAATTTTATTCCCTTTAGCCATGTTGTTAGGATGACTGCCCACAAAATATGAACCTTATGTGGAGACTGCTTCACCTTGATCCTGTTCTTTCTTTGCTTCAATTAACTTTAATACTTATCCTGTTGCAATTAACTGTATAACATCTGTTGGTAAAGTCTTATTATCAATGCAGAACATTTTAGTAAGAAAGTAAAACACATGTTCTAAATATATAGTATCATTCAGGTTTATTCATTTTTACAATGTAAGTGAATGGAAAAACAAGAATTAGAGGGAACAATAAAGAAGAAGAATACTATAAATAATCATTTATTTTCTCTGTAATATTTATAATCTGTCTTTGTTCCTTGTTTGCTATCAGACACTATGTTTTCTATAGAATTGTGTTATAGAGAACAGAGCAAAGATTTATAATTCAGCTAATACTGTAAGGTTAATATATTACTCAATTTATTAGCCTGTAATATAGCTATGAGTGGTCATATGACCCTATATTATAAATCTTGCACAGTCACATTTAGAAATGATTTTCCAGTTGAATAGAGTAATACTAGAAATTATTTGTGCTTGGCAACTCATTCCTATATTCAGATAAAATAGTTTAAACTATAAAATTCATATTGAACAGTTAAAGAAAAATAAACACAAGAAGACACTCCTAAAATGCCTTGTACATATATTTACTGTACAAACATACTTATATGACATAAAAGTAAACCTATACTGATGGCTTGAGAAATAAAGGTCAGTGTTACTGTGTTTATAACTTATGCCAGTTTTGGCTGTACTTATAGACAACCACAGGTCAAATATGTTGCAAGTATTCATTTTTCAGTCATGAGACTTTAGGTTACTCATTGTTTTGTTGAGATTTCATCATCTTGATGTGAATTCATCTAAAGACTGGGGCATTAATATTTGTTACATTTTCCAATTTGGGGACCCAGAGTTATTTACTATCCATTATATGGCATACTTGATCCTGTAGGAAACTACTAGACTCTCATGAGGGATGTCAATGATGAGCATTTGTTACATATTTATGTATTTTCTGTCTATATATAATTGAACAGATAAAGTGTAACATTAATACACTTTAAGCCAAACATTACAGAAATATATCCTGTCTGCAAGCAAGAAAAGATACAACTGAGCATATTTATCCCTTAATACAACTTACACAAATAATTTTGACCACAGATTTACTATGGTATGACATAAATGACTTAGTATTTATTTTTTATATACAAGATATAATCTCATATACTAAGTATAATTTAGAAATATACTATATATAATTTAGAAAGCTTTGTAAAATATTTCATTTAAATCATCAACAAAGGTGTTATGTCAAGAAAGAATTATGATGAACATAAGAAATTAAGAAACACAAGAAACTGAAGATTGAAATTTAATACTATTTAGATAATCAAAACGTAACATTATTCATGGAAATTAGTGTTTACAAAAGTATGCTAAATGAGATTTAAGTCAGTAAGTAAATATTAAGTTTATACAGAATATGCAACTCAACAGTATTTTTCACCAGCAAACTTTAGGTAGCTCACACCAGGCAAGCTTTGACCTAAGTGCTGAAGTCAAATGTGAAGAGAACTTTTATTTTATACTACTAATGCTTTTTATTGTTATGGAGCAAAACTATATTATAATTTTTTGACAAATAAAATTTATTGTAAATAATTTAAAATAGATCCAGTTTTGTTAATTTTATGATTATATAATTTAAAATTACAAATTTGATAATATTGAAATACCGTTCCCATTCTTTTAATTTACACTTATTTTATTAAAGCCTATTTCTGTGGGAACAAATATCACTGCTTTCTACTTACTAAATACAAATGTTTATGGTCCCTTGAAATTACATGTTTCTTCCTGCTCCATATTTACCTGATAATCTCATGATTCATAAAAGACATCATGAAGACTTAAGAGTTCTTATACCTTGTTGAAAAAGTAAAGAATTTGTTTTAATTATTTTTCTATTACTGTGACCAATTACCTGACATAGACCTATTAAAGGAGGAAATATTTATTCATACTCATTATTAGAGATGATCCAGTTTACTATGGGAAGAAAGCTTGTCAGAGCAGCCCAATTCATATCACATGGCAGTAATCAGAAAGAAGATGCTGCTGCTCTCTTGCTTCCTTTATTCTTCTCCTGCAGGGTGCCATCCAATGAGCTAGTGTCAAACATATTAGTGTGGATCTTTTCTTCTTAGCGAATCCTCTTGTTATTTTTACAGAAATATCCAGAAGAATGTTTCAGTCACTTAAGTCATTTAAGTTTACAATGGACATTAACAATTACAGGAACATCGGGATATCCCAATACTTTAATACTTTAATGGGAATGATGATAAATCTATAAGAACTCAAACTGATAAAAGGAGATAATTGTTGTTATTGTAGTGAATATAAAATGAGTCATAATTCCTGTTATTATTAAACAGCTGTTTTCAAAACACCATTACTATACATAAAGCCTGGTGGATAAAGGACTAATCCTGTTTGTTAAAAGATGAATTCTCTGTGGGATATACAAATGTATCTATTAATAAACAATGTTTAGCATATGTTGTCTCAGCTGAGGAGATATATTTGAAAGTTGTTAGAATATAATGTGACATTTTAATCCCTAACAGTTTGTAATGTTATCTATTACAGTTTTGTAGAATGAGAATAGAGTATGAATTGTCATGGAACTTAAAAGCCTGTCAATATTTAATATAACACTGACTAAGAGGAGTCAATATATAATACATGGAATGTGCTAAGGTATTAAAGAGATGGAAAAAGCAATGACATTGAAACTAAGGGAAGAAGCAATCTTCCTAAAAAGTACTAACAACATAAATTATATAGTAAGGTAAGATAAGAAAAGAAGCAGGGTGGGCTTGCTAAAATGTGATTAAGAGTTTGATGTAACTAAAAACTAATAATATGTATTTGATAATTTTTAAATTAAACACTTATAGATTCCTTTATGCTCACTCAGCAAAAGATTGAGTTTCTATAATTTCCCTTAAAATCCCAATTATTCTTACTGATAATTCCTTTTCAACAACTTAGTAACAATTTATACATTTATAGTATATTCTTAGTTGGAACACTTAGTTCTGATTATGTCCATTGAATTAAAGAATACTTTGATATTTCACATTTTACTATTAAGCCTTATTTTATATTTACTATTCCTATATATAATATTATAAGGATGAAGTAAGGATAAACAAAGCTAATAAAAGAGGATAAAGAATATTGGAGAATATTGGAATCACTTATTATACATAATAAAGCTAAGCTGTGAGATTATATATATATATATATATATATATATATATATATATAGTTCAAGCACTAATTTCTCCCTGAATATTACTTTCAATTCCTTTGTTAAATTAAATAAAGTAGCCCAACATATCTTACAATCTCAGTTTTCTTCATCGTAGAATGCTCAGATTAAATATTCTGAACTGATTGAAATATAATAGACTTCATATCAAATGTAAGTTCTTTCCATGGTTTTATATTTTATAAAGTATAATGGTAGAAGTTCTTACGTTACACAAATATTGTCGAGCAAAAGATGAAGCAAGTGTTTAGAGAGTGGGATAACTCAGCTTTAATCATGGGAACTTATACCTAAGCCTGCCAGTTTCTTAGTTTTTATGTCAGTTGGATAAGTATTAAAATCCCTGAATACATGACCACAAGAGGTCATGGTCTTTGAATCAATCCCATAACCACCAAGGGAAATATCCAGCAAAGTCATGCATGTTTACAGAAACAAGAACTTGCAGGTATCAGTTAAAACATTCCTTCCTTAGCAAACAATATCTATGGTTTGACCATATAGCTGTGTAATCATTTCTTATGGAATTTTCTTGCAAGTGTTTGCTTTCTCCATATGAGAGGCAGTAACTTTAAAAAGTTAGCTGAACTTAACACACTTAATAGTTTCAAAAGCAACACCTTAACTTACTTTATTCTTACACAATTCTATACTTTTTTAATCAAGGATTGCTATAAGTCTCATAGTACAAAGCTGTGATTTGATTTTTTTATAAAGATGTATATATTTACTTCCTTCACATGGAATTCAAGTAAAAGAATAATTAGAGACCTTTATATTGCTTGAAAATCTACACATTACTCAATCCTTGATACAACAATATTTTATAATAATGACTTACCAATATACATCAAATTTAAATATAATAGCAAAAATAAGTATGAAACAAATGAGTGGAATCAAATTATGATATTGGAATATAGATTGTATTACCTCATCTTTTCATTACTTTATCTAATATTTCAGAATCATAGAGTGGTGCATGGATATGGGTGATTATGACCTTATGAAATTAAATTTCAATAAAATAAATCATGTAGGTGAAAATAATTTTTTAGATTGAACATTATTAAAAATACATGTAATTTTATTTGTCAGTACATACATGTAAAAATTAGGGACAACAGAAAGTGAAATCTTTAAGTGAATGTCAAAATATGTAACATCAGGAAAACATTATGTCTTATTCTCTATTAAAAAAACAAAAATTTTACCTGATAGACTACAGGTGCCAAAGTCAGATTGTATTGAGTTTAGATATTAATCCTATCATTTTTTAAGACTGGAAGCTAATATTTACCTTAGAAAGTTTGCAAGAAGGGTTTTCAAACACTGCATACAAATGACTGGAGCACTTACAAACTCAAAAAATATTTGTTTAAAAATAAAAATATAAATAATAAACTTACATGAATACGTCTACCTTTTCTTTGTGACTTTGAAAACTACCATCAATTAGAATTTATTTTAAGAAATTAATTCAGCTACTACAAAATATTTGCTTTTGAGAAGTATTTCACAATAATAAAGGAAGAAAAGGTAGTTACTATTGAACATTTTCTTGTTCACTCTTTCTAATTTTTATAGAGGTTAATTTAAGTATCCTAATCATTAAGTAGCTTTAAAGGGTAGACTTTGTGACCTTTTTGTTTTTATGCTTTTAAATGACATGACAAATTATTTTATTCAAATAATGTTTTTCCAAAATACACTGTTCTGTGCTAATTGTTTTTAATTTTTTCATACCTTTTCAGAAACACAGCTGATGGCAGATTTGGTATCATCTGGGCCAAAGAGTGCAAATGATGAAGCAAAATTGTAGAAGTGATCCCATGTTTTCCCTGTGTATTGAGTATTGTGTATTGTGTATTGAGTAACTGAGTAAACTAAGAACACAGGAGCACTGTGCAGAAGAGTACGCTAAACCAACCTGTCCAATAATTCCACTGAAATTTCAATCTGAACAAGAGATGCATTCACACAGATTTTATGACTTCAAAAACTTCCTTCTCTAGGCTCCCCCAACTCCCACTAGCCACCCAAATATGATCAGTGCCCTTGGCACCTTCACTCAGCCAGCAGCCAGACACCAGGAATTCTAAAGCCATTGTCCCAATAGAATCTCAAGACCCTTCCACAATCTTCAGAATGAATGGGCCCCTCTACTACAGAGCAACTGGGACAACTCAGGAAATCATTCGGGCTATATCTATCTTATTGTTATAATTTAAGAGCATTAGACTATATGGTAGAAAATATGAAATATTTTAATATATACATTGATTTCACCTATCTAAATAACATGTATAAACTCAGTCAAATGCAATGGGATAGAAAACTCTACACAACTCTGTACTTCCATATCAAATAAGGTAGCTAAAATCCTTCATCTTACAAGCTACCTATCATAATGAACCAACCTACAGTCTGTGCTGGTTGGATTAATTTTTCCTCTAGAGACACTAAAATCAATATTCATCTCAGATGGACACCACCAACAAAACAAAGTATAATTTAAGCATAGTACAACTGGCTGAGGCCAGTGAGGTAACTCAGACCCAAAAGGACATGCATGGAATGTAATCACTAATAAGTGCATATTAGCCAAAAGGAAAAAAAATAAAGTGACAGAACACCCAAGATACAGTCAACAGAACTTAGAAAGGTCAACAACCTGAAGGGCACAAGTCAGGACTCCTCAGTCCCACTTGGGAGAAAGAAAAAAGCAATCACCACTGGGGATGGAGGTACCTGGGAGGGAAAGCAGACATGCAGGGGGTGGGGTGAGAGGGGAATCTTAGTTGGTATTGGGTGAGGGAAAAGTACTCAAGCCCTGAGGGCCAGCAGAAATAAATGAAACAGGCAACCTTGGAAGGTAGGAGGTTGGGGACTCCCTCCAGAATGCATCAGAGACGTGGGAGATGAGATACTCTCAGGACTCAAAGCAAGAGATCTTAGATGAAATGCTGGAAAGTAGGGAGAGGGAATTATACAGCCTACCTCCAGCAAGAAGACAGGGCATCAAGTGAGGGATGGAGTTGCCATCCCACAGTCAAACCCCTGACCCATAATTGTTCTTGACTGGAAGAACTGAAGGGATGGAAATGGAGAGGAGCCTGAGGAAAAGAAGGTACAGTGACAAACACAAAGTGGGATCCAGCTTTAGGGGTGGTCTTAAGGCCTGGCATTATTACTAAAGCTATGGGAATGCTCAAAAAAAGGGACATATCCTACATCAGTTAGAGGGGTAATATCCAATATATACAAAGAAATCAAGAAATTAGATTCCAGACAATCAAATAACCCTATTTAAAAGTGGGGTACAGATAATTCTCAACTGAGGAAACTCAAAAGGTCTAGAAGTACCTAAAGAAATATTTAGCATCCTTAGTAATCATAAAAATGCAAATCAAAACAACACTGAGATTTCACTTCACACCAGTCAGAATGGCTAAGATCAAAAACTCAGGTGACAGCAGAGGTTGGGGAGGATGTGGAGAAAGAGGAACACTCCTCCATTGCTGGTAGAAATGCAAGTTGATACAACCTCTCTGGAAATCAGTTTGGCAGACCCTCAGAAAAATGAACATAATACTACCTGAGGACCCAGCTATTCCACTCCTGGGCATATACCCAGAAGATGCTCCAACATGCAATAAAGACACATGTTCCTCTATGTTCATAGCAGCCATATTTATAATAGCCAGAAACTGGAAACAACCCAGATGTCCCTCCACAGAGGAATGGATACAGAAAATGTGGTACATTTACACAATGGAATACTACTCAGCTATTAAAAACAATGACTTCATGAAATTCTTAGGCAAATGGGTGGAACTAGAAAGTATCATCCTGAGTGAGGTAACCCAGTCCCAAAAGAACACAAATTCTATGCACTCCCTGATAAGTGGATATTAGCCCAAAAACTTGGAATACCCAAGATACAATTCACAGACCACATTAAGCTCAAGAAGAAGGAATAACAAAGCATGGGTGCTTCAGTCTTTCTTAGAAGGAGTAACCAAATACTCATGGGGGCAAATATGGAGGCAAAGTATAGAGCAGAGACTGAAAGAAAGGTCATCCAGAGACTGCCCTACCTGGGGATCCATGCCATATACAATCATCAAACACAGACACTATTGTGGATGCCAAGAAGTGCATGCTGAAAGGAGCTTGATATAGCTGTTTCTTGATGAGCTCTGCTAGAGGCAGATGCTCAAAGCCAACCATTGGACTTACTACAGTGTCCCCAATGGTGGAGTTAGAGAAAGGACTGGTGGAGCTGAAGGGGTTTGCAACCCCATAGGAAGAACAACAATATCAAACAAACAGAACTCCCAGGGACTAAACCACGAACCAAGGAGTACACATGAAGGGAACCATGGCTCTAGTCCCTTATGTAGCAGAGGATGGCCTTGTAAGGTATCAATGGGAAAAGAGGCCCTTGGTCCTGTGAAGGCTCGATGCCCCAATGTAGGGGAATGCGAGGGCAGGGAGGCAGGAGTGGGTGGGTGGGTGGGTGCGAGACACCCTTTTAGAAGCAGGGGTTCAGGGATGGGATAAGGGTTTTGTGAGGAGGAAATGGGAAAGGAGTTAACATTTGAAATGTAAATAAAGAAAACGTCCAATTTAAAATAGTAATAAAAAACGACCTATCATGACTGCCCTCCAAAAGACCCAACAAATAGCTAAAAGACTCGCATACAGATATTTGTACCCAACCAATAGACAGAAGCTGTTGACCCCTGGTTAAATTAGGGAAAGGCTTGAAGAAACTGAGGAGGAGGGTGACCCTGTAGGAAGTCCAGCAGTCTCAATTAATCTGAACCCAAGAGATCTCTTAGGCAATGAACCACCAATGGGGCAGCATATACCAGCTGATATGAGACCCCCAACCCATACATATACAACAGAGGACTGCCAGGTCTGGGTTCAGTCAGAGAAGATGCACCTAACCCTCAAGAGACTGGAGACTATGGGGAGATTAGAGGTCTGTTTGGGGTGGGGGTGGGTACATCTTTGTGGACACAGAGGGTGCGAAGGATATATGGAATGTGGAACAGTTGGAGGATGGATTGGGTGGAATAAAATCTGGAGTATTAAGTAAATAAATAAGTAAATAAATAAATAAATAAACAAACAAAACAAAAAAGCCACTGTTTTCAGCCTGAGGGGGGAAAAATAAGTGCCCATATGATTAAATTCATTCTTTCATATAAATAATAGTAATGTCTCATTTCTTAAGAATTTAAAATTCATAAAACTGACAAAGTTTATTTTCAAAACAAGTCAAGATATGCACAGATTTCTTTCATGAAAATATGTATACCTACCATTTTGTTATCTCTGTATATCATTGATATAGATAAGTTCCTGTCACAGAAATTTTAGTTCAAGTTTATTTCAATGTCAAAAGTTGTAGGTAACTGATAATTGCTTACTATTTTATTCAATTTATGAATAGGCATTTTTTTTTCACTTTACATTTTTGTTTCCATAATACTAAACTCACACATTTTGTACAAATGGGTGACTGGAAGAATGAAGTGGTCCATAGAAAGGAAATGTGTAGCAAAGAAACAATAATTCTTTGTATCCAATCTTGTTTCCTTTACATCACAAGGCTTACCTCACTAATCATTTCTAAAAGGTGCTTAGAAAATTTACAATTAGTTTCCTCCACATACAATTATATTCCTGATATATGTGCTTGCATTACTTTTCCTTTCTTTACTTCTTTACCAAGTGTTTCCAGGATAATAATCTTTGGGAATGAGAGATATTTTCCTCTTTTTGTTTCTAACCTTGAAGAAAGTATTAAATCACACACTACTACATTAATTGGATGAATTACATGGTTTTTTGCTAATTGGAATAATTAAATATTTGTTGTGTTTGGTGAAAAGATGGATTCTTACTTTTAACAAAAGTTTGATTACTATTTGTTGAATTGATCTTTTTTTTTTCATTTAGTATATTATTATAGTACATTACATGTATGATTTTAAGTTGTTGCATCACAAATAGGATTTCAATTTAAGTCTATTTTTATTGTTATCTGTGTATTGTTGGACTTGATTTTTCTAACTAGTTTCTGTAAATTTTTGTCTGCTGGCTTTCTTTGTTCTTAAGAAATCTTTGCCTTCTTATAATTTTAGTGTAAACAGAATTTATGCAAACATCTTAGGAAAGTTCTCATTCTCTTTTGATTTCTAAATGAAATAAAGAATGTCTATTAATTGATGATATGTAATTTGTATATAACTTTAATGAAACCTATGCTTCTTCATGAGCATATGTTTCTATCATTTTCCTTATTGTTGTGGGATTATAGTAATAGTTTTTCCACAGCCTTTAATGTTATTCCATATCTACAAATATTATTTCATACTTCCTTTGCACCTTTTTATACTTTTGTTGTTTCAGTTGTTGCATGGTAGACAATTTCTACTAAACCTTGTTCAATGTTATTTTATCAATGCTTTTCTCATTTGTTTTGTTTGTACTTGAGTGTTTCCATAATATCCATTCAAATATGCTTCTGTATATTCAAATTTTATTAGGTTCATTATAATGTTTTCACTTTTCTGTAAAATCATGTATTCTGCATTGCACAACATGCAATGATTTTTGACATAACTATTTTTATATACCTAGCTCATATCACAAGTGCTAACTCTGTAGACAAAGGTCATGAAGCCAAAATTATTTGCCTGTACTATTGGAGGCTTTTTATTTTATTTTATTTACAATAAATGCCTTACCAAATATTTCTAATATCTGAAACATAGAGGAATTTTAATCCAGCAAAATGGCTGCTCTGGCAAGGTATTACATCCAAAGACTTAGGTCTGTGTGATCTGGCTGGAATGCAGACATACCTTTAATCCCAGGAGACTGAGGAAAGCAGATCTCTGAGTACAAGGCTAGCCTGGTATAGAGCACATTTCAGGTAAAGAAAATCTTAGGTCCAGGCATGGTAGTTCATGCCATTAATCCTGGCACTTATTAGACACAGGCATGAAAATCTCTGAGTGCAAGGACAGTTAAATTCTATTGAATCAGTGAGTTGAGAGGCAGTTCAGTGGAGTGGAATTTGTGGCAGTTTAGCTCATGGAGTTCAGAGGAATTTTTACAGGAGCAGTTTTAAAAGACAGGTTGCGGTGAGAACAAGCTAGACACAGGTGAAGACAGAATGAACCAGAGAATGAGAAGGAGCTAAGAATATTTTTACAAATTGGCAAAGTTAGTTTGAAGCAAAACAGAGTAATTCAGTGAGAAGCTGAGTGAAATCAGATTTAATCAGTCAGTTTGGAGAGTAGTTTAAGCCATAACAACTGAGTTGAACCAGCCAGATAGAGTTCAGAAAAAGCTAGAAAGGGTGTGCTTATTTAGCAGTAAGACTCCAAGACAAATATGTAAGTCAAATAAAAGATACTTTTATACTAGGTCACATAAAAACTTGTGTGTTCTTGATCCTATATCTCTTTTCTATGTACCTGACTATTCTGTCCTTTTCATATTTCTTCTAATTTGGGGATAAAATCAGGCATATTCTCTAATCAGTAGTTATTTCTACTGAATTTTTCATCTAATATCTATGAACCCAGCAATATCACTTGATAACAACTAAAATATGAAAGTAGATTTATACATGGAAAGAATTTTGCAGGTCCTATTTAGTTGTCTTAGAGTCTTAGGTCTGTTTAGGAAATCCCCTTCCCTTCCCTCTCCCCTTGGGTCAATGAATTTAAGGCTCTTTCCCACTTTCTCTTCTATTAGATTCAATATATCTAGTTTTATGTTGATGTCCTTGATCTACTTGGAGTTAAATTTTGTGGAAGGTGACAAATATGGGTTTATTTTCATTTTATACATACAGACTGCCAGTTAGACCAGCAGCATTTATTTCTTTCTTTTTTCCATTGTATATTTTTGGCTTCTTTGTCAAATATATCTGGCCATAAGTGTGTGGTTTTATATCTGGGTCTTCAATTCTATTCCATCGATCAACCTGTCTATCTCTGTACCGATACCATTCTTTTTTTTTTTTTTTTTTTTATTACTGTTGCTCTGGATATAGCTTGATGTCAGGGATGATGATTCCCCCAGAAGTTCTTTTATTGTTAAGAGTTGTTTTCACTATCCTGGGTTTTTTGTTTTTCCATATGATATTGAGAATTGCTATTTCCATATCTTTGAAGAATTGTCTTGGAATTTTGGTGAAGACTGCATTGAATCTGTAGACTGCTTTTGGTAGGAGGGCCATTTTTACAATGTTAATCATACCAATCCAAGAGGAGACTCCAAGGCCTGATGCTATTACTGTGTGCTCACAAACAGAAGCCTAGCATGACTGTCCTCCAAGAGGCCCAGCAAGCAGCCGACTGAGACAACACAGATACTTACACCCAACAAATAGGGTGAAGTCAGGGAACCGTGTGGTTAAATTAGGGAAAGGCTGAAAGAAGCTGAAGATAAGGGCAACCCCATAAAAAGACCAGCAGTCTCAATGTACTCAGACTCCTGATATCTCTCAGACTCTGAGCCACCAACCCCGCAGCATACAGGAGCTGGTACAAGGCTCCTGACATCAATACAGCAGAGGACAGTCTGGTTTAGCCTCAGTGAGAGAAGACACACCTAACCCTCAAGAGACTTGAGGCCTCAGAGAGTGGGGAGGTCTGGCAGGGCATAGGAGGATGGGGATATCCTGTTGAAGACAGGGGGATGGAAGAATGGTATGAGGAACTGTGGGAGGGTGGAATGGAAGGGGGTGAATGATTGGAATGTTAAAAAATAAAAATAATAAAAAAAGAAATTTTTGTCATATATCACTCTTGCTTTATTTAAAACTGTTTTGCAATATTATATATATATACATATGTATATATATATAATATATACTCATTTTAGTATAAATGGTGATATACTTCATTTAATGTCTATTACCTTGTGTTTTAATTAAATATAAAAAATGCCTTAAAAGCAACACAAAACTCAGTCTTTGGCAATTATACCCTAGCCCTGTTGTCATAAAAAATTAAAACTTACAACTCAATAATACTTTACTACACAAGAGTACATCATCTTTTCACTAATACTAAAATTCTTGTGACTCCAGTTTTTGGCTTCTAGCTACTTTAAAATATCATACAGTTTGTTCTCTCTTTTCTGTTTGCTTATGTCATCATTTTAATAAAAATTGAAGGGTTTTTTTATTTTTAAGTAATTTTATAATTATTAGTTCATATGGATAGGAATATAGCCTTCTCTCACAAACCTATACTTCATACTACATAAAAAATACATTCTGCCAATTATGAATATAATATAAAATCAAAAACATCAGCTAATTGAAATCAAACTTCACTATTTAAATTATAATGCAAATCTTAGAAATATGAATGAAAATGTGGATATAATTTATACTGAGTCAGAGTCTCAATATCTGAAACAAGAGCTACTATTATGTGATCTAAGACTGATATTAGGGTTCACATTCCAAAAGGTAAAGAGTACAAGAGTTGAATCAGTCACTGTCTTCAACTCAATATTTTTTTACTCAGCACAACATATTTCATGGATTTCAAAGTCTCAAAAATAGTTTCTTCTGACTTGATGTCCATTCAGTCTGCTGTTGTTCTGGGCTGAGGGATTAGGATGAGTTTTCATCAGTGTGCTGCATCCTAGGGTACTCATAAGTTCTGTTGCTTTTGATACCATTACTTTTGGCAATTCCATTACCTTTTAATAACTATTATTCTATATATTTACTCTCAATAAATCTGTATTCAAACATTTGTTTACTGTGCTAAGGTTTAATTAGCAAAACACTTTGAAAGTTTTATTATATTTCTCAAATTTCAATAACTGAGGAGTTACATTTTGTTTTCCCAATGTTAATATATAATTATATACTGTATAATTGTATATTTTAGCATTTACATATAAAATGTATACTAACAATCCTTCAAAATATTACTATAATATATAAATTTTACCCATTGGATCAATTTTATACTTTTTCTTTACTGACGATGCTCAAAGTGTTTGAAAGTATCACATGCACATAACACTTACTTACCTTTCTAAAAGGATACTCTCTGAAATTTTTTGAATAAACAGTAAAGTTTTAATTTGTCCATTCCCATATCATTGTAATAAAATTTGTAGTCAGGTTACCATCAATCCAGTGGGATTGACATAAAATCCTTCAACCATGCAATATATTTTCTTTAAATTTAAAATGAAATACTTCTCCTACTGTTCATTGTATTTTTAAAATAGAGAGGGGCTTGATAACTCATAAGGTTTGCAGTAAAGAAATAATAATGGACACATCTTGTACTTGTCTCTGTCTTTTCAGGCTTCAGCATTAATACTAATGAAATGTTCCTTCAAAGAACATCCAGATCTTTTATGGAAAGTCGCTTTGTACTATGAACATCTTTAGCTTTAGTTTTAATTATTATTTATCAACTGGTTATGTTTACCTAGTAGTCCAGCCAACAAATTTAGGATGACCATTTTCTTTTCAAATATCTTTTTTATTGTCAAATAGAATAGAAAGCAAGTATCTCTTCTAAGTATAAATTTTTGAGAACTAACATTATTTTGTTATTCAAGGACATTTTTCTTCACTTCTATCTGTGGGAATAATTAGTTATATTGCATTTTCTTTACAGTTATCTCTGTTAGGAGAAAATAAAAGTTAAAATCAAATGCAATGTGTTGAGCAGAGGGATGAATGCTGACTTACCATAAAAAACTTATCTTAGTTTGTTTTGCACAAAATGGAATTTTGTTGTTTCTTATTGCATCCTCTTTTTAGTTTAATTTGAAAGCAAGTTATTTAATTTTAACATCAAATTATATTTTATTTTCAGATTAAAATGCTTAAATCATACACATATTTTTGTGTTTTATAAGCTTTTATCCTTTTAAAATATAACAAATATTTTCATTTGAGCTTTTAAGAATTCAACAAAATTAAATACTTTTTTTTACTACACAGTTGAAAATACTGAGTATCACATAGATGAAGAAACCTGCAATGTGTGTAATGCTGCCAGATGTTACAGCTATGACTGGCCTTGTAGGTTGCCAGATTGCAAATACTTCACATTCTTTGCCTTTGGGATTATAAACTTGTGCGGTTGGAGCGATTGTTCTCTTTCTGCTCTTATAGTCTTCAAAGAAATCTGAGGATCAGAGAGTTTTAATTTTTTATCTGAATATCACAGCCTTCTCTTAACTGGCAGAAATTATTAGAGTGCAAAATTTAACACTAATGTCCTTGTTTTATATTTTCTATTAATTCACTCTTTATCAGAAGTTTTTAACAACCTTCTTTTTTTGTCTGACATGGGATTACATAGATTGTGTGCGTTTTCTCAGTTGTGAGTTCATAGGTGCAACTTCTCTGCTAAGTCTGGAAATCTTTTTCATTGCAGTCTTCCATGGAGTCAGAATGTTACAATCCTTCTGTGCCCCTTTTCATTAATTTGACCCTTTGAGATATAATGGCCTATATCCTCATAATGTTAGTTTTTAAAAAAAAGGCAAAATAGAAGTTTCTAGTTAAATATAGATGTGAAAATGAGGCAACTCTGAAGACACTACCAACTGATAACTGGTATATTCATCTATGCTTTTCCTAGTGTATATGTCCATTAGAATTTTGTAGTTTTAAGCCAGTCACAGTAGCTCTTGCATATATTCATAATATTCAAGAGGTGGGGACAGGAGGGTTACTACATGTTCAAGGCCAATCTGAATTGCAATGCGTGATTGAGGCCAGGAAGCTTTAAATAGTAAGACACTGTCTTGAAAAAAAAAACAAAAACAAAAACAACAACAACAACAACAAAAAACAACCACAAAAAGAAATCTAGATGATTATAGTTTTACTTTGAGGTCTTGTTTAAGGTAGGTTTGCTCAAAAACAGAGATGGTTATTGCTGTCATTTTGTTTGATGCTTCCATGTACCTAATGGCCCAAGTCACCTTAAAATGAATTCTCAATTTTATTTTGTTTTTACACACAGATAGTGGTAGTTCCATCCAAAAGCCTGGAAAGCCTATCTCTGGTCATGAATGCTAAGGAGAGACTTTGTTTTTATCTATACTCAAAGCCAAGGCTTTTACTTTTTCTTTCTTCAGAAATAGACAAGAAAGACTGACTTGATATTTTAGCTTTATGATGTTACACAATTCATACACATTCAGGGAAAAACATGAATCGAAGTTTCGATTTTAATCCCAAGCAACCAGATGTGGTAAAATTCTCTGTAGCAGTATACAGCACACAATGTCAGTGTAGTAGTTCCCTGCTATGTTAGACTGCAGCAGTGGTGGGGTCCAGCTTCTACTCAATCTCAGGAATAGAGGGGTGAATGAGTCTCGGTTGCTACTATGGTTTGTGCAACATGATATGTAGTTTGCATTTCATGTCTTCAAAATGTCAGCCTATGTATGAAATGAGAAGTTGGGCACTTATTAAAGAAATTGGTTTTATGTTATATGTCATTGCCCAGCTGTGGGCTAATTGTTCATTTTGTAGCCAAAGCCAAGTTTGAACATGTCTAGGCTAACCTAAGATAGGCTAGAACACTTGATAATTTCAGGTAAATTAAATGCATTTTTATGTAATGCATTTTTAATCTTAGATTTCTCAAGATACTACTCCATTGTAAGTTCAGAAATCTCAAAATTATCTTCTATTTATGCTTAAGGTTCCGAAAGGTTGAAGGGTAAAATATTACATTACAACAGGAACAAAAAACAGGTCTGTTTGGTTAATAGATAATAGATATGCTAATTATATTGAGTCAACCAGTAAACATACACACAAATACACATATATATTTTAACATAATTTTTTACCCCAAAATATTCATAATTGCAATTTGGAGATATTTCATAATATATGGACAGACAGAAAAATTCTCAATGTAGGAAGGATCTAAGTCATTTTTCTTTTCTTCCATGTGTATGGATACATACACAGACAGAAAGAGAGAGAGAGAGAGAGAGAGAGACTGACTTTATTGTGTTAGAGTATTTTCCTTCTGTTTCTACGTTCCTTAAGGTTTCTTAAAATTACTTATATAATTTATTTTATGTATATATGTTTAACTGAGTTTACATGTGTACAATATATGCATACAGTGCCAATGGAGACTGGAAAAAGGCATCAGATTCTTTAGACCTAGGTACTAAGTAGTCAGTTGTGTTCTACCTTGCAGGTGATAGTAACTGAACATGAGTTTTCTCCTAGAGCAGGAAGTGCACTCAACAGCTAATTTATCTCTTTAGCCTCATTCACAGCTTTTTTTTCTTCTTTAAATCATGGAGGGATATTAAAATTTATTGAAGAATTCTTTCTTATCTATTACAGTGATTATGTGATATCTTTCTTTTGGTTGTATGTTCTATTACATTGACTGAATTGTTCTGTTAAATTAAACTTGTATATACAGTTTAATACCGACTTTTTCATTGCATTTGGTATTCTTTTTTAAATTTAATGTAACTATAATTATATCTTTTCTCTCCTCTCTCTTCTCCTTCCTAATTCTACCATGTCTGCCACCGCCTCCCAAATTCATGGCCTTCTCATCTTTAATCATTGGGGTCATATATACATACACATTAATAAAAATCCATGAAGCAGATTCAGTTTAGTATTTTTGTGTGTGTGTGTGTGTGTATGTTTATACATGCATGTGTATGTTTACACTTATGGATGACCATTTTGTATTTTATAACCACTCATGGGTCTCATCTCTCTCCCTCTAATAGTCATTAATTGCATGTAGCTCTTCCTCTATGCATAGTGGTGCCTTATATGGTTTCTTCCATTTACATTGTTGTGTCAACTGGTATTATAACTCCTTAGGTCTTGCATAAGTAGCATTGCTAAATTACATGGGTGTGCTTTCCCTTTTTATATGTAGAAGACATAATCTCAATACAGAATTCCAGGTCCTCTGGTTCTTACAAATTTTTTGCTATCTTTTCTGAGGCAATGTTCTCTAAGATTCAGGTGCAGGAGTTGTGTTGTAGATATATTCATTTTAGCCAATAATCACACCTTCAGTTTTTCTCTATATTTTGACAATTCAGGGTTTTCTGTAATGGTCTCCACCTTCTCCTAAAAGCTGCTTTTTGATGCTAGCCTTCTCTGATCACACAGGAAGTGATCCCATGATATAGCTTGGTGATGGGGAAAAGATCTTCATAATAAACTATGTAACTTCATTTGCAGGCATTCTAATTGAGATATTTGTATCTATGTACATGACATTTTAGTATCAGGATAACACTGGCTCCACAGAATAAGTTTCCTAGTGTGCTATGCTTTTCTATTTTGTTTAACAACTTTAAAAAAATTGATTTTATCTCCTCAAAAAAATTGAAGAGTTCACATTTACATTGGTAAATTTTGTTTTCATTTTGGCCTGATTCTAGGAATTCTTAAATTTGATCCTTGACTTCTTCAATGAGTCACTAGTCATTCAAAGATGTATTATTCAGTCTCCAAGTGTTTTTGTAGTTCATATAGTATTTCTAATCAATTATTTCTAGTTTGCTCCATCATGTTCTTGTAAGAAACAAAGAATTGTTTTGGATTCTTTTCAATTTGTTAAGCATTGGTTGGTGTGCTACATTATGGTGTGTTCTACTTTAGAAAAAGTTCTATGTACTTTTAGGAAAAATGGAAATCTTTTATGTGATTATTGAATTATTATCTAGATATTTTTCAAATATATTCGAAGTATGATATAGTTTCTTTGTTGATTTTGACTTCAGTTGACCAATTGAAAGATAATAATGCTGTCTTTGAGTCAATCACCATTATTTTACCAGGAGTTTTACAACCATTTTTTTACTTATTTATATTTATTTTATGAAATCAACACCTCAAATATTTGTTAAATGTGATTTTAAATTATGACAACTTTTTGATGGATAAATTATCCCCATAGAATGTCGTCTTTACCACTCCTGGAAAAATTTAGGATAATGATTTTTCTTGGACTAGAGTCTTCTGCAGGTAAACACACAGAGTTAAATATTTCTTTAACAACAAGTTATATTTTCATCAGTTTTGCCCATGATATTTACTGCTGGTGACTATCTGTTATATACTTGTATCATCCAGGTAAGCACAGCTTACTGAAGTCTAAAGTGATATCTGGATGTAGAGAAATATGCACATCTAACTAGATGATACAGAAATTAAATTATATCAAACTCTATCAGGGCAAATTATATATAATCTTTGTATGTTGAAGAATATTCCAGGTATAACACTGTTTAGTGTGTATGATCTATACAGAAAGTTTATACTACTACTGTTTTTTTTTTACCATGTATAACTATGAAAAAATCAGGAAAGAGAAATTAAACAATATGATCCAGTCAAAATTGTGCCATTTAATAAGTATCATAGGCTAAATTAGATACTAATTTGAGGTTTTAAATCATTATGGTAGTTTGCCTTCTGTGTAATCTAGCATTTAATAACTGGCAACCCGCCAGTGTTTTAGGACCAAACCCACAAATATTTGCAAGGACTTCTGCTTTTGGCTAACTACAGTAATTAATATTTTTATTGATTTGTTTTCCTCATAATTTAAAATTATTTAAAAATAAAGTGTTGAACAGTGAATAAATGATAGTTGTCATAAATCTTACTAAAAATAGGTAAATATAATTGAGAAAGCATGAATAAGCAGCAAGAAAAATGTGAGGATGTAGATTAATATATATGAAAATAGAGAAATGTATGATGAATGTTATTTGGTTTTTTAATTTGTAGCAATAAGAAATCACAAGATATTTCAATTTCTTTTTTTCAAGATGCAATTAATTAAGTACTTAGGGAAACATTGGGCTAACACTTTAGGGAAATAATTTACAAATGGGAATTTACTTCAAATTTGAATTCTGATTATCTATGCTTGGGTTTTCCTCATTGCAGGGTTGGGAAAACGGCTATGCTGTGTGGGAAAACTGCCTGGATTCAGTTGGGTAAATTCTCATTTGTTTTTAATTTTCCAAGCCAATTTTGCTTCTCATTTATACATTGGATCTGAGGATGACCAGATGTCAGTTTTACATTTTTTCCTTTGAGAATTGCACATCGAAATAGTCACTAAAGACTACAAAGAGGTTTATCCTATATCAAACATTGGTTACAGAGCCACAGCAATGGAAGTGATGAGAGAAACCTCCAGTGTATTTGCTTTCCTTGGCAGACAGTTTACTTCTTAATTTCCTGTCCAGGTCTGATGGTTATAAATTCCGTTTGAAATAAAGTGTGCTCCTCTAAATTTCTCCAACTACACACCCAATAAACTTCAACATAAAGAAGATGATGAATGTTGCCATCTTTTATTAAAAATAGCTAAAGGAAAATTAAAGGATATTACCAAAAAAAGGGAAACATGTAAGCTCATTTATTAACATTAGGTGTAAATGTTTAAATAAAATTTGTCTGATTTTGAATCTTGAGGTTTTTAGGAATTCCTATTTTCAAATACTTGACCTTTTCTGCCTGTCTAACTGGATGTCTACATGTAGAAAAATGAAAATAGATGAATATTTATCACCTTGCACAAAACTCAAGTCCAAGTAAATCAAGCACCTCAACATGAAACCTCAACAAAAACACTAAATCTCATTGAAGAGAATGGGAAACATATCCTTGAACACATTCATACAGGAGACAATTTCCTGAACAGAACACCAACGGTTCAGGCTCTAAGGTCAGCAATTGAAAAATGGGACCTCATTAAATTGAAAAACTTCTATAAGACAAAGGACATTGTCTACAGGACAAAACAGCAGCCTACAGGTTACAGAATGATCTTCACCAAACCTACATCTGACAGAGGGCTAATATTCAAAATTGATAAAGAACTCAAGTAGTTAGACAGCAACAACCCAAATAACCCAATTTAAAAAAATAGGGTACAGAGCTAAACAGAGAATTCTCAATAGAGGTATTTTGATTGGCAGAGAAACACTTAAATAATTGTTCAAAGTCCCTGGTCATCAGGGAAATGCCAATTAAAATAACTCTAAGATTCTACCTTACACCTTATCAGAATAGCTAAAATAACAAAGCTCATGTGATAGCACTTGCTGGCAAGGATATGGAGTAAGGGAAATACTCCTACATTTCTGGTGAGAGTGCAAACTTGTATAACCACTTTGGAAATCAATTTGGTGCTTTCTCAGAAAACAAGGAATAGTTCTATTTCTGTATCACTCCTGGGCATATACCCAAACATGCTCCAACATCCTGCAAAGATACTTGATCAACTATGATCATAGAAGCTTTATTCATGATATCCAGAAGCTAAAAACAATCAAGATGTCCCTCAATTGATGAATGGATGAAGAAATTTTGGTACATCTACAAAATGGAATACTATTCAGCTATGAAAAACAAAGACATCATGAATTCTGTAGCAAATAAGTGGAAATTAAAAATATCATTCTGAATGAGGTAACCCCGTCCCAAATGGGCATGAATGGCATGTATACACTTATACGTTGATATTATCCATAAAATACAGGATGCCCATGCTACACTCCATAGACAAAGAGAGTCTGGAAAGGTAGAAAAGTACAAACAAGAATGGTTGTGTCTCACTTGGATCAGGGAATGGAATGGTTGTGGAAGGCAGATAGAGAAAGGGAATTGGGTGGGCTAGGGAATCAGGAGGGAATTAGGGGGCTTAGGGTGGAATGTTGGGATGAGCAGGGAAGATGACTGAATGGGCATGAGAATAAATGGAAATGAGCAAATAACAGAAGGTAGAGGTAGAGAGCATCTCCAGTAAGAGAAGGAGACCTTTGATACGGGAGGCATCCAAGAAACCATGGGGGTGTTGTTAGCTGGGACTCACAACTTTGAATATATGGAGCCTGGGGAGGCTATCTACTGTGGCCAGGCAGGAACTGCAATGGAGAAATAGGTATACCAACTCACCCACAGAATTTTTGACCCAAACTTTTTCCTCTTTACAGGAAATGCAGGGATTGGGGATGGAACAGAGACCAAGGGAACAGTCAAACAATTAGTTGTACAACTTGAGACCCATCCCATGGGCAAACACCAATCCCTGATACTATTAATTATACTCTATTACGCTTGCAAACTGGAGTCTAGCATGGCTGTCCGCTAAGAGGAACTACCCACTAGCTGACTTTTACAGATGTCCATGGCCAAGTACTTGATGGAACTTGGGAACTCTTATGGGAGAATAGGAGGAAGAATCGTAGCCCCAAAGGGTATAGGAAATGCCAGAAAGACCAACAGAATCAAGTAACTGGGTCCTTACTGCTCTCAGAGGCCAAACCACTAACCAAAGAACATACATGAGCTGGACCTACGCCTCTCAGCACATATGTAGCAGATGTGCATCTTAGTCATCTGTGGGTCCTGAAAAATGGGAGCAGGGGCTATACAAAGAGCTGTTGCCTATCTGTGGGATATGTTCTTCTAGCTGGGCTGCCTTGTCTAGCCTCAGTGGGAGAGGAAGCACCTAGTCTCACAGTGATTTTTTGCCCAAGTGGGGAAATACCCAGGGGGGCGTCCCCATCTGTCCAGAGTAGAAACAGAAGCATGGCATGGGGGAAGTATTGTGGGTGGGGCTGACAGGGATGTTGGCAGTTAGCAGGATATAAATTGAATAAGTAAAAATAACTAAAAGTATTTGAGCTTTCCTTTTTTGCAAAGTTTTAGTTTATTTTTATTAATTAATTATTTATGTACATCACAAATTTCCCCCCTTTCAGTCCCCATTCAAAGACTTTGTCCCCCATCTCCCTTCCCCTTTGCCTCTAAGAAGGTGTCACACCCCCACACACATAGACACCAAGTCTTTACAGGATTTGGTGAATCTTCTTCTACTGAGACCAACAAAGCAGCCCTCTGCTATATTTGTGCTAGGGACCAAGTAGGGGCCTGTGTGTGCTCTTTGGTTGGGGTCTCAGTCTCTGGGAGCTCCCAGGGGTCCAGGTTAGTTAACACTGTTCTTCCTGTGGGTTTGCCATCCACTTCAATTCCTTCAGTCTTTCCCCTAACTCTTCAATTTTCAAACACATTACATTTATGTATTTATTAGTTGTGTATACATGCATATATGTAGCCAGAACTTCTCATATACTTATAGTGGTTCTTTGATAAAACAAAATTATTTCTATAATGCCTTTCCAGGATTCAAAGCCTTAGAAGAACTATTTATTTCCTAAAAAAATTTCTTTCCTCTCGAATAAACTGCTAGGTGAAATAAGAGAACAGCTTGTCAGGTTTGGCAAATTTTTCTCCTATTACCATTTGGGTACTGAGGATCAAATTCAGATTATTTAATGTACTATGAAATTCTTCTCATTAGCAATTTTTCTTTTACTATTAGTTTATTCTTTGAAAATTCCATGCATATATATAGTTTATTCTGGTAAGATTCATACTTCAGCAAGCTCTTATCCCACTTTTACCCCATCAATTTCCCTGTCTTTTCCCCACCAAGTAACTATCTCATTTTCTTTTCCTAATGTTTAGTTTTGTTTTTGTTTTGTAACCTACAGTATTTAACAAGGGCTACTTGTGATGACATAGGTATCACCCTATCCACTGGAAAATAAATCACTCAGCAGTAGTTATATCACTAAGGACAATGAGTTCCTTTCTACCAGAAGCCTCCAACTTACAGTCACTTTCTTGGATGGAATGAGCCTTACCTCTATTAATGACTGAATTTTTCCTGAGTTAGTCTTCTTTTGTCCCTGTCTAGGCAACCACAGCTGTTGTGAGATTAGGACTGAAGCTGCTATGCTGAAAACTGGGAGAAAAATCATCAACAGTTTGAGCCAACTTTATAACTTGTGTGCTATAGCACCATTTTACCAAACAAGAAATGTTTATTGGTTCAATAGTAGTTTGGCTATTAAAGAAGTAACTGAGTAACCAATTTATTTCTGATCAGATGTTATGTTGTGTGAAATATTTAAAAGAAGTGAACAAGTTCCGTCATTACACCCAGCTATTCTCTGCCCCTGAGGGCTGGCCAGCTATGTACTGGTGGGAACTGGCCAGTCTATTCTTATCTCATGGTGACTCTCTGACTCAGAGCTCCAAAATCTCTCCATCCAGCTAGCTAAGTTCTCTGTCGCTGATCACTACCATGCTAACTCCATGCTTCAAAACCCCCATGGCTTTTTGTGGGGTACATCAGGAAAAACCACACTTTGCCGCCATACCTTTCTCTCTGGAACTCAGTCTAGCTCCCACCAAAAGGAAAGCACAATACAATCTTAGCACAGAAACAGTGGTAACTCAATATTTGGGCACAGCAACTAGAATCTTAATTTTGTAAGCCATATTATATCTAAATCTTCACATGGTGAATCCTGGAGACACTAGCAGCTACATCTTGTCCTTACACTATCCCCGTCCAAAATCCCTAATTCTCTCCTGCTTCCTCTCTTCCTCTGTCCAATCCAGAAGTCCCACCTACTTGCCCAGTGATTGGTCTCTTTATTCATTCAGGAGAAGGTTCACATTAAGCCACCTGAGTACATGACTCATTCCTAGTTCCAGACAGCCCCTCCTGAGAAAAGTAAAAATAACAACAATATACAGGCAGCACCAGGGCCTTCCACAAAAATCTGAGGTCCAGTTCATCAGAGAATTCTAATACCCAGTGAGCACTGTAATGCTGGTCAAAAGTTCAATGACTATGGAAGTCAAAGATATCAGGGCTGAGCCTATTACTATTGTTATACTAATTAGAAATGTTGTCAACATATGTCTTGCATATTTATCTATAGAGAAGTGCTACTCTCAGTCTTTATTAAAGAAGCTTCTCTTAGCAGCTAAAGGTAGGTAGTAGCTAAGGCAAAGATCTGTTGCTTGTTGAGGTCCTGAGGATAATTTTCCATTTTAGATTAGCATTAAATGTTACAATTACTCCCTATATGGTTTAATGGATAACATGAAAGGTGACATAGAAAAAAAATGTAAGAGCCAAATAATATGAATGAGGTTTATGGTATACTGTCTTATGGTTATGACTCTGCAGTGACACTCATAAACTGATATTTTTAAAATGCTCAGTTGGTGAGAAACTGGGGCTTATGTACATCTTTATTGTATATGGAGCTGTACAAACTATTCTTCCCAAAATATCTGAAGAATAGTCAAAAATTTCTAATTATTTTGAATATACACTGAGATTTGTTATAAAATAAAAACTCATTTACAAAATTTAATCACTTCTGTTGTAGGTAATATGTGCATAGAAAACATAATGTCATATTGTCGATGAATTTTCTCCCCATTATGCAACACATTTTCTCATATTAATTAAACACATACAAAAAGGCCACACATGTTCTATGACAGGCTTTATAAAGCAGTATTTGTAGATTTATATTGAAAGAAATATTAATCAATAGGGCTATATAAATAATAACTTTCACATGTTTATCATTATTAAGTAACTTATTTTTCATTATTTGTTAAGATTATATGTTTCTAGTCTGATGTCATACAGATTCTGATTCAGTCGGCTCTGTTACAATTTTCCTGTTCTTATGATCAGATATATTTAGAAAGTAAGGCTTGTGAAATGTTTCCTTCTGATAGAAACATTCCCTTTGTGGAGGAAATTCACAGTAACTTACGACAAAAGGGGTCCTTCCACAAACAGATTATGTAAGAAGAAAACAATTACTAATAAAGATCAGTCAAAGGCATACTTATCATATCTACCTCTTATAGTGGACTTTCTCATTACGTATTATGTATTTTGTATTTTGATCTATTGATATTATTTTAGTTGATGAGCTGAAGTTTTCGAAAAGGATAGTAATAAACTCCTTACCTTGAAAGATACTGTTCATATGCATACATGCTAATACAATAAAAGAGGTTACTAAACAAAATTTGGCCTTAATACATTAAAAAAGAAAGAATATTGGAAAATCTTTCAAGTAAACATTATGCTATAAAATCTAAAACCATACCATTTGTATTTTTGATCAACAGAGACCTTTATATTTTAAAAAATAAAAATAAAAAAAGAATGAATCTCTGTGCAAACGTTTCTACTCCTGATAGTCCTGACTGGAAAAAGAAAAAAGAAAAACTGAATTGAAGTGATGAAAGAAAGAAAGAAAGGAAGAAAGAAAGAAAGACAGACAGACAGAAAGAAAGAAAGAAAGAATGAACGAAAGAAAGAGAGAGAAGGAGAATGGCTAAAAATCATTTTGTATTTTAGGGCAAACTTATTATTACTTTAGAATACTAAATCAGAAACTGTAGGGTTTCTTTTTTGGGGGGGACAACATACAAATTATCAATAAAAAACACATGGTTATAAAATAGCATACATTTTTGTAATAATTGTGTGAATACATATACGACTCAGAAGCATCCAAGTGCCATATGTACTTCATTATGAGAAAGTCTGCTTTCTAACACTTAGATCACAAAAGCACCTGCTGCTTTTACCGACTGTTGGTTTTGTAGCTAACCCAATGATGAGCACATTTTTTAGTTTTCAAAAGGTGCATAGCATATATGTTAATGATTCATAAGTTATTGAAAGATACAAGCTTAATTAAGTACCTTGACAAAACATCTTTTATTATTTACAAATCTTATTTACCTGCTTATAAAATGTAAGATTTCACTGTGTTATTTTCTCTAATTATTGGGAAATCCACACTCAAGGCATTACCTATGTGGGATATTGAAAATAACCAGGCCCTCATTTTAACATTTATAATAGAATACTTAGATTTTAATATTTGATGAAATATCCAGAGTTTATTTTTATGAGTGTTGTAAATGTGTATGTAATTCACCATGCATGCCCCATTATATTCGAGTTTTATAGATAAGTTTTAAAATAACAACATTGTTATTGGGTTTGATGACATATAAACTATACACAAAGGGCTCTTCTTCCCCACAGAATATTATTTTTAGTCCTTTGTTATTTCTAATCCTTCATCATCAAAGTCATAGAGCCATGTAAAAGGAAAGAATTACATGGGTAAAACAGAAGCCATAGCTGTTAGCCTGGGTTTTAGAGAAGCTGCAACATCAAAAGGAATATTGATGAAACCAGTGAATAATAACATTGTTGTCTCTCCATACACAATAATATTCATTAAGAAATATAGAATATAAGATATACCTTAGTGAACACACACTTTGATGTTTTGGATGCCAAATGAATCTTACTCTTCTAAAATGATTGTACTTTAAATAACTGTTTTGGTGAAAACAGTTAAAATATAATGATTAATGGTTTAGATACTACCTGCATTTATGCAACTTGAATTTACATCTCAATTTTTGGACTTGTATGCCACAGGTTTGTCATATGTATGCAATGTGACAATGGTAAAACAACCTCAAAACTTTATTATTCTATATGTAAATTGCCTTTCTAAAGGGGCAATGGATGTTATAAAAAGTAGATAATGCTTGGGAATCCATTATATAATATCAAATTATATACCTAACACAAAATCAGTTATTAATTCTGGTTTACAGTGTTTCCACACCTGAAATGAGAACTGGGAAAGATGAAGGAGTACAGTTCTGAAACAAGCCTAAAGTTATGCATCAAATTAATTTTTATTAAGGGAAAATCAGATCAAGTTTCTTTGCAACTTTTAAAAGAATTTTAGGAGATAGTCATTATCATGGTATATCTTTAAATTTTAAGTCTTAGGCATATTTAAGATTCTAGTTCTATATGCAAGTACATAAGAGCCATAGCTCTTTTTCCTGGCAACATAGAATGCCATTTTACTCCTGCTGAAACATATGAGAAGGCACAACTCGCTGGATCCACCTGAGAATGAGAAATCTCACTCATACTATCCTTGCCTCATACTGTGGTAAAACTGTTAATCCTTCTGACCTCTGAAACAGATTCAGCTTCTTTACTTCATGATTTTTTTATTTTTTGTGTGTGGTTTTGTTTTGTTTTTGTATTATTTTTGTTTTTGTTTTGTTATTGTTGTTTGTTTATTATTTTTTATTTACTTTTTGAATGATACATATCACTGTAGCAGAAGAGTTATTTTGGTTTGTCTACAAATTCTTAACATCTAATATCTAATGTTCTTACCTTATTTATTCCCATGTCTGTCCACTTTAATCAAGACTGACCATTGCTTAGAAAATTTGTAAAAACATAATGGATTCCTATAAATCTCATAGATAAACAAGAAATATGCAAATGTATATAAATATAAGTGTTTACAAATTATAATTTTATGAAACTCGATTAATGACCTCAGTATATAAGTAACTGTGGTGAAGAGAATGGTAATTTCCCTGAAAGTGACAGGACCTATTGGTACCATATTCCAACCACATATTCTTATTCCTAATCAAAGCTATTATCTCTATATCTTATGCTGTAAATAAATTTTATAGGTCAGACTTCCTATGAATCAAATACTATTGTATATATGCTTTACAATTTGTTTTATTTTGCTTAATATATTTGTAAGTTTTATCTATGCTGCTAATAGAAATTAACAACTCATTTTCTTATATACATTGCATGATATATAAGTACATGCAACTGTTGTCTGTTATAATATAGTACTGATTTGACCATCATTGTACATGTTTTTTAATGCACATACATACTTTTTTTATGAAATGCATATTTTAGAGTCAAACCTTTTAGGATTGTGCTATGTATATATTGATCATATATAAATATTTATCAATTGTTTTTATTGTTATCTTATATATTTTATATTGGTAATTGATTGTTAAATCTGTAGTTTTCAAAATTACTAAATAGTGTCAATTGCACTGCTTGCTTCAAATTTAAACAAAAAATGTACACATTTGTATTAATAGCACTAATTTTGAGGCATAGTGAGATTTTCCTGTAGTTTGGATTTTCACTTCCCTGTTTATAAAGGAAGGTGAACAACTTTATATATTTCTATTGCTTTCTCGATAGTTTCTCTTATAGAGGATCTTCTGAAGACTGGTACTCTAATTCATTTAATTGTTCTTTATCTTGCTTGTGTATGCATTTTTATATTCAAATATATATTGTGTATTTCAAAATATCATTGAATAAATTTATATTTTACTATAAGATTTATTAAAGTCAGTGTTTTACTCATGAGTCTCAAGTTGAGAATTGTATAGATCATGGTTTCTGTGACTATACCAATATTCATCCTCTGAGTAAACAGAAGTACTTGACATTTGAATGATTATTGCTATGTATTCTTCATTTACTAGCTTTAATATTATTTTCATTTAAAATGTGTTTCGCACATTTTCATATACACCTCTAGAAAACCAATAAATATTTATGTAGAATAAATGCTACAGCAACTTATTTAGATAATTGGTACCTTTTTAGGGATAGGTCTCTAATCCTATTACTGAGAGTTAGAGATAGGTATATTCCTCTATTACCTATCTAATAAAATTAGTAGACTTGGGATCTAGTGGAAATCATTTTCTCAAAAATAAAGAAGATTCCAAGAGATGAAAATACTTGACAGGAACCTGTGACTTCTGTACTCCCATGCATGTGTACACACACCTGAATGCACATGTTCACACAATTACATATGAACACATACATACACCACATTTACCTAAACACAAATACCATACAAAAATAATGAAATCTAAATATACCTATGATTAATATATAGTACAAGCAACATAAATATGATTTATTAGATTGAATAAAAAAATATAAACAACTCTTAAATTATATTTACAGAACAACTTACCTGTTTAGAAGCTATACTTGTAAAACTCAAACATTGCATATAGTAATTATAGCTCACAAGTTTTAGAAATTTTTGGATTGGTAGTTTTTATTTACTGTTTTAATCATTCTACTCAAACTTGTTTGAAAATCAGGATGTATATAGATATGAGAGTTTATCAGATCAATGTCTATATATTAAATATAATAAATATGATACAAGGTGTTATAAAATGAAAAATGACTTATTTAGAGCCCAAATATAGAATAAGCTTTCCTTTCACCAGTGTGCTTCTAAGAGTCCTATTTAAAACGATCACACAGACATACATGCAGACAAAGTACCAATGAACATAAGATAAATCTAAATGATATGTGTGAAATGTAAAAGCCATGTGCTATCAGGTCTGGTTTGCATAGGCATTTTTTATTTTTTTCCCCAGGGAAAACTTCCTGAAATCTATGAGGGTGACTCTAGAGAAGACTTCTGGTAATTTAGGATACAAAGTCTATAGTGACCATTTTTTGTAGCCAGATAAGACTGTCAGTTTTAAGACTGGGTAAGATTAGATTTAGCTGTTTGCCAAGATCATCCCATGGAGATCCTTAAATAACTCTTGTGATGATAAGACAGAAAGTTAAAATTTGAAAACTGGCAGTTGGGGTCCCATTCCCAGGACAACTTCCACAGAGGACATTGAACATAGACGTCAAGCTGGTGTAGGCTTAGAACCTTCACTCCTGCATTCTTGTCTCTTCGGCATGGGAAGGTACTCTGCAGGATATTACTGAAATAGAAATCTACACACCAAACCACCCACAAAATCCTCTACCTATTATCTGTCCTACCTACAAGATATCATGGAGTAACTGTGATGAAGAACTTGTGGGAACAACCAATCATTGTTTGATTGAACTTAAAGCCCATAATACTGCATGGATGAGCAGGATTCAGAGACTGGATATTCCAGATACCAAGGGTAGAACCAAACAAAACTGCCAACAGGACTGTTTTTGTTGTTGTTGTTGTTGTTGTTGTTGTTGTTTGTTTTGTTTGTTTGTATTTTGTTTTTTGTTTTTTGTTTGTTTTTAACAAATCAAAGTAATGGATGCTAAGGATTATTCTCTATATTCATAGAGTTGTGGTTTATCCAGTAGTCTTCATATAGACTTCTTCTGGTAGCAGATGAGAGAAGGTAGAGAGACCTACATCCAGACATTATGCAGACAAAAAATCTAAGTTGTAGGCCTTTATTGGACTCTCCTTTTGGGGATTGGAGAGTCTCAAATAGGAGGGGAAGAAAAGATTATAAGAATCAGAGTGGATAATGGACAATAGATCATTGCCCAAAAAGTCATTTAAGTAAGGACTGCATGGGCTCACAAAGTGGAAAGGAGGAGTCTTGCATAAATGTGCACCAGTTTCTCTGCATAAATGTTATGGGTATTAGCTTGGTGTTTGAGTGGGACTTCTATCATTGGGAATGGGAGTGTCTCTCACTCTTTTGCATGCATTTAAGACTACTTTCCTCTTATTGGGTTGCTTTAACCTGCACTGATATGAAGGCTTTGCCATGTCTTATCATTTCTTGTTTTGTCCTGTTTGTTCCTTGTCTCTTGGAGACCAGCTTTATTCTGAAGAGAAAATGGAAAAGGAGGGCATCTGGGGGAGAGGGGAAGTGGAGGGAGTGGTGAAAGTAGTGGAGGGAAGGAAATTGTGATTGAGATATATTATTTTTAGTGAAAAAGAAATTTATAACCCTTGTAGGAAAAAATCATTCAAAATAAACCACTAACTCTGCTATAAATTTTGAATAATGACAACAAACTTTTAGTTTGTTGTAAATGACAAAATATTTGTAATTACTTCCCATAGAACTTTTCATATAGTAAACACTTAAAGCAGGCTAATATTCTTAATGATTAACTGCAAAACAACTCTATAGAAATTTTCTTGTCTCCATGAACTTGGGATAGTCACTAACTAGGCATTTTTGGACTGTATTCTCTATTACTTTACTTCTAGATGAGACATTCTGGTTTAATTTTTCAGAAGAACATAGAAAATAGTGATATAAGTTACCACCATGTATGGTTCACAGATCTATATTGTCACCATTTCTTTATCAGCCAGGTGAATTTAGTGTTTTGGAGAGATCTTGAGAGATAAGCATGAAAGATAGCAAGGGCTCTGGAACACTTAAAGTACTGGTGGAAAAATCTTTCCTCTGGTGTCTTCAATATCCCTTTTGTTTTGCACTATTAACATGTCTGATCTTAGCTTAATAACTTTTCTTAAGGTAGAGTTTCTTGGTTTGAAAAATAGAGAATTAATTAGTACAAATTGGCCATTAGGATGTTTCCATAAATAGAGGTGAATAGGGATGTGTCTTTCCAAAATGTTAGCTTATTTGAATAACAATAAATTTACTAGTTTTGATGGTTTCATTGACTATAGTTTGCTAAGAAGGCTTGCTTTCCTTTATAGACACATGGCTTTTTGGATAGACGCACATGATAGAACATATTGCTTCTTTCATTCCAATATTAATTGCTGATATTAACTCTTAGATCACATATTACACATCTTATAGTGAGTGTATCTGTGTGTTTGTGTGTGTGTGTATGTTTGTGTGTTTTTGTATTGGAAAATAGAAAAAAAGGGTGAGAAGGACCTAGTTGAAGTCAAGGATTTTCCAAAAGCCTGAACTGTAAAAGCTGGTAAACATATAAGTGAAGTCTCTATAGGTATATCATAATGAAGGTAGTCAAGAGGTTTGCTGGAAATATTGCTGTTGTCATTGCTGTAGATTTGGGCTGCAGGGTCAGACTTGATATCTGCAGAAGCAAATTATGTTGGAAGCCACAGAAAGATGATCTATGAGCAGTGCTTGTTGGTACATACCTGTAATACCAGCACTCTAGAGGCAGATGTAGGCATATCTCTATGAATTGAAGGACAGACAGGTATATATAATGAGTTTAATGTTAGCCAAGGCCACATAGTGAGATCCTGTCTCAAAATATCAAGACAGCAGTAATAGAAATAAGTTGAAAACAAAGGGCTGTACCATATTCAGATGAAAAAAATGGAAATATTAGTGTCCAGATAGAAATTTCAGTAGGAAAAATAAACAATAAGGACACTGGATAGTAAGGAATACTCTGCAAGTTCTTCCCTTGATACACACAATATATGGGAAGATAACAGTTAGTTTGGACTGTTTCTACCAGAGTGTTAGATATCTTACTTTTTTCTTAAATAATTGAAGTAAATGATTAATATATACTCTTACCTCCATTTGGTATGTCATAAAATTTCTCAGGCCCTTATTTTGGGGATTGAATTTAATGTTACAATTTTCCTTGATAAATTCACACAGTATTTCCCTTTATAATCCTGAAGTTGATCACATGTGGGTGGTGCTGGAAACTTGGTGTTCATTCATATGTTCACATAAGGATAGAGCTATCCTTCATCTTCAAAGTGGAATCCAAAGGTGCTTGTAAACTGTAGTCACTTGAGGCTAGGCACAATCCAAAACAACAACATGAAAAAATAAAACAAAACATTGTTTCATATGATACAGAGCAATTCAGAACAAGGCATGGCAAGATATGAACATATTCAATAGATTATTAGTTCAAAGTAATTCCAATAGCACATGCAAAACACAGTGCCTACCATATAACAAACCTTTAATAATTTTTTTGAGTGAACAAATAAAATCATGGGAAGCAAATTTTTGTTAATATAGCAAGAGATTTTCAAGGAAAAGTCAGGACTCTGGCATCTCCAATAAGCTAGACCTAGGTCCTGTCCCAATTTGCCAGTTAAAGAGATATGGAATTGTATGGAATAGAGAGAGGAGATTTATTCTGTGTGGAACAGATAAACAACACAGTTACTCCAAGACCATCTTCAGGATCCTGACAAAACCTATAGACATAAACAAAGTAAGAGTCAGGAAAGCAGACAAGAAAATAATACTGAGCAAATTATGGTCTCTTGATCCACTCAGTTCTACTCTTACAACTAGTCCAAAGACATCCTTATTGCTGAGTAGAACAGTCTGGATTTATGGATATGATTACTGGGCTGTCTGTTACTATTTCACTACTATGGATAGTCTTCTTCTTTGGGGTGGTCATCCCCGAGAAGTCCAGCATTTCTGAGAACTTCAGTTGTATCAAATGTAAAAGTTAAATCTTGTGACCTATCAATGTGTCTTCTGCCAAAATATAGGAGACAGACAGATACAAAATTGTAATTAAGATGTTAGGTTCTGTCCTACTGCTGTTCTACCTTCTGGGACAAATAAGAAATAGATGCCTTAAAGCAACAGGAGTTTCTAAGTGTGTATTTTATTATCACTGTTCTTTTCAATAAAATAAGAGATATGATTTTATCTTAAGCTAAAACTGAAAGATTAGGGACAAAAAGGAAAGATCAAATGACTGTTCTTTAAAGTACACTAATGAATCAATAAATGAGAAACAATAGATCAGTCAGCATAAAACAAAGTTTATGACAGATTTTTGATTATTCCTCTAAACAAGTGTGTGAAGTTGCCTGCTAATATGAAACCCAAAATGAGATAAGAATCAGGGCTGAACAACACTAACAGGAGGTGAAAATTAGAATTAACTCCCCTGAATACCTTTTAAGCCAGTATTCTTATTTTATCATTAAGCAAAAAGACATGTTTACAGTCTTGGGTGACAGACCAACTGTTATACCTAGAAAATGCTATCTCATTCCTTTTGGTTGCCTTGTAATTCAGCAACTTTGATATTTAAAAGTTATTTTTTATTGAAAATCAATGTGTAAAGTTCATAAAGACCAAAAATCAAAGAACATTTGCTAGTGCATACTACATGTAACTTTGCTAAAGTGTGTTTCCTTGCTTCTATTATAATTTTATACCTGAACAGAATTAGATATGTGGCATCTGCCATTACACAAATTCTGCACAGCTTATTTTTCAAAGTTAAGCATTCAAATAATTTCTTGCACATTTCTATTATGCTTTAATTACTTAAGTTTTTCCTATTATTTTGGTGTGTTTACTGAAAATTTTGGGAAGAAAGCATGTATGTCCTAGTGGCCCAAATTATGGAACAGGCATTTTAAAGCTGCTTCTACTAAAGATTATTACATTCTCAATTGGGTCTTCAACAAAGCAAAAACCAGAATAAAATTTTTTATTATCTTTACCTTTACAAGTGTGTTTCTTGCATTTACTTTGGCTGAAAACACAGATATTAGGAATTTTCCTCAACCTTTTCTCATGAGTTATTTTGAATTCTGGAACTCACAGAACTTTGCAATATAGACTATACCCCAGATAAGAACACCTATTGATGAGGTGAGGTGGTGCCCTGGAGAAGAAGGAATAATCCCCGTTCCCTTAAAAAGTATTACTTCTTCCGGCTGCTTTACCATTATCAGATGAACTATGGCTAGGCCAGGACTCCTTAACAAAGCATACCATTTATCCATTTCTGAAATCATGTGTATTTAAAAACATGTACTTTACATCTGTCCACCAAAGGCAGATGTAAAGTCAGTGAACTTCTTTATCCCTTTCTTTTCTCTGTGTTGCTGCACTGAACAAATATCTTTTCTCTATTTTTTACCATTGTGTGCTCATTTAATTAGGACATCGAAGACAAGATGAACGTGGCTGACTGGGGCTGCCAGACCCAGATTTCTACACTAAAAACTTATTATAATTAGAGGAAGACTAAGTTTTTAAAGATATATTTTATTATGCTCTGATCAAACAGGCATGGAGTTAAAATATTAATTTCTTAGTTTTTATTCATCATTGAATAAACAGTAAGTGTTATGCTGCAGAATAGCTCCACCTGTTGACAGTTGCTAGTGTCCTGAATTCATTGTGATTTAAATATTTCATGTATTTTCTGTTTTCAAATAACTTCAATGAAAAATAAATTGGAGTGGAAAATATTTGATTTGCGTGTAATTTTTAATAAGTCACAGATGATCTTTTGTAACTGGAGTCTTTTGTCTTTGGTGTGACATACTTTACTTATTGGAGTAAATGCTATTGCTCTTGAAGTTCAAAATGAAATATAATGAGTGTCTGCAACAGATAAATGCACTTGAAAGAAAATGTTAGCATATGTTCAGTGTAGGATATGTAAAGATAATGAAAAAAACTGTTTAGAAAGACAGCAATACAGAATTGCAACAGTGTATTACATATAAGTGGCAATTACAAGGCTGGTGACACTGATTTTAATCCTTAATCATGCCTTACAAAGTATAAATATACTATCAGCATAACATAATTCAGATGCTTATGTTAACTCTGGCATGTGTGCTGTTCAGAAACAGCTATGGCTAGCAAAGGAAAAACCGATAGGAAAAAAAAAAAAAAAACATTAAAATAGTTTAAGAACAATTTGCCGAAAAGGAGGAAGATAACTTCAACCAAAGTATTTCCATAGAATTTGGCTGAAGTTTTGCATAAAGAAAGGAGAGGAGTTCTTAACCTTGTTACCTGCTTCACTCCTCTGAGTGATGCTGAGCATCATCAGGAGATGTAGAGATGAGCCCAGCCACATTTGAGCTGCGTAAATGACTTTGCACATCTCAAGCAGCGTTTGGCACTGTCGTGTGAGAAAATAGACTCCCTGTCGTCTGCGATGTGTGCTTCACAACCACATATGTTTGTTCAAGATAACATTTCACGACTCATGGCAGGGAGCGGGTGTCTAATTGTGATCAGGATTGAAATTCACAGGGAAGAAAGCTTTCCATCTTCACCCTCTCAAAGCAGAATTGGAAAAGGAGAGTGAGGAGATTTATCCAGAATATTTTTTGCCACCTTTAGAAGTTAGCATCTTGGTATCTTTTTTTTTTGGATATGTATTCTCTCTACTTAGATGTCCTGCCGCTCACAGCCTCCTGAACTGTGTCTGTGCCTGTACACAGAAGGCTTTTCATGGGGAGATCTGATTGCTAAGGGCTAGGTTCTTAAACAGCAGTCTTCCAGATTGGTGAGATGTCTATAAAAGAGTAATTCTCAACATTCCTAGGAAACATTTTAAAAGGAAATGTTAGAAATGCAGAGTGAGCTGGAACAGATGGATGATAAGCTATACTTTGTTAATGACACCAGACCAATATAGCCTTGACTCAAGGGAAGGGGCTATTTTGAAAAGTACAACCACCCCATTTCAACATGCTTCTTAGTCATTATCCCAACAACCATAGATAGAACTTATACAGCTATCTAACTCTTTATGGGAAAAAAGCCGAAAAGGCAGAGATTTTTTTCAGTGTATGCTTTTTACTGGTATGCCTTGTTGTTAGTTATATAGTGAATTATAAAGTTTTAACACTGTATAGATGTAAATCTTTACATTCCCTACTGAACTAACATGTGAACACTAAGAGTTTGTGAAAATAGCAAACCAAATCAGTTGTTTTGTTTGCTCTCTGGATGTCAAGTTGGTTTGTTTTTCATTAGGAAAGGATGATGTTTCTCCAAACTATGAATTTGAAGTACATAATTTTTTGTGTAAAATCCATGTGCAATTTTTCTTGTCACCTCTCCAATCAAACACGTGAACCTTAGGATATAGATACGGTGAATTAAATTAACTTTCTGATCTCATTGTGAAAACATCATTATCTTTGGTTCAAATAACTAGCCATTTCTTACCTGCTTATTATTCCTGAAGTTTTAATTTAGTGATATTGCTCTGATGATGAGATATGATTTCTGAAATAAGAATGTAATGGGTTTTTTGTTTGTTTGTTTCATATAGACGTGTTGAACTCTTCATGACAGTTTTCATGAAAAATCTGTTTCATTAGCATTATCACTAACATAAAAATCTGTGGAAGTAAATAACCACAAATCAGAATGAAATAAGAGTGTTACTTATAACCATGCTACCAAGGCTATGGAAACAAATCATTTTTTCCATAGCTATAATTAAAAATGATGAATAAAAAATTCAAAGTTTACAAAAATAGACATCTCCTGAATTAACATCCAATTAACAGTGGAAGATATTTACTTGATTACAGTATAAATTTTAATTTAATATACAAATCTTCATTGTGATATTTTAGGACTTAATGTTTATTTCCCATTTAAATAACATGGCTAGATGTACACTAATCAAATTATTCATTAAGGCACACATGGCTTCTTGTTTTCATTGATGGTTTTTGTTGATAGTATGAGGTTTATTAATTTAAGATGCTTCATTGTCATTATTTTGTTAAAAGCACAACTTAATGAAATTTGTCCAGTATTCTTGGTAAATTTTAATACAGATTCAATGCAGCTCAGTAAACAATTGATGTTTGATCATACCAAATAGTAATAAAGGTCATTTCCACATAATGTTACTTACCTGTGATGTAGACATCTACATGTAATCTAGGCATAATCAAGTAGACAAACAAATCTCCTTGGATACTGAATGTATTGGTATGCTAAATCAATAGTGGAAAAGTTAAAGGTCACAATGTACAAATTAGTGACTATTATTGCCATGAAATAGACCTCCATTCAATAGGTAGATGATGGATGGATAAATAAGTAATATACGTTCCAAAAGCATATTAAAATATTTACTTACTTCTCACTCTAATTAGACAGTTAACTATTAATATTTTATTTCTTACTAATCTCAAAAATGGTTATGGCATGACAATTTCTTTATATCAATAACTCAATGTGAAAATAATGAAATCTCTCCTGCGAACATCCTCTCTTTTAATAATGTTTAACTAATACTATAAACTCTAACACTAAGTGTTCCTTTCTTCCAAACTTCTGATTAGGAATATGTTTCATTACTTCTATATCCTAAAAATATAAGGGTAATAATAGCAATAATATTAATAATAATAATAAACTTTGTAAACAAATAGAAATCTCAACATAAATATTCTCAGTGGTATCTGTTTTGTTTTCAAATATACACACACACACACACACACACACACACACACACACATATATATATATATATGTGTGTGTGTGTGGAGAGAAAGGGGAGAGAGAGAGAGAGAAAGAGAGTGGGTTACAGAACATGGGTATCATCAATCAATTATAAAAGTACTACATTTATATCAAATAAATATGTTGATTAAATGTTTTATATATATTGCAAATTTATTTAAAATAACAAAAGATATAAAAATGAGTTATGGGAATATGGCTTCTGAGTAAATTGCTTATTAAGCATGTATAAGGGTCAGAGTTCAGAGCCCTTGAAGTCATATAGAAATCTGGGTGGGCAGCTCAAGCCTAAAGCCTCAGTCCTACAGAAGTTTCAACAGGAGGATCCCAGTGGCTTGCTGGACTGCCCGTCTAGCCAAATCAGTGAGCACCAAGTTCAGAAGCAGCCTCTCTCAAAAAATAAGGTGAAACTCTTTCCAGTTTCTGGCTATTATAAATAAAGCTGCTATCAACTTCCAGAGCACATGCCCTGTCCTTGGTGTAAGGTGGATCATTTTTGGGGTATGTGCCCAAGAGCAGTATAGCTGGTCTTCAGGTAGAACTATTTTCAGTTTTCTAAGAAACTGCCAGATTGATTTCCAGAGTAGTTTTAACAGCTTGAAATCCTAGCCAGCATATGCTGTCACTTGAGCTTTTGATCCTAGCCATTCTGATTGATGTAAGGTGGAATCTCAGAGTCGTTTTGATTTGAATTTCCCTGATTACTAAGAATGTTGAACATTTCTTTAAGTGTTTCTCAGCCTTTTGAGATTCCTTTCTTTAGAATTCTCTGTTGAGTTCTGAGCCACCAACCAAAGAGCATGCACAGGCGGCTCTGATTCCCTCACCTCATATGTAGCAGAGGGCTGTGAAAATGGATGTGTCTAATCCTGTAGATTCATGGGAGGGAGGGGTTGGAGGAGAAACTCTGTGAGGGAGGACCAGGTTAGGTGATATTATTTGGAATGTAAATAAATAAAAAAATGAAATTAAAAGGTGGTAAGGTGGAGAGCACCTAAAACAGACATGTGATGTTCAGCAGTGCCCTTGTCACGTGTACACATGTGAGTATACAACCACATTACTTATATTCTAACCATTTAGAAGATGACCAACACTCTCCTTCCCTGAAACTTAGTAAATTGGTTGAAAACATTCAATTGACAAGCTACTGTTTTCAGTGCTAGTTTAAATAATTATTTAAGGGGCTAAAATTAGGACTCAGTCATTAAGAGGATTGGCTGCCCTTTCAGAGGACCACGGCTTGTTTTGTAGCACTTACAAGGTGGCTCACAATCATCTGTAACTCCAGTTACAGATAATCTGATACTTTCTTTTGGGCTGTAGAGGCCAAAGGCATTCATATGGCTCAAACACCTACATGCAAACAAGTGCTCATATACATAAAATGCAAATAAATATATCTTTTGGCTATTGTTTCAATGAAACTTAAAATATTAGATAATTAATGTTTATTATGTCTTAAACATAATTTGGTATGTTTAGTACCATGGTCAAGCCGAAAGGACTCAGAAGAGGTCATCATCATCACATTCTGACAAGGGATACATAGACTGAGTATTGAACAACTTTAAAGTAGGATCATATAATGCTTTCGAGCTTCCTTTATAATAAGAAGGAAATGAAGAAAATATTACTGTGGTTCTTAGTAAAATTATCTTCAAAAAGTTCAACTTTCAAACTGGATTTTTTAGAACATATATATAATTCTAATATTTTTTATGTGGACATCATAGGATCACAAGTTAGAGGACAGCACTGGTAACATAGTAAGATACTATGTCAGTAAATACATAAATTAATGAATATTATATTACTTATGTAATGAATTACAATTATAATTGGGTTTATATTATCTCAGTGGATATTAGTTAACCAACTTTGACTTAATATTTATTAAACAATTATACTTTTATTTAATATAAGAAAATTTTATTATTATTTAATCATTTCATTTTATCTTTTGAAATATTAATTTGAATATATCATTTATATTTTTTCTTTATTACTTCAGACCCTCCAATATACCAGTCCTTGCCCTCTTTTCTATCGTAGTTTTACACACACACACACACACACACACACACACACAGAGTGAGTGAGAGCGTGAGAGAGAGAGAGAGAGACAGAGAGTACTTTGTCTCAATATTAGATATTCCAGTATAGTTTGGGCATGTTATCTAGGGACATTGGAATCCAGTCATTTCAAAGAAAAATACATAATAAACCTCAGAACTCAAACTGATTGTTAAAAATTATGTCATTTAATAGTAAAAATCTTGATAAGGTGATAGTTCATATAACATCCTACAACCTAGGATGACCCCACTATTGTTAATATCATTTGTATTTGTTTCAGGTGGCATGTCACAGGCTTTCTAAATTAGGGCATAAAAAATGATCATGGTCTCTTGAACTGTACAAGCTCTGAAACAAAACTTGAATATACTGGTGATAGTTGACAGGCAGTCAAGACATAAAAAGAAAATTGGAGGTCAACTCCAGATAAGGTTATTTCAGGGTTCCAAGAGCAGACTTTAGAAAAATAAATAAGTGGTTGTGATCAAATTCTCATCTTGCTCTTTATTTGAAGAATATATTCTTGCTTCCTTGCTTGTTTTAATTAAACTCTTGACTTTTTATTTTAGTATGGCTCCCTGTCTGAATTCTTCACATTAGAGAGCACAAGAATTGAGACTGCTGCTAGGGTTGAGACTGGAGGAAACTAGATTTCTCCTGATAGCATTGGCATAATTATATTTGCAGGGCATTCAGACTTCTTCTGTAAAAATGGTCATTTCATTAACTGCAGATAAAACTTTCTTCAAATATTGAGAATGAAAGGTAAAGTATAGAAAATTCTTAGGGGGTAGAATTAATAGCAATTTTCCCCTGAAAACAGAGTTTAATACAGCATGTACAATGAGTGTCTTAATGTAAATTTAGTGAAATATATGCCTGAAAATGAGATATGGACTCTGGTACATTAAAGACTTCCCACTTGCACTTTCACAGTTTTTCATGAGAGACAAATCTGGCCAGTGGGTTGTTGGAAATTTATCTGTACTGGCTGGCTGGTTAGCTTTTTCTTTCTTTCTTTCTTTCTTTCTTTCTTTCTTTCTTTCTTTCATTCTTTCTTTCTCCCTGCTATTACTCATCTGTAAATGTATTATTTTTAATGTTTACTCTTTAGTTAGCTTTCCATTTATAGTAAGGAGCTGTCAGATACATTGTTAAACTGCACAAGCTGTAGAAATACAAATTTGATGTATTTTTCTTTGACTTATTTGCGTATAATTTCTTTACCCAGGCATAATTACTCAGGAGACATTTAGGAAGAAAAGACACCAAAGAACAAATGTGTTTGCATATTTTAAATTCTGTGCAGTGATTATAAATAAAACATGATGCTACGAATATTGATAGCCAGTTTAGACAATAATAAATAATTGTTCATCATTATCTTTTATATTGAAAAGGATTCCTCTGATTTTGGGCATATTGAACCAAATTGAGCAATTTCCTTTGGGAAGTCCTACCAACAGGTTATGCATATAATGTATTTAGCTTTAGGTTTGCTTCTGAGATAAAAAATCTACATAATTTGCTGTTTGAATGTTATTTCATTTTTTTCTTCCTTTGGTATCACTTACTGGTTGTGATCATTTTAACACAGCTTATCTATTTCACAGGAGGGGGCTACAATATCATTGTGGTTAGGCATTGGTAATAATGTATGATTAAATGATGAAGGAAATTAGTCTTATCCTAAAGGAAATGAGCCTATTCTTTTCATGATACTGACAGTGTAATTAGAGGCATCAATATTAAATGTAGGAAGTAATGGTCAGAGATACAAGCCATTTTAACTCCTCTGTCAGACTTGAATGTTTACTAATAATGCTTAATTTCAGGCTACATTAAAAGAAACTCTAAACAGTTCCGAGTTGTTTGCTTCCTGCATCAGGTTTTCACAGAGTTCCAACTCATGCAGCACTAGTCCTGTGTCTGAGATCTTAGATAAATGCAAATATCTCTGACAAATTTGTACTGAATAAAGAAACATAAGACAGTGATTTATAAAGTGAACAAATATATATACAGATTTTTAGAGACATAGTTTCAAAATTAGAGCAATGACAGAAACAATTTAAGTGGTGTTTAAAAGTAAGACATATTTAATCAGAATGATGTTTTTTCTTTCTTTCTTTCCTTTAGATTTTTCTGCATGCTATGTATTAAATACAGGGCCTTGCCCTTGTTCAGTAAGTATTTTAACATGGAGCTAAATTACTAAAACTAAGAATATAATTTTTCAATTACATAAACAAAATATATATTTAAAAAATGTAAACGTGAGCTACAAGGCAGTAACCTATGCAGATGGAATTAGTACCCCAAGAAATTGGCAAAACTACAGAATTTCATGCTAAATAATTATTTTAAATATTTACATATATTTTCATTGTCACTTTTAGGTAATATTAGGCGAGTTTGTATTGTGATAAACTTGTAAACATAAAGATAAGAAAGCATACTGTTAAGAATGAAGATCCAGGCTGAAGAGATGGCTTAGCCACTCAAGACTCACTTCACAAACAACCATTGGGCTGAGCTTGAGGTCTCAGATGGAGGACTTGGAGAAGGGACTGAAGGAGCTGAGGGAGTTTGTAGCCCCATGGAGGGAGCAACAGTGTCAACTGCCCTGACCTCCCAATGCTCCTGGAGACTGGATCACCAACCAAAGAATACACATGGAGGGACCCATGGTTCTGGCCACATATGTGGCAGAGGAGGGTCTTGTCCACCAGGGGAAGAAGAGGTCCCTGGGCCTGAGGGTGTTAGATGCTCCAGTATAGGGGAATGCCAAGGGGGGAAGAGGCCTGACACTATTACTGAGGCTATGGAGCGCTCACAAAAAGGGACCTATTTTCAGCTGCTGAAAGAGTCAGATGCAGATATTTGCACCCAACCAATGGATAGAAGCTGCTGACCCCTGTGGTTGAATTAGGGGAAAGCTGGAAGAAGTTGAAGAGGAGAGCCACCCTGTAGGAAGATCACCAGTCTCAATTAGCCTGGACCACTGAGATCTCTCAGACACTTGAACACCAGCCAGGCAGCAAATACTAGCTGATATGAAGCCTTCAACACATATACAGCAGAGGACTGCTGGGTCTGGTTTTAGTCAGAGAAAATGAACCTAACTAACCATCAAGAAACTGGAGGCACTGGGGAGTGGGGAGGTCTGGTGGTGTGTGTGTGTGGGAACTGGGCACATCCTCATAGAGGCAGGGGGACAGGGAGGAGAGATGGGAAGTGGAACAGTTGAAGGGTTGACTGGGAGGGGAATAAAATATGGACTTTTAAATAAATAAATAAATAAATAAATATTAAACAAAAGGTACTTTAGTTTCATTTTGACTTGCACTTCAAGAAGGAAATATTAGGTTTTTCCTCCCCCCAGAGGAGTTCACAACTCAGTTTATTTGGGTAATATATTAGCTATAGTCAGGGTGGATAGCTATACTTCAGAACAAACACAAATCTATGAGAAGTCAGAGGGAGCTTTTATGCATCTGTCTAAAATGTTTTAATAAACTACCTTTTACAGTGGTTTGGATAAGCTGGTACATTTGACTTGAGACAAATAAAATAACAGAACAAATCCAAAGACACAAAGTGAGGGCTCAGCATTGGTGCTCTCTTTCTCTGTCTCTCTCTGTCTCTCTCTCTCTGTGTCTGTCTCTGTCTCTCCCTCTCTTTCTTTCTACCCCTAAATATTTGCTTCTTTTTCTTTAAGAAAATCTCTCAAAACTAACTTGCAAATATTAGAATTATTCTGTGAATGCAATTTCTCATAACTTTCTATTTCCTTAATAATCATAACATAAGATCAAGATGTCAGATGTTAAAATTAAAAGTAAATGTCACTATGCCAAGTTTCTTATAATTTTTATATGATATATTGAACTTTCCCTTCTTATATTTGCACTTCCCCTATTCTTTTTTGTTCCTAGATATGTAAAACTTTTGCCTTTTCCAAAACATGTAAATAAAATCAGTATAACAACATAGAAAATTTACCTAAGGAAATGAAGGAATTAGATTTTAAACTCAATTCATTCTGATCCTATAAATGAGATCCCTAATATTAGGCATTACAATGTGATGTTTCAAAAGTATTAATGTTCCATATCTTTGATGAATTGTGTTGAGATTTTGATGGTGAGTGCATTAAATCTGAAGATTGCCTTTGGTAGGATGGCCATTTTTACTGTATTAATTCTGTTAATCCATGAGCATGGACGATCGATCCATCTTCTGAGATCTTCAATTTCTTTCTTGAGAGACTTAAAGTTATTGTCATACATGAACAAACTCAAAGAAAAAAAGCACATGGTCATTTCATTAGATGCTGAAAAAGCATTTGATAAAGTTCAACATCCCTTCATGATAAAAGTCTTGGAAAGATCAGGAAATCAAGGAACATACCTAAACATAGTAAAAGCAATATACAGCAAGCCAGTAGCCAACATCAAACTAAATGGAGAGAAACTCGAAGCAATCCCACTAAAATCAGGGACTAGGCAAGGGTGCCCTCTCTCTTCCTATCTATTCAATATAGTACTTGAACTTCTAGCTAAAGCAATCAGACAACAAAAGGAGGTCAAAAGGAAGCAAATTGGAAAGGAAGAAATCAAAATATCACTATTTGCAGATGATATAATGGTATACTTAAGTGACCCAAAAAACTCCACCAGAGATCTTGCTACAGCTGATAAACACCTTCAGATTGGTCTGAAGTTCACTTTTTGGTTGGGTCCTTGTGTGGTTTAGGTATCAGAATAATTGTGGTTTCATAGAAGGAGTTAGGCAGTGTTCCTTCTGTTTCTATTTAATGGAATAGTGTGAGGAATATTGATATCAGATCTTCTTTGATGTTCTGATAGAATACTGCCCTAAATCCATCTGTCCCTGGGCTTTTTTGGTTGGTAGGATTTTAATGACTTCTATTTCCTTGTGTGATATGGGCCTGTTTAGATACGTAAATAGCAATTTTCAAATTCATCTGGAAATGCACACAACCCAGAATAGCGAAAACAATTCTTTTTTTTTCGAGACAGGGTTTCTCTGTGTAGCCCTGGCTGTCCTGGAACTCACCCTGTAGACCAGGCTGGCCTCGAACTCAGAAATCCGCCTGACTCTGCCTCCCAAGTGCTGGGATTAAAGGAGTGCGCCACCACTGCCCGGTGCGAAAACAATTCTTAACAATAAAAAAATGTCTGGGGGAATCACCATCCCTGACCTCAAAGCTTTACTACAGAGCAGTAGTGATAAAAACTGCATGGTACTGGTACAGAGACAGACCTGTTGATGAATGAAATAGAATTGAAGACCCAGAAAGAAAACCACACACTTATAAACCCTAGATCTTCTACAAAGATGCCAAAAATATGCAATGGAAGCAAGAAATCATATTCAATAAATGGTGCTGGCCTATCTAGCTCAAAGCTCAAGTCCAAGTGGATCAAGGACTTCAATATGAAATTGATACAGTGAATGTAATAGAAGAGAAAGTGGGAAAGAGCCTTAAACTCATTGGCACAGGGGGAAATTTCCTAAACAGAACTCCAATGGCTCATGCTCTAAGATCAAGTATTGATGAATGGGACCTCATGAAACTGGAAAGTTTCTGTAAGGCAAAGGACATAGTCAATAAGCCAAATCAGCAACCTACAGATTGGTATAAAACTTCACTAACCCCACATCCAATAGAAGGCTAATATCCAAAATATATAAAGAGAAATAACAACAGTGGAATCTCAAATATCTGAAAAGCACCCAAAGAAATGTTCAAAGTCCTTAGTGTTCAGAGAAATGCAAATAAAAATGACCCTGAGAGTCCAACTTAGACCAATTAGAATGGCTAAAATCAAAACCTCAGGTGACAACACATGTGTCGAGGATGTGGAAAAAGAGGAACATTCCTCCATTGCTGGTGGGATTGAAAAGTGGTAGAATCAATCTGGAGGTTCCTCTGAAATTTGGAAATAGATCTACCTGAAGATCAACCAATACCATTCTTAGCAATATACCCAAAAGTTGCCCCACCATGCCACAGGGACAAATGTTCCACTATGTTCATAGTGCCCTTGTTTATGATAGCCAGAAGCTGGAATCAACCCAGATGACAGAAGAATAGATGAAAAAAATGTGGTTCATTTACACAATGGAATACTACTCAGCTGTTAAGAACAAAGACATCCTGAGTTTGGCAGGCAAGTAAGTGGAACAAGAAAATTTCATCCTGAGAGAGGTAACTCAGACCCAAAACGACATGTATGGTATGTACTCACTAATAAGTGGATATTAGCAAAAATTTAAAAAAAAATAAAAATTAAAAATTAAAAAGTACAGAACACCCAAGCTATAGTCAACAGAAATTTAAAAGGTCAACAAGCTGAAGGGCCCAAGTGAGGATGCCTCAGTCCCACGTGAGAGGGAGAAGAAAGCAATCATAAGTGGGGAGGAAGCGAGGGACATGGGAGGGAAATTGGATTTGGGGTTTGGGAGGAGAGGGGAACCACATCTGGTATTGGATGAGGAAAAAAGACTGAAGCCCTGAGGGCCAGCAGAAAGGATGGAAACAGGTAACCTTGGGAGGAAGGATGTTTGGGGAACCCTCTAGATTGCACTAGAGACCTGGGATGTGAGAAACTCTCAGGACTCAAAGAGAGGGACCTTAGATGAAAAGTCCAACAGTGAGGAGAGTGAACTTATAAAGCCCAAGTCCAGCAGAAGACAGGACATCAAGTGAGGGATGAGGCTGCTATCCCATAGTCAAAACTAAGACCCAGAATTGGTCCTGTGTGAAAGAACTACAGGGAGTGAAATGGAAAGGAGCCTGAGGAAAAGAAGGTCTAGTGACAGGCCCAAAGTGGGATTCAGCTCAATGGAAGGTCCCATGGCCTGACACCATTAATGAGACTATGGAATGCTCACGAAAATTTACCTAGCAAGCATGACTGCACCCAACATGCAGATATTTGCACCCAACTAATGGACAGATGCTGCTGACCTCTGTGGTTGAAATAGGGGAAAGGAGGAAGAAGCTGAGGAAGAGAGCAACCTTGTAGGAGGACCAGCAGTCTCAATTAACCTGGATCCCCGAGATCTCTCAGACACTGGACCATTAAACAGGCAGCATATGCCAGCTGATATGAAGACCTCAAAAAATATACAGCAGAGGACTGTTGGGTTTGTGTTCAATAAGAGATGATGCACCTAATGCACCCAATCCTCAATAGGCTGGAGTTCCTGGGGACTTTAGAGGTCAGTTGGGGTGGGGTAGTGTGTAGGGGGTGGGGACATCCTTGTGGAGAGAGTGGGGTGGGGAGGAGTTATGGAATGTAGAATAGTTGGAGAGTGGACAGGGAGCGAATAAAATCTGGAGTATAAAAATAAATAAAAAAATAATTTTAACTTTCAAATCAAATAGAAAATCATTTAATTTTAGGGTCTTACCCAAAGTTATGGAGTGTTATAGCTTGTATATATATATATATATATATATATATATATATATATATATATATATATTCATAATGTATTGAGGAATATATGAATTAATATTAGTAATTCATTAAGAACTTCATGTGTCTTAATGAACACATGGGTTCATCATGGGTTAAGCATTGCTATTGATGTTCTGTTTACTGCTACAATTAGATTGTATCTTGAGATCTAGATGTGTTAAGGTTTCTAAACCTTACAATTCTAAACAATAGGTCTGGACATCTTACTCTTCAGTATTATTTCATGTGATATAGTAATGTACTACATTAAATTACTAACATGATGAAAATGGAATATTGACTTAATCTTTCATATAGTCTTATAAGCTTTTGTAAAGCAGTATTGATTCATCTTCAGTGAGGTCAGAAGATATAAGAAGTAAATGATACTAGAAAGTATTATGTCTATTTTAAACATTTTTACATAAATAAAACCACTTTGCTTTCCTAATCCCCTTGTTGCTGCATAATAATGATGATAATTTCCATAGCTTTTGTAAGCTTAGAGAGGATGGCAAAGAAAATAAGATAAAAAAGGAAATCTGAACTATAAATCAATGTATCTAATACTGTGTTCTTTTTCTGTTTTCAAACATACTAAATAAAAATGATTTTTTCTATTGGTTTTTGTTAAAAGATTTACTTTGTCAAATATGCCAGCATAATTACATTTGTCATTACTTTGATCAAAAATATATTTGTTTCTGTCCCTTAAAGCAATTGCTGTTCTCCCGTTAATCGTTCCTCTTCATGAAAAGTTCTGAAGCAAATGTTAGTCAAGGATCAAAATACACATATGTCACTTCACATAAAAAACTTACTTGTGTTATACATACTTTCTGAGACAAAGAACAAGATAACTAGTATATGACTAAAATAGATTTCAGAGACATGTAAAACTTATTTATTTCTTAAAAGTTAATCCATTTTGTGATTTATTTTTATTTGTTTATTTATTAATTGCTTTATTTAGAATATAAAATAGATTTTATTTTATCATCAATCACACATGCCATTATTTTCTTTTGAATCCTTATTGTCATTTTCCTGCTTTATTTGCTATTCCTAAATAATTCCTTGCTAACAGAGCTATCTAAGTTTTAAATAAATCCTTCTGAAGTTCAACTCCTTTTTAGTTTCAAGAATATTTGAAAACATTCTGATAAAATTTGTTTGGAGACAAGAATTTAAAAATACTGCCATTTTTTACTTCATTATTGAATACTGTGATAAGCTCAATTTTACCTCTCTGAAACATTTGTGTTAGCAAATAAATGTGTTGGTTTGAATAGGAATGGCTTCCAAAGTTTCATATGTTTGAATCTTTGATGAAAGGTAGTAGGACTATTAGTAGGTATGGCTTTGTTGGAGTAGGTGTCACCTTGTTAGAGGAAGTACATCACTTTAGGGTGGGTTTTGAGCTTGCCTATGCCCAAGCTATGCCTACTGTGGCACACAGTCCCCTTTTCATGCCTAGAGATCAAGATGTAGAACTCTCTGTTGCTTCTCCAGCACCATGTCCATCTAGATGCTACCATATTTCCCATGGTGATATCACCATGGTGATAAAGGACTAAACCTCTGAAATTGTGAGCCAGCATCAAATTAAATGTTTTCCTTTATAGAAGTTGCCTTGGTTATGCTGTTGTTTCACATCAGTGAAATTCTAACTAAGACAATTAGTAGAAAGTTATTCATTAGAGTTGATCTCAACCCAAATCTGAGTGTTCCCTTATAAGGTATCATTAGAATACATGCAGATGTATAAGGAAAGTCATCATCATAGACACAAGAGTAAGCAAACACTTGCAACAGCTTGATCTTGGCCTTATATTTTGTATAATATGAGAAAACAAATTTGTGTTATCTATGCTATCAGGTTTAAGAAGATAGTTCCAGAAATCAAACATGAATATGCAACATTTGTTGACTGGCAGATTTTTCCAAGACAAAAACTTTCTATGTTAGAAGGAAGTTCATTAAAACACTGAATGTTAAAATGGAGGTAAGGTAAGAGTTTGGTTTGTCTATGAATTTCTTTTCACAGATCTTCCGTCATATGTACATCTACTTCAAGAAGGCTCCCCCCTTCTTAATAATGCCACTCACCCTCGGCCAAGCATAAAAACACATTAGTCTATGGGAGCCATTCCTATTCAAACCATCAGAATATGCCATCTTAGTAGCAAAATGGCACCTAAAATTTAAATTATATATAATTATAAAGACATAGAGTTATATTGGCAATAACTTATTTTTCTTCTTTAATATTGATAACATCATATTACATAAGGGATTTTTCTCAATTTTTTATTACTTATTCATGATGAATCTAACAGAACTTAGGTAAATTTTATTTTGTCTTATGTCAAATATAGTTACCATGTTGGGTTTCCCACTTAGTTTATTGTGAACTTTACGCAAGCTGGCATCATTTGAGAAGGAAAAACCATACAACCAAGCAAAGGGACAAATTAGATTGGCTTAAAAAAAGTTGGTGGTGCATTTTCTTCATTGATGATTTACACAGGATGGTCAAGTACATTGTGGATGTAATCCCTGGGCAGATGATCCTGAACTGTACAAGAAATCAGGCTGAACAGGCTGACCATGTGGAGCAAGCCAATGAGGAGTATTTATTCATGGTCCCTGCCCCCATTCCTGCTTCCAGGTTCTTGCTTTAAGTCTTTTCCCTGATTTCCATCAGTAAAGGGCTGTAAAGAGGAAATTAAGTAAAATAAACTCTTTTCTTCACATGTTGTTTTTGGTCATTATTACTGCAAACTGAAACTAAACTCATTCAGTGAAGTAAATTCGAAGACTAATTATTTCTGAATAAAGAGTTTCTTGCTGTTATTGTGATTATCACTAATACTTTAAAGGTATTTCCTCTCTGTCAAAAATTTGTAGGTTCAAAATTTTTCCTCTAAAAATCAGTTTAGTATTTTTTCAATATTAGGGAAACCAATCCAAAGCATTGAATATTTGAGGCAAACACTCTACCTTATATCATATATATATATAACACACATATATATAAACACATATACATATATATATGTATAATTGTTATTTCTTTTAAAAGGCAGTGAATTAAACTACATATGTGTAATTACTGAAGAGAAACATTTTGAAGTTGTGTAGTTTAATCTATGTAGTAAAACTATTGAATTTGTAAATGTTATACAAATTTATTTTTCTTTTTTTTATTTTCATATTTTATTTACATTTCAAATGTTTCCCCCTTTCCAGATCTCCCCTTTGGAACCTCCCCATTCCCTCCGCCCTTCCCTTGCCTCTATGGGGATATTCTCCAACCCACCTCCCCACCCTACCCCCCACCCACTCTCGTCTTCCCTCCTTGACATTCTCCTATGCTGGGGGATATAACACCCTCAGGCCCAAGGGCCTCTCTTCCCCCTGATGGGTAACAAGACCCTCCTCTGCAGTCTTTGTGGCCAGCACTACGGGTCCCTCCATGTATATTCTTTAGTTGGTGGATCAGTCTCCAGAAATATGGGGGATCAGTCCAGTTGCCAGTGTTGCTACCTCCCTGGGGCTGCACACTCCCACAGCTCCTTCAGTCCTTTCTCCAAAAAAGAAGAATTATTTTAAATAAAATAAAAAATCCAAGGAGATTAGGTAATGGCAGAAATAAAAAATAGTGACAGCAGCCCTGTGCTACATATGTGGTGGGGACCACGGACTAACCCATGAATGCTCTTTGGTTAGTGGCTCAGTCTCTGGGTGGGTAAGGAAGGTGGGTGGGGTGGGTGGGGGAGCACCTCTCAGAGGCAAAGAGGAGGGGAGATGGGGTAAAGAAATCTTGGAGGGGGGACCAGGAGGGGGAACAACATTTAGAATGTAAATAAATAAAACAAATTTAAAAACTAAAAAAAAAAAAAACAAAAAAACAAATTTATTTTTCTTTTGACTCATCTCTTATAAATGCTATTTTTTGAATCATACTAATATTAATGTTTAATTTTCAGTTTTATGACTGGAAGTATATTAAAGACTCCTTCCATAATACAACAATTTACTTTGAAAATATACACTTTTCATGAAATCATGTCTTTAATGACATTAACTTATAATTCTTGAAAATATAAGTGATGGTTAATCATTAAGGAAAATTAACACTTTCAGCAGACTACCATATGCATAAAGTAAAGTGTTTTTTGTAATATCAGTATTTCTGTTGACTTAAATTCATAATATATGCTTTGACTTCGCATAGAATCTGTATGTATTCATATTTGAGAAAACAGAAATTCTAATATTTTAGAAAATAACTGTTCTATACTTGTCATAGATTTTTATGGAACATGTTAAAAATGGTCCCTTACTCATTATTGAGAAAATATTTGAATCCTCCATAACTGTTGAAGGCAATTTTTCACTTACAGTACAAGCCTTAACAAGAGAACATTATCAGGCAGAAAAACACTTTGATAAAAAGAAACCAACTTTAAAATATTATGCTATTTTTTGTAGTTGTATTCACTTTCATTATTATTTACTCATAAATTAAGAAAATTACATTAAGTAAATGTCATTAAAATGAGCAAGTAATTGTACTAACATTGGAGTCTTGATGTATATCTGAAAGTTATTTGGAAATACCTAAAGAAATCCCATCAGTAACTCTGATTTAAAGAAACATTTAGCAGGATGGAGTGATATCTCAGAGCTTTAACCTTCTGATGTTCATCCAGACTACTAGAGTTTTGCTTCTAGCCCTCAGGTCTATTGGCTCAAATCTTCTTGTAACTCATGATCCAGGGGGATAGGCTTTTATAGGCCTCTATACGAATGTGCACATATCCATATAAATACTAATACCTGTAAGCATAATTAAAATAAAATAAAATTGATTATGAAAGAGTAAAAAATAGGCAGATAAATTTCATGAGCCATATTTAATTTTCCATGATACTGATTCTCCACACACAAAAAAAGTATAATTCCTACTCTTGACAAATAGAAATTCTATAACTGGGCTATCTATATACTAAATGTCATGCATTTGTATTATAGAAGTTTGTCTCTAAAATGCCCATTCTTGTGATATTTGGTATGTGTTTAATGTCCTACAGCAATTGTATTTGATAAAAGACATTAAGATAAATGAAAATTTAATTAAGAATATATAGTGTAAATACATTTGATAAGAAGTTACCATTAATGGAAAATTCAGTTAGTGCTTCAAGATTTGAGCAGCAGTGTGAAGTTTTGGAATTGTAACTAGGTAATCTTACAGTTTTATGGTTAAATATGTCATCATGTGATAAAATAATGAAGAAAAGTAATATGTTTGAAGTGGTGTAGCACTGTGTTTCTTATGCAGAAGTTTGAGATATTGAGTATATTTATTTTTCAGGAGACAAATATAAATAGAATTCCTTGCTCAGATAGTTAATATCACTATGATGGTATGGCATATTTACAGTATTATTGAACATGTATGTGAGCTAATTAAATAAAATAAATACTGCCTAGAATTGGTTGTTCCTGCTTGTTATTGCTCTGAATTTCTGAATGGTTTAAAGGACTCATAATCTAAATCTAGTCCTCTCCTGAAGGCCTGATGTTATTATCAGCTCTTGTGCATCCATGGTAGGAAAACAGTCAAAATCATTCAATGACAAGATACAAAATTACTTTTAATTCTGATTTGCTTACTACAAAGTACCCTTATCATCATTCCTACATATTCTTATTGTTGGTTTGTCGTTTTAAAGTACTTGTGTATAACATTTTCAAATTCTAGGCTTTTTCTTCCCCCACTTGATCATTTTTATAGCATTTTTATTTCCATAATTTTGCCCTCCAAATACTAAAGTATATTTCAGCATCATTAAATACATACTTTTAAAACATGGTTTGGTGAAACCTCACCTGAATTCAAATGAGAAAAATATATATTGATTAAAAAGCAATACAAGTGAAAATTTCAAACTTCCTTTATGTACCTAAGGAAATATTAAAAGCATTAATTCTCAGAAAGAAATTCCAAGCCTTGGCAGCATACTCATTTTAGTATTCATTCTTTAGAATCATATTAACATAATAATGATTATGACTTGCTTTTGTCCAATTAAAATCCAACCTTTCTTAATGCAATTTAAAATTTACTAAGAGTGTCTTCTTTGTCTTTGGCATTCCTGACAATGCCAATCAAACCTTTTCATCCCTATAGGCATCTTATACGAGCTCCTCAGATTCAGAATCATTCATAATGAGTAAATCAAACAATTTTCTATCATGTTAATAGCTTTAATTTGCTTCTTTTCCTCAAGGTCTAAAGATTTGATAACTGTGTAGGGAATATAAAAATAAACAATATAAATTAGTTTCTGTCAGAATTGGTCAAAAGAAGAAGTGCTGATGCATAAAACAATAAGTGGTGAATAAAAATGAATGTTTCTGATGTAGTTAGCACTGTGCAGAAAGAGTGCCATCTTTTATATTTTTGCTATAGATTATAGCAGGAAAAATGTCTTAAGTGTAGTGTGCCCCTGATTATATACTTGCGATTATGACAAGGCATTTGTTTTGTTCCATAAATGCTAATTCTTAAAATAAAAGGAAGAAATGCCTCTTATAAATAGAAACAATAATTATAACATAGTAAAACTAAGTCACAGTTACATTAATGTAAAATTGTATTATTATATAAAATACAGCTTTTATTATTGTTATTTTTAATATTCATAAAAATTGGGCTAAGATTATTTTATTTGTTGAAGAAACCATTAAAAATACTAGAAAATATTAACTTTTAGTTAGTTAATATATTTGCTTAAATTTATTTTAGAATTGGTAGTCATTCTTTCCACTGAAATTTCCTTGATTCTAAGGTTTATAATCTTTTTTTAAAAACAAAACAACATACAATTTTAATTCCTAAATAACAATGAATTACCAAAACCATGAACTGGTATAGAAGCAGTAATAAAATAATCCTCCTATTCTATGAAGGAATTTATTATATTTCTGAAGGAAACTATTTTATGAAGAAAGTTATGTAAGACAATAATCAGTGTACTGAGAGTCTTTAAAAACATCTCTGTAGTAAAATCTCAAATATCTGTCTTTCCATATCTATATGCTGTTCAAATTAATGTCATAGAGGAACCAAAATTAGATTTCTACGAATGCAAGACTAAGTAAGATATACCATAGTGGATTTTAGGGAATCTGTGCTTCCTGAACTAAAATAGGAACATCAAAAGGTGCAGCGACACACCATTTTTCCTTCCCACTGTAGTTTTCTTGATTTGCTCTCTGATGATCAAGACAAGACAGCATTAGAGTCCTATACTCCTGAATTAGTCTCACCTTTTAATGGGGCCAAGAGTAGGTATTTGTACTCTTGTACAATTAAGAAAAAAAAAACTTTGTACAACAGGTCCTTAGGGCTCTAGCATCTCTGTATTTGCTGTGAAATCTAATAATGGTAGGATAGAAATTGGAGGAGGAGGTAGAGACATTCATTACAAGACAACGTGATTGTAGAACCCTATCTAGACTTTAAGGAATTGATTCTACTCAGGCAGTAGAAAACTGACATAATTAAGTTTCACACTTATAAAACTATCATTCAGTTTAGGAACAGGAGGCATTTGGTTGTTGATCCAATTCTTTCTGTGAGCCCTAACTTTTAATTTAGAGAAGAAATCTACTCATTGCATTAATATTATTGGTTGGGGTTTCTTACATGGTTCATAAACTCATCTACTATTTTGTTTGGTTGGTTTTGGTACAATCTACAGCTATGATAGCAGGACTAACATAGGCAGCCCTGGTTCAGATGTGGTCTTTAGTTTCAGAAAGTCCATTGGTCATGTAGCTGGCTGTCATTGTTAAATCTGTTGCTTGCAGAGGCCTCAGAGCTCTGGGTTTGCCAAGTAGAGTCCTCACCATTTTAGCTCTTCCTACATACGGGGCATGTGTCGTGCAGTTCTAACCACAGCACGATTCAGCTGCTGTTAAAGAAGTGGTTTCAGGGTAACTGCCTTTCTCCTCCACTGTGTAATCTTCTTTGCACACTGGATATTCTAAACCCATATTGACTTGTTCCCGAATTACTGTTGCTGTTGGGAGAGACATTATCTTTCCTTGTCAGCTGGAAGGGGACCTGTGTTTTCCAGATGTCTGTGAATCTGGGTTACAATGGCATCAAGCCCTGTCTAACCCCAGGCATCGTCCCCAGGGTTGGAGTACAGCATTCTGCTCCAAGAAAAGGGGTGTGGGGATCCAGGCATGGCAGAATTTGCAAAGAATCCTGCAATGATCCGTTGTGTTATCCTTTGATAGCTGGTGACCTGTAGGGAAAAGTATTTGCTTGAGACCTGTATCTTCTTGTCATTGGCAACCTTGGAGGCTGACTTTGTCCCCAGATGAAAGTGGGAGTTTGGTGACCTTTCTCAATGGCTCTTTTATTTTGGGCCAGTGGATTGCTACTTAGAAATGGTCTAAAATATTGTAAAGACTTTGTGTGATCCAGATGGACCCAGAGCTCTTCAAAATGTATAGCTGTGCTATTTTCTGTCCGGTTTCCACCACCACCTAAACAACTGGAATCATCTGTCACTTCCCAAATAAAACCTGATTCACATCTGGGACATACTTAATACTCATTGTGTAGAAAGACAGAAAAGCAGGGCACAGGATAAAGTGTTACTGGATACAACCTTGGATGGATTGACAATAAGCCAAACTTTCTTTAAAAAATAAAAAAGCTAAATTGTAAGAATTAATCAGAGAAGAAAACCAGACAAACAAACAAACAAACAAACAACAGCAGCAGCAGCAACAGCAACAACAACAACAACAACAACAACAACAACCAGGGAGGGTGGCACACATCTCTAACTCCAGCATCTGAAGTTAAAGGGGCAGGCCTGAGAATAAAAACATGGATCAGTTAGCAAAGCAGAAGAGTTGACTTCAGATCCCAAGCATTCATTTTAAAGAGAGAGAGAGAGAGGAGAGAGAGAGAGAGAGAGAGAGAGAGAGCAGGTTTATAATCTTAAGAACAAATCATGAGAAGAGAAATGTATAAAACATAAATATAATAAATATAAATATGAAATGATTAATATTAACTTTTTAAAATCACTTGAGGCTAATAAAAGTTACAAATGAGAAGTCATAAAATTGCAAAGCTTCTGCAAGGCAAAGGACACTGTCAATATGACACAATGGCAACCAATAGATTGAGAAAAGATCTTGACCAATCTTATATCTGATAGAGGGCTAATATCCAATTATACAAAGAAGACAAGAAGTTAGACTCCAGAGAACCAAATAACTCTATTAAAAAAATGGGGAACAGAACTAAACAATTCTCAACTGAGGAAACTTGAATGGACAAGAAGCACCTAACGAAATGTTCAACATCCTTAGTCATCAGGGAAATGCAAATCAAAACAACACTGATATTCCATCTCACACCAGTCAGAATGGCTAAGATCTAAAACTCAGGTGACAGCAGATGGTGATGAGGATATGGAGAAAGAGAAATACTCCTCCACTGCTTGTGGGATTGAAAGCTGGTATGACCACTCTGGAAATCAGTCTGGCAGTTTCTCAGAAAATTGGACATAGTACTACATGAGGACCCAGCTATACCAATTTTGAGCATATACCCATAACATGCTCCAACATGTAATAAGGACGCATGCTCCACTATGTTCATAGCAGCCATATTTATAATAGCCAGAGCTGGAAACAATCCAGATGTCCCTCAACAGAGGAATTGATACAGAAAATGTGGTACATTTACACAATGGAGTACTACTCAGCTATTAAAATCAATGACTTCATGAAATTCACTGGCAAATGGATGGATCTAGATAATTCATCCTGAGTGTGGTAACTCAGTCACAAAATAACACACATGGTATGTACTCAGTGATAAATGGATATTAGACAAAAAGCATAGAATACCCATGACAAAACTCACAGATCACATGAAGCTCAGGAGGAAGGAAGACCTAAGTGTGGATGCTTCAATACTCTTTAGATAGGGAAAGAAAATAAATCAAGGAAAATAAAACATGGGAGGGGCTTAGAAGGAAGAGAATGGGGAAATGGATAAAAGAGGTGAAGAATCAGGTATGGGAGGACATAGAGCAGATGTATAGAGGGTCAGAAAATTGAACAGAGGTATGTAGCAATGGAGGATGGGGAACTGGGGGTAGCAACCAGAAAGTCCCAGATGCAAGGAAAGTAAGAGCCTCCCAGGACCACACGGGGATGACACTAGCTATAATACCCCACAAAGGGGAGGCAGAACCTGTGGAGACCTTATCCAGAGGTTAGGCATGACACTCAGGTTGAGGGAATTGTCTACTTACCCATCTCCAAAATTTTAACCTAGAATTGCTCCTGTCTAAAGAAAATATAATGACAAAGAGTGAAGCAGAAACTGACGGAAAGCCCATCCAGGCAATGCCCCATCTGGGGATCCATTCTACATGCAGGCACCAAACCCAGATACTATTGTGGATGCTATGAAGTGCATGCTGACAGGAGCCTGATACAGCTGCCTCATGAGTGTCTCTGCCAGATCCTGACCAATACAAATGTGGATGCTCACAGCCAACCATTAGACTGAGCACAGGGACCCCAATGGAGTAGCTAGGAGAAGGACTGAAGGAGCTGAAAGACCTTTATCTGACATCAATCGGAGGGGAAGCCCTTGATCTTGTGAATGCTTGATGCACCAGTGTAGAGGAATACTAGGGTAGTGAGGCTGGAGTGGGTAGGTGGATAGGGAAATACCTTCATAGAGGTAGGGTAAAGTGAGATGGGATAGGTGTTTGCAGAGGGGTTACCTGGAAAGAGGATAACATTTGAAATATAAATAAATAAAATATCCAAGTAAAAAATAAATTCCATAATAATAGATTTTCAGTATTCTGAGTAAATAATAGTCCTTCATATTCAGTCCTGAACTTGTATTACCATCCTTATTCCTATCAAATGAATAGATTTTTAGATGTGAACACTATTTTAATTTATTGAAATTTTAAGTAAATATTCCGACATATGATGATCCTACCATAGAGTTAATATTTGGATAAGAAAAAGCTGAAATATTCTGTCACTCTCTTCCTTTTCCTTATTAAACCATTTCTATTTTTTTTAAATATGTAGGACTGGAGAGATGGTTCTTCCAGAGGTCCTGAATTCAATTCCCAGCAACCACATGGTGGCTTACAACCATCTGTAAAGGTGTCTAATGCCCTCTTCTGGTGTGCCTGAAAAGAGCAATGGTGGTATATTCATATGTATAAAATAAATAAATAAATCTTTAAAAAAATCATTAAATATGCATACCCTTACTCTTTCTTCACACATTATTGCATTCATTCAAAACATTTTTGAAATGAAGAATCTCCATTTGTATTTTAAAAATAACAACTAAAATACCAACCTCTCTATTCCATTTCATGATGTTGTTATCTTTGCAGATCATCACTTTTTCCATGCTGCTTATTTTTCAGAAAATGTATCGTATTTAATATTAAAGTTCCATGTTTCTCTATATACTGCTAATTGATATAGACTCCAAGTGCAAAGCACATTCTATTTCAAATGCTAAAAATAGCTTGGGCATTGGAAGGGGAAAAGATTGTTTAAAGGAAAAAAATCTCTCTTGTGTTATTCTCACACTACTAAGGGATACTTCAATACAAATTTTGATACAATAGATTTCAGATCTTATCAGATTTTGTAAATATCTGATTCTATTGACAGAAGGCAATCTTTGTAAAAACAAGATTTGAAAAATGATCATAGTTGTCTCTGAGTACATACTACAATATTTATATTAAAAAGCATACTCTTGGGTCAATTTCAAATTTTAAAACCATTAATTTAATAAACCAACATGATTTCTAGCAATTTCCTATAAACATCTGTCTTTATACTCACAGATAAGTATAGTCTTCACCCAGATCAAAGAAACTTCTCCTTGCAACAGATAAAGACCATTACAAAAATCTACAAGAAAACAATATGTAGGATCCTAGTCACATTGGATACAACCACAAAATATTTCCACAGCTAAAGCTCAGGGAACATTGAGGAAGGATTATAAGAGGTAGACTATCATTGATTTTGATATATGATTATACCTTCTAGTAACATCAGAAACTTTACCCATTTTGTGAGACTTTACTTCTTAAACATGAGCTAAACAAGGAAGACACAAATGAACATGCCAAACTGGTTGGAAAAAAATCCACAGAGCCTCAACCCTCTGTAAAGAACTGTAGGCAACTGAGTAAATCTGGGAGTGAGAGATTTGATCCAACATAGAGAAGAGCACACCATTTTGTTTAAATCAAGTGCTAAAACGTCAAATTTGAAAGCACACAAATAAATAATATCATGGAACAAACATGGTATGTTTATGAATATAAATAAATAAATAAATAAATAAATAAACATATATATGTGTACTTGTTTATGTGTATGTATATATACATATACAATACATATACACATACATGTACATATACATATATGCATACAAAAACAATTAAAAATTTTGGCTATGAATTTGAAGGAGTGGGAGAAGGGTTTATGGGAGATTCTGGAAGGCAGAAAAGGTACGGAGAAATGTAATTAAAATACAAGCTTAACAATTACAAAACTAAGCAAAGTATAACACAGAATGAACATTAGTTCACATGAAATTAATCTGTTAAATACTTGTGACAAATAAACCCTGTATCCAGTTAGCTGATTTTACAATGGACATCACAGTTGTAGGCTATTTTTGCTGTTTCATGGGCTTAATAAATTGGAGTTGGAATAGCACAGAAACAAGTACAAGAAGAGCTCAATTATTTTGTCCTTCTTTCTTAGATGGTCTATTAGACATTCTTCTCTATTTAAGATATTCTCAATTATTTCTGGGAGCCTTAGCTAAATATTTAATATGCAATGCTCTGGCTCTACTTTTTTCCCTTCATTTCTGTTTTTCACAATACTGACTATCGTGTGTCATGAAGTAAATATATTTAACTTATATCTCTGACATTAGAATATATGCTAAATTTAGTTAAGAAATTTTATCTATTGATTCATTTGTGTATTATTACTTCCTAAAATATCTCCTGGAAAGTATAAGGTACAAATTAAAGTGTTGATCAATGACAGGTAGAACTTTATATGGAAATATGATTCCAGTATCTAACAGTGGTTTTGTAGATGAAAATTTATTCTTTCTTTGCTCTCATAGTCTTAATATGCATTCATTAATTTTTTCTTTAGAAAGCTGAAAACTTTTTATTTTAAATGCTATGAACAAAATAAATTTAATAAAAAGGAAAAATGTAATATGATCTTCACTATTCCAAGATATGGAGTTGGTATTATACATTTTAACTTATTGTTACATGATTGTACATTATTTTCATGTTTATAAATTCAAATATTAACTATTTAGAAGTCTTAAATTAGCAGTTTAGAAACAGAAAGCCAATATATGCCATTAGCTGCATTGTGAATTCTAACCCTCTGAAACTCTAAGTGAAGCAAATCTTTTCTTATTTCAGTTACTTTTGAAAATTTTATTTTTCCCAGCATTAAAAAGTAATATACATATTTTCACACATACACACAGAAAATGTTGTTAGACCCTCAGTGTTTATTCTCACACATATCTATCTTTAACAGATGTTGTGAGCATTATAATAAAGTAAAGTATGATTAAATATCAAATATGTATTTTCTCACTGACTTATCACTACCACTTAGTTTTTTGCCTACTACATACTACAGGTTATGTAACCAGCATGTAGTTGTTGAATGAAAGAAGATATGTCTATAAATTTTCATGTTCAAATCTACAATTTAATTTAGAGCTCATTATTTTTAAATATGTAATGAAACCTACAGGTAATGTATGGGGAAACGCAGGATCAGAAAGCTGAGAAGACCACGTCAACATTTGTGACTTTGTCTATGAGATTCCTGTATTTCATAGTGTGTCAATGAAGAATCTGTGAATTTTTCTAAAGTAGAGAGTTGTTTTTAACTATGGAAAAAATTCCTTATTTATTGGGAAGTTTGTAGGAAAGGAAATAATAACAGTCAATACACATTTGGAAAAAAAATATTCAATGTAACTAGAAAAATGCCAATCAAATCTTCATAGCAATTCCTGATCTACTCAGGATGACAGTAATTAAGGAAACAAGGCTTGCAATGAGACCTAGCTGGTAAAATCACTGGCTACATAATCTTCATGATCTGAAATTGATAACTGGATTACACACATAAAACATAAACACTGAAACTTTCCTCTCACTTTCATGTATGTACTGTAGCACATACAAGCCAGGACACACACACACATATACACCATTTTATACATAAAAATAAAATAAAAGAATAATAACAAGTAAGACAAAAATGGATATGGTGACAAGACAAATACTAATGAGTATATAAACAAAAGGGAATTTAATTTTTACAGTAGATTTGACCAGGGTTATAGGGAAACCTATTAGGGAATACTATTCTCTTGGTCTGTAGAGGCCTAGCCTTAAAAGTTAGCCCAAATGCAACAGTGCTAACCCAATTATAGAGAATATAACTTTGGTAAGGGAGCATTATTCAAGGTGACAAATCTACTTCAGGCCATGATAAAAAGACAGGAGGAATAATTTTCTTTTTAATAAAATAATATACTTCACATTTCAAGAATTCACAAAACTCCATCCTAGTATAGATTCTTATAAAGGTAAAGCTCTGTGGCTTCTCAACTCAGCCTCCTTTCCTGAATTATAGAAAAAAAATGTAATTTTTCCTTTCTTCTTTGTATCTCTGTTTTAAGTATGTTTCCTAATGTTTTCCATTCATTCTTTCTCTATGGCTCCTCCTTCCCTCCACATGGCTGAATGAATCTTCTTTTCCTGCTTTTTAAAGAACATTTGTTCTTTATACAAAATGAAATTTTTAAAAGAACAATGAAGTTACATCATTTGTAAGAAAATATGTGCAACCAGAGCTAATAAAATTGATCAAATTAAGTCAGCCAGTCCTAGAAAGACAAATACTATATTTCCATTCATTTGTGATTCAAAAATTGTATAGTCACATAAAATATATGCATGCATATATTAAATGAAAGAAGAAATGAAACTGTCTCAAGGTCAAGAGATTAATGGAAGCAGAAGAGATGAAAAAGGAGAAAGAGTTAGGAAGGCAAAACAGGATAGATCAATGTTTTACACACACACATACACATACACACACACACACACACACACACACATTCAAGTAATTTTTTAAACTGGTTATCTTACTTTTTTCATTTCAAATGTTATCCTCTTTTGGGTTTCCCCTCTGCAAACCCCATATCACATCCCTCCTCCCTGTGTTCCCCTACATTGGGGCATCAAGCCTTCACAGGACCAAGGGTCTCTCCTCCCATTGATGCCTGACAAGGCCATCCTCTGCAACATATGTGGCTGGAGCCATGGGCTCCTCCATGTATACTCTTTGGTTGGTGCTTTAGTCATTGAGAGCTCTGAGAGTTCTGGTCGTTATATATTGTTCTCCCTATGGGGTTGCAAACCCCTTTCAGCTCTTCCAGTCCTTTCTCCAACACCTCCATTGAGGATCCCATGATCAGTTCAGTAGTTGGCTGCGAGCATCTCCCTCTATATATGTCAGGATCTGGCACAGCCTCTCAGGAGACAGCTATTAAATGACAAAAAATTCATATTTGTAAGATACAAAATTTGGATTAAATAATAATGACTTATTTGCAGACACACTTAGGAATAATAAAAAGAATAAAAACAAAACCATAAAATACAAACATATAAAACAAGAAAATATAATTTTAACATAGAAAAACAAAGAGCGATTAGTTACCGAATAAGTATGGGTTAACAATAGTGAACTATCTTCTAAATATTCATGTTTATTCATGAAGAATTTACTCTCACCCTTAATTGGGAATACTTTGTTTTCTGAGAAATGGTGATATATGGGAAGACTCATGGCTGCTCCAGAAACTAAAAATAAATGCCCAACCTTAATCAATATGTTTGTACTGTCTTATCTTATATTTGGGAAAAATTGCAAGAGAAAGAGGGGGGAATAATGAAAAAGCCAGAAGCTAGGCAGAAGAGCTATGAGATTGTATCTTCTAGGAAAGATACAGCAATTGAATACAGGAACTCATAGCAGTTGCTTTGGGTCTGACCAAGAATGGGCCCCTCGACAGTCAGGCATAGATCGAGAATGGGTTCAGAGGCTTTACTCTTTTCTGATGTAATACTACTGATAGATTCAGGGAGACTGGTAGTTATTGCCTCCAGTTGTGTACACTGGTGACTCAACCAAGCTACATTGGATAGATTCAATACAGGGCTCACACAGATGGCTCTGGTTAAGTTAAATGCATTACAAAACAGAACTAAATAGAGATAACTAATCTCTACAAAAAAAAAAAAAACCTTGTGGGATGTGAAATGGCATTGACACATAGGTTTGAGAAGGAAGTAAGTGAGGAAGGGGAGGAGAGTAACCAGAATATGAAATTGTCAATGAAAAACATTAATTATCAAAGATAAAAATAAACATACTACATTATTTGATTTCTTATTTTAAAAATAAATTATATTGTTTAGGCATACAATATAAGGTTATTAGATATTTATTGATAATAAAGAGAGCTTTTTAAGTCAGATATATATATATAATTTCACACAGTTATCCAGGCTTGTAAGTTCCCCAAACAATTAATATATACTCTACAGAAATTCTCCAAGCCATACAGCTTCATTAATTGTAATCTTCATGTATATTATTGCTCTAGATTTGTTTAATGATTTTTATTTAATTTTTTATTTCAGGCAAAATTCCTGACTTACCATCCACAATTTTGTGTGGTGGATTTAGAATTGTGTCTCATCATATTCTACTTGCATATGTTTTATTTCTAAAAGTGATCTTGCTGATCATATGCAGAAAGACTAATTTTCACAAGTAAATGTACATTTGGATGAAAAGGGCAAGACAACAGGCAAAGAAACCAACAGAGAAATAAGCAGAAAATGCCCTAAAGTTCACAATTGACCAGTATCCTCTGATCTCTGGGATTGATTGTCAAAAGAAAGCAACTTTGTTCTCAGGATGTGATATCAGACTTATAATAGCTTTACAAGAAGAGGGATGTCTGCCTTCACCAAGTCAAAACTATGTGTAGTAAGACATTTAATTCTAACTATCACAGGATTAAACCATCTATTTTATGATATAAATGTTTAATTGCCGGAATTTCTCCTGAAATTAATGTTTGTATTTGAACAGAACACTTAAAATAACAAGGTGACTATTTCTTAGAAGAAGGTTTAACAGCTCTTTCATTATTTGAACATAATTTTGGCATTGAAATGTTTCTTTGACACATACAATGGAGGCAATTTTTATTTATAGTGTCTCAAGTAAAAGACAGACAAAACATCCAAAAATGAAAATTATGTTTATTCTTTTTAACATCTTAACTAGAAAATGGTATTCACTTGTCGAGAAAATTTAGAAACTAAATCATTTGGAAGATAAAAGGCAAAGCCTTATCTCATGCCACTAATTCAGTGATTTTAGCATTAACATCTTAAGAACGTATTGGTTACATGATAACTATATACAAAGCAAAATGACATTTCTTCAGGCAAAAAATTCTATGGGCTTGTCCAAAGTATATTAGGCCTTTTATATTATAACTTTCTTACTTACTAATAGAACCCCACTTTTAGTCTGGTGGCAGGCAATATGCCCAGAGAATTTAACACTCCAAGTTGCTTTGTTTTGAGGAGTTGGTTTGTGATCCAGTTGTGACCAATCAGATACAGGTAGAAGTCCCCTGAGTTTTTTTATTCACAAACAAAATGCATCTGGCTTTAAAGTTGAACATTTTCAGAATTTGCTTTATTCCAGTTCCTATCTTCCTGCCTAGCACAAAGAGATAATTTATGCACAGATAATGTATTCTAGTTATAAGTAAGAAATTCACACAATGAAGATGTTGGATTAAAAACAAACCTGGTCCCATATCAGCATTCTCAAACAGCAAAATAAGTTAAGAACTACATTCCATTTTATTTTTCTTGATAGCCAAAAAAAAAAAAAAACCTTTTACTTCTTATGTCATGCAGTGAGGTTTTTTTTTTTTTTCCTTGTTTGTTTATTTAACATATAGGTAAAAACATTCGTAACTGGTGTGGTTTCATTCTTACAGCAAAACAAAAACCTGCTTGTTCAACAGTGCATTGATATCCTGAAACTGCCTTTCTATTTTTAATTAGAAACCATAAACATTAGAGGAAATATATCTCGCTTTTTCAAGCTCCTTTTTTTTTTTTAACAAGATAGCAGAAGAAAGGCAGTCCAGAATAGCATCATTAAGTGTCAGTTCTTCAGGGTGGCAAATGATGCTATAAGCTTGATAACCACAAAGTCATTCTGAAAAATTGTCAGCCCTAAGAAACAAAGTCAACAAAGAGCCTTTCAATTTCAGTTTCTTCTGGGGCAACAATTACACTGCTTCTGGCAGCTTCTGTTGTTCAAATTTTATCTATTGTGTTCTATTTATATATGTACATAGCATCTGTATAGAAACACTAAATGCATTCTGAAACAACCTGCAAAATAAACTGTAATAAAACAGCAATTAACAAAAAAAACCAAACTTAAAAAGAAAACATATGAATTTTAACAGGAAATTTGAAATTTTCAAAATGGTTTAAAATTATTCAGTAGGCAAATCATGCAATTACATTTTAATTTAAAAATTCCTATAAATATTTTGCATATTCAATATAATTGATAAACTATTTTGACTTAATAAACAGATACTACAATAACCAAGTTTATATATAAAATTTAGTAAAAATGAGAAAAGAATAAGTAAAATGAGTAAATTGATTCTGTCATTGTAAAATCAGCAATTTGCTGTTATATTGAATATTATGATGTTTATATGAGCATGTATTCACATACTATGTTTGGGATTTGCAAGTTTATACTAAAGTCCACTATGGTTGAACCACCAATGGAATAAATACTTATGAAAGACTTGCAGAGATAGAAAAACTGCTTTCATTCCTTTCTTAGGTATGCACTTATCTCAGGACATCAATGTACTAACCAACCTTGTTTAAAAGTGTCTTTATCCCACTCTTCTTGCTTCACTCATTTGGCTGACAGGTGATGGGGCTGAAAGTTTTATTTCCTAGTTGTAATCAAACCACAAATTAAGTCTTGCTGGTGATTAGCCCTATTTTAATATTTCAAGACATTACCCTGAACCACCACAGTATAAACTCAGGTGTAGACCTAACATACTTATCAGTAAGAAAACACAACAAAACTCTTCTATAGCTCAGGAATTCCTAAGAGTTTTAAGATCTCAAGTTGCTCACATAATTGTATCTTGTTACTATTTTGCAGAACACTATAATTGCTGAGTCCTCTGGAGGAAGCCAAGTTGCCCAGGGCAGTCTGATTTCCAGGTGTACCTCCATACTACTACCACTTCTCAGCCAACCTTCATCACACCTGGGGACCCTGAATGATACAGACCTGAAGGATACAGATCCCGAGCTATACAGATCTTCAGATCCTGAACAATACATACAGCCCAAGGATATCCATCAGAGGTCTGCCACACCAGTACTATTAAGGTTCTCTCCTGAGTATCTACTCTCCAAATACCTGCTACAAAAAGAACATCCAGAGATGGAAGCCACCCAGATGGCTAACGTCCCTTGAAGGAACACAATCAACAAAAGACAGGGAGATATGAAATCATCAGAGCACAGCTACCCAATTAGAAAAAATCTATATATCTTAACAGAGAATAAACACAAGAATATAATCTTAAATATATTCTTATAAAGATGACAGAGACCTTTAAAGAGGAAATGATAATATCACTTAAATAAATACAGAAAAATACAAGAAAGAGGTAGAAAGTTTAAAGAGTAAACAAATAAATTGCTTAAATAAATGCAGTAAAATACAATTAAACTGGTTAAGGAAAAGAATAAAATTGTGCAAGACCTGAAAGTGGAAATAGAATCAATAAAGAAAACACAAACTGAAGAAATCCTGGAGATGGAAAACCTAAGGAAGAGATGAGGAACAACATATTTAAGCAGCATTAATAGAATACAGGAAATGAAAGAGAGAATCTCAGAAGTAGGAGATACAATAGAAAAAAAAATGATAAATCAGTCAAAGAAAATGTTAAATCTAAATAATTCCTGACACAAAACATCCAAGAAATCTGGAATACCATGAAAAGACTGAACATAAGAATAATAAAAATAAAAGAAGGTGAAGAGTCCCAGCTCCAAGGCCCAGAAAATACTTTCAAAAAAGTCATAGAAAAAACTATGAAACTAAAGAAAAAGAGGCCTATAAATATACACAAAGCTTATAGAACATCACTTAAACTGAACCAGAAAAATATCCTCCCACCACACAATAATCAAAACAGAAATTTGTAGAGCAAACAAAGAGTATTAAAAGCTGAAAGAGTATTAAAAAAGAGAAAAAGACAAGGTAACATAAAAAATTAGACATATCAGTATTATACCTGAATTCTCAACAGAGACTCTAGAAGCTAGAGGGGCCTGGACAGCTGTTTTGCATTGTCTAAAAAACAGCAGGTCCCAACATAGCTAGGAAAACTCTTAATCACTGTAGATGGGGAAAACAAGACATTTTAAGACAAATCCAAACTTAAAATATACCTATGCACAAACTTATAGAACATACCATAAGATTAGGAAAACTATAAAGCAATGAGGATAACTATATCCAAAAAAAAAAAAAAGAAGAAAAAAGGAAAGAAAGAAAGAAAAGAAGAACGGAAGCACACACAAATTCCTCTCTCTCTCTCTCTCTCTCTCTCTCTCTCTCTCTCTCTCTCTTAAACACACATACACACCTGCTACACCAACATCAAAATAACAGGAAATAACAAGCACTGGTAATTAATATCTCTCAACATCAATGGACTCAATACCTCAATGAAAAGACACAGGCTAACAGGCAAAATGAGGATTCATCATTCAGTTGCATAAAAGAAACGAACACTACAGCAATAAAGATAAATATATTCTCACTATAAATGGCTGGAGAAAAGTTTTCTAAGCAATTGGACCTAAGAAGGAAGCTGGAATAGCCATTCTAGTATCTAATAAAAGAGACTTTTAACCAAAATTGATCAAGAGAGGCAGGGAAGGACACTTCATACTTATCAAAGGAAAAAAAATCTACCAGGATGATATTTTCATTATGAACATCTATACCCCAAACACAAGGGAGCCCACTTTTGTGAAAGAAACATTGATAAAGCATCTTAAATTGGACCTCAAACTCCACACATTAATAATAGGGGAATTTAACATCCTATTCTCACCAACTTACAGGTCCTCTAGACAAAAAAACAAACAGAGAAATAATGAAACAAACAGACAATATGAAACAAATGGACCTAATATACATCTATTGAATATTTCAACCTAACACAAAATAATATATCTTCTTCTTAGCATCTCATGAATCCTTCTCCAATATTTACCACATAGTTGGCCCCAAAGCAAGCCTCAACAGTTACAACAAAAATGAAATAACTTCTTGTATGTTATCTGACCACCATGGATTAACAACAGACACAACAGAAGACATATACACTTATAGAAATTGAACAAATCTCTATTCAATGATCTCTGGGTCAGGAAAGAAATAAAGAGAGAAATTAATGCTTTTCTAGAATTCAATGAAAATGAAACACAATGTACTCAAAGTTAAGGGACACAATGAAAACAGTGCTAAAAGGAATGTTCATAACACTAAATGCCTCCATAAAGAAATTAGAATATTTTCATATCAACAATTTAAAAGTACACTAGAAATGTATAGAAAAAAAAAAAAAAAGAAGAAGCAAGAACACCAAAAGGGAGTAAAAGGCAAGAAATAATGAAACGTAGGGCTGAAATTAAATCAGTTAGAAACAAAAATAATAGTACAAAGAATCAATGAAACCAACAAGATGAGAAAATCAACAAGATGGACAAACCCTTAGCCAAACTAAGCAAAAGGCATATGCAGACAGAGAGAGAGAGAGAGAGAGAGAGAGAGACAGAGAGAGACAGAGAGAGAGAGGCAGAGACACAGAGAGATAGAGACAGAGAGAGAAAATCTGAAGAAGCAAAATCAGAAATGAAAAGGGAGACATAACAACAGGCACTGAGGAAATTCAAAGAATCATTAAGTATTATTTCAAGAGCCTGTACTCAACAAAATTAGAAAATTTTAAAGAAGTGGACAATTTTCTAGACATATACCAGTTAGTAATTTAAGTCAAGATCAGGTAAACTATTTAAAGAGTCCTATAATCCTTAAAGAAGTAGAAGCAGTCATTAAATCTTCCCAACCATAAATTGCCCAGGACCAAATAGTTTTAGTTCAGAATTCTACCAGAATTTCAAAGAAAATCGAATACTAACACTTTTCAAATGATTCCTCAAAACAAAAACAGAAGGAACACTACCAAACTCATTCAGTGAATGAGTAACCTGATAGCTAAATCACACAGAGATTCAACAAAGAAGAAATTTTAAGAATGATTTCTCTTGTGAATATTGATTTAAAAATACTCAACAAAATACTCACAAACTGAATCCAGGAACACATCAAAAACATCATCCATCATGACCAAGTAGGCTTCATCCCAGGGATGCAGGGGTGATTCAATTTATGAAAATCCATTGACATAATCTATCATATAAACAATCTGAAGAAAAAGTATCACATGATCATCTCATTAGATGTTGAAAACACCTTTGAAAACACCATGCCCCTTCATGTTAAAAGTATTAGAGAGATTAGGGATACAAGGCACATACCTATACATAATCAAAGCAATTTATAGCAAGAAGATAGCCAACATTAAGCTAAAAGGAGTGAAACTTAAAGCAATGCAACAGAAATCAGGAATAAAACAAGGCTGCACAGTTTCTCCATATCTATTCAGTATAGTACTTGAAATTCTATTGAGAGAAATAAGAGAACTGAGGGAGATCAAGGGGAATACATATGGGAAAGGAAGAACTCAAAATATTCCTATTTGCAGATGATATGAGAGCATACATATGCAAACCCAAGAATTATACCAGAAAACTCCTACAGGTTAAAAACACCTGCAACAAAGTGGATGGACAAAATATTTACTCAGTAGTCCTCCTTTATACAAATGAAAGCCTGGCTGAGAAAGAAATACCTGAAACAGCAGTCTTTTCAATTGCCACATATAATTAGAAATATTTTGGTGTAACTATAACCAAGCAAGTGAAAGATCTGTGTGACAAAACTTCAAATCCGTGAAGAAAGAAATTGAAGAAGATATCAGAGGAGGGAAAGATCTACGTTCATGGATATATAAAATTAACATAGTGACAATGACCTTGTTATGAAAAGCAATCTACAGATTCCATGCAATCCCCATAAATATTCCAAAACAATTCTGTACTGATCTTGAAATAGCAATTCACAATTTCATATGGAAAAACAATAAAACAACAATCAGTACACCCAAAACAATCCTGAACAATAAAAGAACTTCAGAAGCAAACATCATCCCTGACCTCAAGCTGTACTAATGATTATTAGTGATAAAAGCTTTGTGGTATTGGTTTAGAAACAGAAAGGTTGATAAACAGAATTGAAACAAACATTTTAAAAATGCCCACACACCTATAGACACTTGATTTTTGTTACAGAAGCCAAAAGAATACAATGAAAAGAAAAAAAAAAAAAGAAAGAAAGAAAGAAAGCAAGCAAGCAAGCAAGCAAACACCTTCAACAAATGGTGCTGGTCTAACTGGAGAACTTCATGTAGAAGAATTCAAATAGATCCATATTCATCATCCTGCACAAATCTCAAAAGTCCCAGTGGATCAAGAACCTCAACATACAATTGGGTATATTAAATCTCATAGAATCAAAAGTGGGAAGTATTCTCGAATGAATTGGTACAGGAGACAATTTCCTGAACAGAACACCAATGGCTCAGATTCTAAGAACAACAATTAATAAATCGGACCTCATGAATACGCAAAGCTTCCGTAAGACAAAGGACACTGTCAATAAGACAAAAACAACAGCCAACAAATTAGAAAAGGATCTTGACAAACCCTACATCTGATATAGGGCTTATATCCAAAATTTGCAAAGAACTCAAGAAGTTAAATCACAAACAACCCCAATAACACAATTTAAAACACAAGGCCTAAACAGAGCAATCTCAACAGAATAATCTCAAATGGCCAAGAAGCACTTAAAGAAATGAAGACCCAGCTATACCACTCTTGGACATATACTCAAAAGATGCCCTCCCATGACACAAGGTCAAATATTCCACTATGTTCATAGCTGCCTTATTTGTAATAGTCAGAATCTGGAAACAACCCAGATATCCCACAACAGAATAATGAATACATAATATGTAATTCATTTACACAATTCAATACTACTCAACTATTAACATGGAGGACATCCTGAGTTTTGCAGGCAAATGGATGGAACTAGAAAATATTATCCTGAGTGAGGTAACTCAGACCCAAAAAGACATGCAAGATATGTACTCACTAATAAGTGGATAGTAGCCAAAAATGTACAGACTACCCAGTACAAAATCCACAGAATTCAAGAAGGTTTACAAGTTGAAGGCTCCAAATGAGGATGCCTCAATCCAACTTTGGAGACAGAAGAAAGAAGTCACAAGAAGAGGGACAGAGGGAGGGAACTGGTTGGGAAAGGGAACAGGGAAGAGAAGAGGGGAACATGATCAGGTATAAGGTAGGAGAAGAAGAATGAAGCCCCGGGGGCCAGCAGAAAAAATGGGAACAGGCAACCTCTGGAGGTACGACAAGGGGGACCATGTAGAATGTATCAGAGTCCTAGGAGGTGAGAGATTCTCAGGACTCAAAGGGAGGGAAATTAGATAAAATGCCCTACAATGTGAAGAGGGAACTTGTAGAGCCCACCTCCAGTAGAAAGACAGGGCATTAAGTGTAGGGATGTGGTTGCCATCCCACAGTCAAAACCCCTGATCCATAATTGTTCCTATGAGAAAGAACTGCAGGAACAAAAATGGAGAAGAGACCGAGGAAAAGAGGTCCAGTGACAGACCCAAATTGAGATCCAGCTCAAGGAGAGGCGGCAATGCCTGACATTATTACTGAGACTATGGTGTGCTCACAAAGAGGGGACTATCATGAATGCCCCTGAAAAACTCAACAAATAGCTGAAAGAGTCAGATGCAGATATTTACACCCAATCAGTAGAAAGAAGCTGATGACTCCTGTGGTTAAATTAGGTAAAAGCTGGAAGAAGCTGAGGAGAAGGGCAACCTTGTAGGAGGATCAGCAGTCTCAACTAACCTGGACTCCCTGGATCTCTCAGATACTGAGACACCAACCAGGCAGCATACATCAGCTTATAAGGCCTGATACTCATTAACAGTAGAGGTCTGCTGAGTCTGGACTCAGAGAAGATGCAACTAACCCTTAAAGACATGTGGTCCCAGAAAGTGGGGAGGTCTGGCGGGGTCGGGGTTGTGGGTGCGAACATCCTCTTGAAGATGGGGGGCATGGTATATAGAACAGTCATAGGGTGGACTGGGAGGGGGATAAATTCTGAACTGTAAAAAAATCAAAGAATGAATAAAAACCATAAAAGGAAATGCTCAAAGTCTTTAGTCATCTGGGAAATACAAATCAAATCGACTCTGAGATTCTGTCTTACACTAGGTAGATGATTAAGATGAAAGAAAGAAAGAAAGAAAGAAAGAAAGAAAGAAAGAAAGAAAGAAAGAAAGAAAAATCCTCAAGTCCTGACAAGGATGTGGATCATGGGGATCACTCCTACACTGCTAGTGTAGTGTAGTGGAGGACATCCTGACTTTTGCAGGCAAATGGATGGAACTAGAAAATATCCTGAGTGAGGTAACTCAGACCCAAAAAGACATGTATGAAATAATAATAATAATGCAGGATAAGTTTGCATGCAAGTATAATGCAAACTTATACAATCATTTTGGAAATCAATTTGACCATTTTTCAGAAAACTGGGAATAATTGTACCTCAAGACTCAGCTATACCACTTCTAAGCATATACCTAAAAGATGCTCCACCACTCAACAAAGATACTTGGTCAAGGATGTTCATAGCAGTTTTATTCTTAATAGCTAGAAACTGGAAACAACCTAAATGTTCATCAACTGAGGAATGAATAAGGAAACTGTGGTACCTCTACACAACAAAATACTGTTCAGCTCTTAAAACAAGGACATCATGAACTTTGAAGGATATGAATATCACCCTGATTGGGTTACACCAGAACCAAAACGTCATGTGTGGTTTGTTCTTACTTATAAGTGGATATTAGGCATAAAATACAGGATATCCATGCAATACGCTACAGACCAAAGAAGCTAAACAAGAAGAAAGAATGAATTGAGGATACTTGAATCTTACTTAGAAGAGGCAATAAATACTTATAGGAGGCAAATGAATGGAGGGAACTGGGTGAGATGGGTAATGGGGAAGGAAATTGAGAAGTTCAAGTTCAGATATGGGACAAGACTGAAGAGATAGCCAGATAGATATGAGAATGAATGTAAATCTGAATCTGGCTAGTGTAAGAAGGTAGGGGGTGCATCTCAAGTATGTGCCAGAGACCTGGAATAGGGAGATATCAATTAATCAGTGGGGGTGATCTTAGCTGCACCTCACAGCATTTCAGATGTGGAACCTGAAGAGGCCACATCTTGTAGCCATGTAAAACCCCATTGGAGCAATAGGGACATTGATGTACACACATAACTGTTGACCCAAAATTTATCCTTTCTACAGTAAACGCATGGACCCGAGCCTGTAAGAATGGCCATGTCATAACTGACCCAACTAGACACTCATCTCATGGGCAATTAGCAATCCCTGACACTATTAATGATGTTCTGTTATTCTTGAGGACAGGAGTCTAGTATGGCTGTCCTCTGAGAAGATCCACTAAACACCTGACTCAGTCAGAGGCAGAGACCCAGAGCTAAACAGTGGTTAGTTAGACCTTGGAGACTGTTATGGAAGAGTTGAGAAAACAACTGAGGGCCTGGATTGTGATAGGAACTCTATAGGAAGACAAACAGAGTCAACTAACCTGGACAATTGGGGCTCTCAGAGACTGAACCACCAACAAAAGAGTATACATCAGTTAGACTTAGGCACCATGGACATTTTTCACTACATGTGCAGCTTGGTCTTCATGTGGTTACTGAACAACTGTAACAGGGGCTTTTCCAAAAGCTGTTGCCTATCTGTCTGATGTGTTCTTCTATCTGGGATGCCTTGTTTGGCCTCAGTGGGAGACAGTGTGACTAGCCTCACAAAAACTTGATGTGACAGGGTGGGGAAATACACAAAAGGAGGATCCATCCTCTCAGAGGAGAAGGGAAGGGGAAAGGACTATAGGAGGTATGATTGAGCAGGAGCATCAATCAGGATGTAACATGAATAAATATAAATAAATAAACTAATAAATTGGCAAAAAGTTATGAGGGGCACATGTTGAGGACTTGTCTTGGAATTGAAAAGAGAAATTAGAGTAGATATGACAACATTTGATAGTAACTGAGCCATCTTTTCTTCCTCAATAAATTGTATTGTAATTCCATTCAAAATAGTTTTTAATGGACCCTTACAGGTTCCTTCATTCCAGAAGGATTACTTTCAACATAATTGGGAAATTTATACATGCCATTTTATTTTTAATATCTAATCTCATTTGTGCTAAAAATACAACATTTAAGACATTTAAAAATATTTACTTGAAGAAATGTCTAATCATTTCTAGAGATTAAAAAATGTTCTTTTTAGCTTATTAGTGGAACTTGAAATTAAGAGTGGGCATAATTCTAGCAAGAATATTTTTTATTGTTTTGTTGCACACGATTGTGTTTTTCATCTTGGTTCTTTTGTGTTTCTGGATGAATTTTAATGAAGCTTTTTTTTTTAAATATTTGTGAAGAATTTCATTAGAATTTTGAAAGAGATAGAATGAATTTTTAGGTTGTTTTTTGTTGGATGACCAAGTTCACAACATCCTAGTAATTCATAAATCATAGGTGTTATTCTTATTTAATAATATATTTTATATTCCTTTCTTAAGTGGTTTAAATTTTTTCTATAAGATGTTCCCTTCCTTGTTTAGTTTTAATCAAGGGTACTTTTTAAGGGTAGTATGAATGAATTGTATGGTGGTTTGAATAAGAGTAAGTTCATATGTTTGAATATGTGTTCAGTTGCTATTATTTTGGAATTATTTGGAGGTTTGGTATTTTTTGAAGCAGTTGTGTCACTGAGGATGGGTTTGGAACTTTTCTAGACTCCAGACAATCCCAGTGTGCCTTCTCTATTCCTCTTTGCCTTCTGATTAAAGATATAGATGTTATTTCTTAGTTCTTCCTGCCACAATACCTTTGCTCAGTCATAATCGACTATAACAATTTGAAAACCTTTCTTTTGTAGGTTACCTTGATAAATGTGCTTTTGTTTTTTGTTTGTTCATTAATGTTTTGTTTATTATCTTGTAACTGAATGAATAAGTCAGAGTATTTCCTTTATTTCTTTCTCAATGTCAATGTCATTAGCAAGTAGAAAGAGTACTTATCTTGAGTGCTACTTTTGTAGCCTTCCACTTTTTCTGGAAGTGGTTTTTATGTATACTACTTTTATAGGAGAGCACTTAGGATCTCTTATGTATAGCATTAGTTCTTCTGCAAATAAGTATTAATTGACTTCTTCATTTTTTATTTATATTACTTTTATCTCCTCATATAATTTCTTCTATAAAAAGTGAAAAAATGTGTTTAATTGAAATACAATTTCAACACTTTCCTCTCTCTGCTTGTTCCCTTCATCCCCACACCAGTCATGTGCCGTTAGAGTCCTGAAATATCTACTGAGTTTCAAGATTGTAGGCTCTTTCAATATTATTATTATTAAACCCTAAGACATATACATGTGCATATAAATTTGTTTATGTACAAATATTTATGAATATAACCTTCTTTGCTTTTTTTCTTGTTTGTGCACATACTATTTCAAGGCTGGCCACTTTGCATTGACCAACAAGCAAGGAAGCTCATCCTTGGATGAGTATTGTGGATATTAGAATGAAAATTTTCCAATAGGTTCATACATTTGAATTCTTGCTCTACTGTTCTTGCAGCAAATGTTTCACTAGGTGTGTTTTTCAGTTTTAAAATTCTATGCACTTCTGAGTTGGTAGTCTCTCTCTCTCTCTTTCTCTCTCTGCCTTGCACTTCTACAATAGTATGTTGCCCACTACTGCCCCAATGCCATGCCTGCTTGTTCCTATGCTCCTTACTATGATAGTCAGGAATTCTATCCTTCTGAAAATAAAAGCACCCAAGTTAAACTCTTCTTTCTGTAGGTTGCCTTGGTCATTGACATAGCACATCAATAGAGAAGTAATAGAAACGAAATTGGTACCAGGAAGTAGAATACTATTTGACTAGGCCTGATCATGCTGTCTTTTGGAAGAATTTGGAGGACTTTGAGTCTTTGGACTTGTAAAGCTATTAAATACTGTAAATGGGGATTAATGGACTGTCTTAGTAGGAGTTTAGAAGACAGTAGTATTGAAAACAATATGGACAATAGGAGCCTATTATGGAGGCTTAAGAGTTTTAAATAGAGGAATATTAGCAACTGGTCTAGTGACTATTCTTGTAATACTGTGGCAAAGAGTGTGGATGATTTTGCTCTTGTTCTAAATATTTGCCTGAGGATACATTAAAGTTTAAAACTAATTTCTTGGGTAGAGAAGTATTAAAAGAACTTCACATTGGCCTAGTTGTATAGTGATTATTCATCATTCTTATATAGATCTACAATAAAAAGTGAAAGTGAAGCAAACACAGATACAAAATGTATAGTTTGTAGAGCAAAGGAGCACCAAGAAATTTAATGTTGGACCCACGGTCTTTGCTGAAAGACGTAATAAGAATTTGCATAAAGGGAGCTATGCATTCATTATAAGACTCCATCCTGGTAATACTGTAATTTGAAGGGAGTAAAAGGTCTAAAGAATAATCCCGTTCCCAAAACAGCAAATATGAAAGCTTATGCAAACATAACTCAAGGAAGAGGCCATATTGCATCCCTAGCAGGCTGCTAAATTTGATAACAAATATCATCTGTTTCTGGATTTAGAGTCACAAAGAATAGCAGAGTAAAGGTGATGTGGAATCTTTCTTCATGGTTAAGGAAATATACTAACACCACATATCTGTTAGGAGTGTCCCTACATGGATGCCCTGAGAGGCCATTGCATGAAGCTCTGAAAGTGAAGTCTAGATTGTGTTGGAGACCCCATGACATTGGAGATGCCAGAGCTATGGCCTGTCTGCCAAAGGGAGATGCAGATAGGAGTATAAGTGGTCTAAGAGAGAAAAATGTGTTACAGAAAAGCTGGAAGGGAAGAGCCACCTATATCATCTAAGTTGACATTGGATATAGAGCTACTGGATACAGAGTTTGCCCTGTTGGATTTCAGTTTTACATTGGTCCAGTATTTCTTATCTACATTTCTACATTTTGGAATGGTATTTTATATTCTGTGTCATAGTATGTTGGAAGTATGTAATTTGCTTTTTGGTTATACAGGGGGTTACACTTAAGAGATTGCTTTGGGTATCTGAAGAGAGTTTGAACTTTTAAACTGTGTACAGACTGTGAAAGCCTATGAAGACTTTTGAAGGTAAACTAAATTAATTTTTTACTATAGAAATAAGCCTAAGCCTAAGGGGTCCATGAAGTAGAAAGATGTGCTTTGAATAAGAATGACACCCATATATGCATGTTTATGAACTCTTGGTATCTAGCTGGTAAAATTCTTTGGGAAAGATTAGGATATGTGGCCTTGTTGAAGTAGACATCGTATTAGGTGTGAGTTTTGAGGTTTCAAATGCAAGCCATTCCCAGATAGTTCTCTGTGCCTTATGCTTGTGGATCAAGATGTAAGTTCTCAGCTGCTACTACATCATGAGTATATGCCTGCTACCATGCTCCCTGTCATGATGGGCTTAAACTCCTCTTCAAATAATGTAAACACTAATAAACATTTTTTTTATAAGTTGCTTAATAATGGTACCTTATCACAGAAAATAAAAAGTAAGATATGTGCCACAGGTTCAAAAACTCTTAAACACAAAATGTATTTCTTTCTCAGATAAGGCTGTCATCAACAGAATTAAAAAACATCCTCAAGTCTTATTTATATAAGAATTAAAGCCATTCATGAAAATGAAACCATCATATTCCAGACATTACCAAAAGATCATGACTACTAATACCATCACATTGATAATGATGTAAGGCATGAATTTTGAGAAGCAAACATTTAATCTAAAGAATTACCTAAAAAACTCAAAGCCAGGTCCAGATCATCGCTGGGTCACAAAGCATTTTGAAGTTTTCATACCACTTGGTATTGTACGAACAATTAGTAATTAAGCAATGAGTTAAAAACTTTTATCAAAAATCTATGGGATAGTTTAGATTGCAATATATAACATAAGACATTGATATATCTTGTAAACATGCTAAATTTCTGGAAACAAATACACTATATTTCTCTGCTGATTGACTTAGAGCTTGAAATTTTAAGTAACTCACCTCAATTATTCAATATTCCACAATTATTCAAAATTAGCTATGATTGTCACATTGAATAGTATGCTACTTAAAAGAAAATTAAAGAAAAGATATAGAAATGTAATAATAATATGATTATGCTGAGTTAGTTTAGCATAACAATTATTTAGAAGTGAGTTTATATAAAGCAACTTTCTAAGTTATACTGGCTGTAGAATGCTCCCATATAAGGTTCAAGACATTGATAAAATGTTTTTATTTTTTGTTTCTGAATATGTTTTCTATTTCAATTGCAAAATCAAACTATGATGTTATGGAAATTCATAAAAGGGAAAAATAGCAGTAATATCAGTAGTATTCTCTTAGTCCATTTTGATAAATAAAGTGCCTCCAAAATTGTATTGGATGAAGAACTAAGTTTTAAAGCCATTGGTTTATAATTGCCAAACAATGTAGAGTATTTGGTCATCTTTCTAATATAATGTATTTAATCTAATTGATACTTAATTAAAAAGTCCACTTAAATGAGACTTTTCCCAAGTTACTGAATTAATACTAATTAACAACAATGATCGTTGTTTAATTGGGATGGTAATTCTGCTTAATTGGGATGGCTGGTAGTGATTAAATGTTGCTCAAAAGGAATATCCCAGCTTGGTTTAAAGGCTAATTGTACTTTCTTTCCCCTTTAAAGACCTTTCTAAAAATATTGCCAACTAAGAGCCAGTTAAAAAAAAAAAAAAATTAACCAAACTTCCCAATCCTCTTCATATAATAGAATAGCTTTAAAGTCCATTAATTGATATCCTTTCAAGCACTGTATAATTTTTTTCTTTAGCAGTTAATCTTGTAAGTGCACAACTTTAGCAAACTATACTCTTTACAATATAGAAAAGATAACTCTCTCTCTCTCTTTCTCTCTCGGTCTTTCTCTCTGTCTGTCTGTCTCTCTTTCTCTTTTTGTATGTATGCGTGTGTGTAAGAATCCGGAAACTAATACAGCACACAAGAAAAATGATACTAACAGATGTAAATCTAGTAAGTTCTGATCACACTTGCCTATAATACCACCAACTGATAGATAGTGGCTGGAAAGTTGACACAAGTTCAAAAAGTAGCTTGGTATCACACAGTGAGCATCCTGTCTTCAGAAAAACAATGAAGAGAATTTACCTCAGTAAATGTTGCTAAAAGTCTTAGAGGAGGCACCAGCATGCATCAGTTAAGATTAAACCAAAATATAAAATTAAATGCTTAAGTAGTGGACATTGAATTGTTACAATAATATAGAAAATAAGCAAATTGTATTGATATAAGAAAAGATATACTTTAAAAATAGTTTGAATGTAGAAACTAGATTGGAGAAGAGAATTACATAAAGGAAGAAAGTATAGCTGCTATTTCTGAGCTAGAAGAAACTGAATATATTTGATAATAGCAAACACAGTTCAGAAATAAAATAAAAATCAAAACCACCACTGGCTGGACATGGTAGTGCACTGGCAAATCTGAGGCAGGTGCATCTCCATGAGTTCAAAGTCAGTCTGGTTAACAAAATGAGTTATAGGCCACTGAGGGATACACAATAGGACTCTGTATTAACACCACACAGAAAAACAACAACACAACAAGAAGTAACTGAAATTCAAAGTAGCAGGGACCTGGATAGAAGTTACTATCTGAAGAACTCTAAAGAGATGATGGAATTGAGAGAAACATGTTTGTCTAAGATTTCTACAAGGTCATCTAGAATATATTGGACAACCCAGTATTTTATGGTGATCAATTTTAGATAAAGATAAAAGAAAAACTTTTGCATAAAATAAGATCTATCTCTTCAGTACAATTATTTTTGTTGTGACACAACCACTAGCATCTTGATAAAGGCCCATTGATCATCCCCATGGCTGTCTTTCTTTCTTTTTTTTTTTGGTTGTTCGAGACAGGGTTTCTCTGTGTAGCCCCAACTGTCCTGGAACTCACTCTGTAGACCAGCCTGGCCTCGAACTCAGAATTCTGCCTGCCTCTGCTTCCCAAGTGCTGGGATTAAAGGCGTGAGCCACCTCTGCCCAGCTTCCCACAGCTGTCTTTATATTAACACTAATGATTTTGATCTTATGTCCCCTCATGTCAGCTTATTCCTTTTCTTCTGGACAAAACAAAGAAGAAAAGCAGAATGATTCTACTGAAGGACTTTAATTAGTGCAGTGTGGTATATTTTGAATTTGATAAAGTTCTAATCTTACTTCAAAATGCATTCTTTATGTATGTACATGATCATGGGCATATATATGTATGAATAGGCAGGTACTCTTGGGGGCATTTAGAGTCCATACGCTGATATTATAGGGTCATCCTCACCCAGATAAACGTTCCTTCATACTTCCTGGAGACAGGGTCTCAGCAAACATGGCTCAGCAAAGCAATGAATTACAGAAGCTGGTCAAAGAACAAACATGACTAGCATTTTTTTTTAATTTATTTATTTGTTTCTCACATGAGTGTTGGTCACCAAAATTTAGGTTGGTCATATCTGTGTAGAAAACATTTTTACAACTGAACCATCTATATAGCCTCCTAAAATTATTGTTAAGAATGAGTAAAAGTAATTGCATGTTTAACCAGGATTTGGTAACAGTTGATAGAGAAAAGGAAATTACAACTTTTCTTTATTTAAGCTACTGAATTTACAATGTTAAATGAAAATCTACTACCTTGCACAAAAGTTATATTCAAATATGGAACATAAAACTTTCAATAGCATCCTATGGATATTATATTTGTAGTATACAAATATATACAAAGTATTACATTGTTGATTCAGTTTATGATTTCAACCATCCAACTCTGAATAGAAATATATTTGCAGGCCCTATGAGACTAAGTAGTTATTAAAATATCAACAAATCTCAGGGACATTGCATTATGATGCCATATGTTGTAGTGAGTACATGACTTTGGGTGAAATTGTTTTACTGTAAAGCTGCAGCTACTTAATTGTTGTATTATTGTTATTTGAAAATGTTTTAAAATGGTAAAACACTTTTACTAGAACTCAACAGAGGGTATTTTTTATGACAGGCAAAATGAAATACTGTCAAGATGAATTATATTGCCAGAAAGAAATGAAACAGCAGCAACTTATATTTATACACTATAAGGTTGGAATCACAAGCCTATGAAGACAAAGACAAATTTCAGTTTTCTGATACAAAACTCCTTTGTAATATTCCCATGTGAGGAAGCTATATTCACCAAATTGACCCTCCCTGAAGGTCTATTATAACAGCAATAATGTTATACTACAGTGAAAAACAGTTATTACAATGGGAACTTATCAAGAGAGCTGGATATAAATGCATGGGAACTCTTAAAAGAGTTAAACTCCATGTCACACTGTACAACAGTCCATTTGTGTTATAAAATTTCTCTTAAAAATTAAAGAATCTTCAGGTAGCAAAGAAATTATTTGAACTTAAAATTAAGCATGAACATGAATCACCAAATTTTGTGGATTTCTCTGTTCATTATACTTTTTTGAGCTAGTGAATGAATATAGAATTTGATCAGACACAGCTATATGCCAATATTTATACTAATTTAGACTACAATAACCACTACCCCAAAGGGAGCAATAAAGGGAAACAAGCAGTTTTGGTAATCACTGTATTTTGTGCACTCTGTTCATTTAGAAGAATAATAAAGTTGTTTCTTTCCTTTAATTCTGATTGTTTTTCAAGAAATAAATATTACTTACCTTATAACCAAATAAGAGAGACTTTCATTTTATTATTAAAAATATTAAGATATCTTAGTTCATTTATAAAACTTAAAACTTTTGGGGGGAGTTGTTGTTTTCTTCTTTTATTTATTTTTCACTTTACATCCTGCTCACTGTCCCCACCCCAGTCACCCACCCCCATAATACTACCATGCTCCTATTCCTTTCTCCTCTGGTCTCCCTTGGGTATACCCCCATTCTGGCACTTCATGTCCCCGCTGGGGCTAGTCTAGGTGCATCTTCTCCCACTGAGGACAGACAAGGCAGCCCAGCTAGTAGAAAAGGCAACAGCTTTTAGAATAGCCCCTTTTCGAGTTATTCGGACCCCACATTAGGGCCAAGCTGGGTATCTGCTACATATGAGCAGGGAGTTCTAGATCCAACTCTTGTATGATCTTTGGTTGGTGGTTCAATCTCTGAGAGCCCCCAAAGTCCAGGTTACTTGATTTTGTTCATTTTCCTGTGGGGTTCCTATTCCCTTAGAAGTAGCAGTAGTTCAGTTTTCTTCCCATTTACTTTGATGTCGGCTACTGGTTTGCTGTATACTGCTCTTACTATGTTTAGATACGGGCCTTGAAGTCCTGATCTTTCCAAGACTTTTATCATGATGAGGAGTTGAATTTTGTCAATGGCTTTTCAGTTTCTAATGGAATGACCGTGTGGTTTTTTTTTTTTTTTTTTTAATTTGATTTTGTTTAAGTAGTGGATTACATTGATGGATTTCCTGGTATTGAACTATCCCTGCATCCCTGGGATGAAATCTACTTGATCATGAAAAATGATCATTTTGACGTGTTCTTGGATTCAGTTTGCGAGAATTTTATTCAGTATATTTGCATAGATATTCATGAGGGAAATTAGTCTGAAGATTTCTTTTATTGTTAGGTGTTTGTGAGGTTTTGGTATCAATGTAACTGTGGCCTCATAGAATGAATTAGGTAGTATTCCTTCTGTTTCTAATTTTGTGGAATAGTTTGAAGAGTATTGGTGTGAGGTCTTCTTTTAAGGTCTAATAGATTTCTGCATTAAACCCATCTGTTCCTGAGATTTTTTTTGGTTGGGAGAGTTTCTTTAGGGGTTATGGGACCATTTAAATGGTTTATCTGATCCTGACTTAACTTTGGTATTTGGTATCTGTCTAGAAAACTGTCGATTTCATCCCGATTTTTCAATTTTGTTGAGTATAGGCTTCTGAAGTAGGATCTGATGACTCTTGAATTTCAGACAGCATTTTCAACAAATGGTGCTGAGTCAACTGGCAGTCAACATGTAGAAGAAAGCAAATTGATTCATTCATATCTCCCTGTACAAAGCTCAAGTCTAAGTCGATCAAGGACCTCCACCTAAAACCAGATACACTGAATATAATAGAAGAGAAAGTGGGGAAAAGTTTCAAACACATGGGCACAGGGGGAAAGTTCCTGAACAGAACACCAATGATTTACACTCTAAGATCAAGAATTGACAATTGGGACCTCATAAAATTGCAAAGCTTCTGTAAGGCAAAGGACACTGTCAATAGGCCAAAATGGCAACCTACAGATTGGGAAAAGACCTTTACCAATCCTACACTGGATAAAGGGCGAATATCCAATATATAAAAATAACTTAAGAAGTTAGACTACAGAAAATCAAATAACCCTATCAAAAAATGGGGAACAGAGATAAACAGAGAATTCTCACCTAAGGAAACTTGTAGGGCTGAGAAGCACCTAAAGAAATGTTCAACATCCTTAGTCATCAGGAAAATGCAAATCAAAACAACCCTGAAATTCCACCTCACACCAGTCAGAATGGCTAAGATCAAAAACTCAGGTGACAGCAGGTGCTGGTCAGGATGTGGAGAAAGAGGAACACTCCTCCATTGCTGGTGGGATTGCAAGCAGGTACAACCACTCTGGAAATCAGTCTGGTGGACCCTCAGAAAAATGAACATAATACTACCTTAGGACCCAGATATACGACTCCTGGGCATATACCCAGAAGATGCTCCAACATGTAATAAGGACACATGCTCCAATATGTTCATAGCAACCATATTTATAATAGCCAGAAGCTAGAAACAACCCAGATGTCTCTCAAGATTGGAATGGATACAGAAACTGTGGTATATTTACACAATGGAATACTACTTAGCTATTAAAATCAATAAAGTCATGAAATTTGCAGGCAAATGGATGGAGATTGAAAATATCATCCTGAGTGAAGTAACTCAGTCACAAAAGAATGAACAGGGTATATACTCACTGACAAGCGGATATTAGCCCAAATGTTCAGAACACCTATGATTCAATTCACAGCAAATTTTGGACTGAGCGTGGGTTCCCAGATGGAGGAGTTGAGGAAGGGACTGAAGGAACTGAGGGAGTTTGCAGCCCCATGGGGAGGGAGAAACAGTGTCAACTGGTCAGGCCCCCCTGTGCTCCCAGGGACTGGACCACCAACCAAAGTATGCATTTGGAGGGGTCCATGGTGCTGGCCACAAATGTGGCTAAGTAGTCCCTTGTTGACCATCAATGGGAGGAGAGGCCCTTGGGTCTGAGAGTGTCAGATCCCCCAATATAGGGGAATGCCATGGAGAGAAGACAGGAATGGGTGGGTGGGTGGGTGGGGGAATACCCTCATAGAGGTGGAGGGAGCGGGAATGGGATAGGGGGTTTTCAAAGGGGAGACCTGTAAAGGGGAAAACATTTGAAATGTAAATAAAGTACTAAATAAAACAAAACAAAACAAAAAAAGATCAAGTGAAAAAAAAAGGAGACAGTATCACTGAATCAAACATTATGTATATACCCAACCATAAAAAAAAAAAAAAAGCAATCCTTCCTATTCTTACATGAGGTGCCAAGCTTCATCTACTGTTTGCTGTGGGTGTCTGAATCAGTCAGTCATTTGGTGGGTGGAGCCTCTCAGAGGAGAGCCATGCTAGACTCCTGTCTGGAAGCATAACAAGAATATCACTAATAGTGTCAGAGATTGGTATTTGTCTATGGAATGGTTCTCAAATCAGACAGGGATTTGGTTGGCTGTTTCCTTAGTCTCTGCTCCATCAACAGTACCTGCCTTTCTTGTACACAGGGTAAGTTTGGGGTGAGAAGTTTTGTGGGTGGGTTGGTGTCCCCTACTGATTCACCAAGGTTCCTGCTTGGCAACAGGAGAGAGCCTCCCTAGGTTCCATATCCCCATTGCTGTGAGTCAAAGCTGAGGACACCCCATTGGTGCTATCCCATATATCTATCTCTTCCTGGAGATGGCCTCTCCCTCTCCCCCAGTCAGTTGCATCTATCCATTCATTCCCTTGGTAATCTGGCCATCCACCCTGCCTCTACCTATAACAAAACCTATAACCTTCCTCTCAATCCATTTTCCCACCCAGTTCCCTCCCTCCATTTTCTTCCACTGCCATTTAATTCTCCATTTCAAGTGAGATTCAAGCATCCTTGTTTATACTCTCCATCCTGTCAGGCCTCCTTAGGTTTGTGGAATGTGGCATGGAATCCTGTATGTTATGACTAATAACCACTAATAAGTGAACACATGCCATGTGTGTCCATTTGGGAATAGGATACTTCACTCAGGATGATTTTCGCAAGATCCATCCATTTTTCTGCAAAATTCATGATGGTTTTGTTTTTCATACATGAATAGTATCCCATTATGTAGATATACCACAATTGTTTTATCCCTTCTTTAGTTGAGGGACATTCTTGTTTCTGGTTATTACAAATAAAGTTACTATGAACATAGTTCATAAAGTGTCCTTGTGGGATGGTGGATAATCATTGGATATATGCCCAGGATTGGTATAGTTGTGTCTTGAATTAGAACTATTCCCAGTTTTCTTAGAAAATTCCAAATTGATTCCCAAAGTGGTTGTACAAGTTTGTAGATTTTATACATCCTCACCAGCATGTTCTAAATCTTGAGTGTTTTATCGTAGCTAATTTGGTGTGTATAACATGGAATCTCAGAGTTGTTTTGATTTGCATTTTCCTGATGACTAATGACTTTGAACATTTCTTTAAGAACTTTTTGGACATTTTAGATTCTTCTGTTTAAAATTATCTGTTTATGTATGTGCCCCATTTTTTAATTGGATTACTTGGGTTGTTTAACTTCTTGGGTTTTTTATAAATTTTTGATATTAACACTCTGTCAGATATAGGGTTGACAGAGATTCTTTCCCAATGTGTAGGCTTCCATTCTCTCCTAAGGACAAAGTGTTGTGACTTACCAAAGCTTTACAGTTACATGGGGTCCCATTTATCAATTGCTGTTCTTAGAGATTGAGCCATTAGTGTTCTGTTCAGAAAATTAACTTACGTAACAATGAGTTCAAGGGTATTTCCCACTTTCTCTTCTATAAAATTTAGTGTCCATGGCTTTCTGTTCATGCCCTTGTTCCATTTCTATAACTTTACTTTTTTTCAAAACCTATTTTTAATGATGGTTCTTAAATGCTTTAAACTCCCTTGGAACCCAGGAAAAGAAAGGATACTGGGGGTGGCATGGAAGTGGACCTGTTTTGAAAGGTTCTTTGGAGAAACTCCAGTCTGTGTAGTCTGGAAATCTGCAGTTCAGTTCATAGGTACCATTGGCACCTCAATCTGCTTGTAAACACTTCATGGATACATCAGCAGTTCAGTTCAGTAGAGTCAGGATAGAGTCATCATCTGCAAAGAGCAATATTTTGACTTGTTCTTTCAAGTTTCTTTCCCCTTAATCTCCTTTAGTTGTCTTATTGCTCAGCCTAGAACTTCAAGTATTATTTTGAATAGATAGGGAGAGATTGAGCAGCCTTGTCTTATTCATGTTTTTAGTGTAAATGCATTGAATTTCTCTCCATTTCATGTGGTGTTGGCTACTGGCTTGTTGCATACTTCTTTGATTATGCTTAAGAATGTGCCCTGTATCTCTGATTTCTCTAATACATTATTTAACATGAAGGGTGTTGGATATTGTCAAATGCTTTTTTCTTTTAAGCATCTAATGAGATAATCATGTGAGTTTTTCATATATATATATATTTTTTTTTAAATAGGGTGGATTATGTGGATGGATTTTCATATACTGAAACATCCCTTCATCTCTGGGATGAAGCCTACTTGATCATTACAGGTGATGATTTTTGTGTGTCCTTGGATTTGGTCTGTGAGTATTTTATTAAGTATTTTTTCATCAGTATTCATAATAGAAAGGGGTCTGAAATACATTTTCTTTGAGTTTTTGTGTGGTTAACCTATCAGGGTAACTCTGGTGTCATAAAATAAGTTTGGCAGTGTTCTTTCTGTTTCTATTTTATGGACAACTTTGAGGAGTATTATTCTTTGAAAGTCTGGTAGAATTCTGCACTAAAAGTATGTGGCCCTGGGCTTCGTATTTTTTTTTGGGGGGGGAGGGTTAGGAGACTTTAAATGATTCTGCCTTTCCTTTAGGGGCTGTTTAAATAGTTTATTTGATCTTGATTTAACATTGGAAAGTGGTACCTGTCTAGATAATCATCAATTTCATTGAGATTTTCCAATTTTGTGGAGTGCTAACTTGAGAAGTAAGCCCTAATTTTTTTGGATACTGTCTATCTTTTGGCTAGTTTGGCTAACAGTTTGTCTGTGTTGTTGAATTTCTCAAAGCATCAGCTCTTAGCTTTGTTAATTCCTTTTATTATTATCATTGTTTCTAATTGATTGATTTCTGCCATGATTTTGATTATTTCTTGCCTTCTACTTGTCTTTTGTGTGCTTGCTTCATTTTTTCTTTTTTGTTTCATACTTTATTTACATTTTGAATGTTTTCCCCTTTCCAGATCTCCCCTTTGGAACCTCCCCATTCCCTCCCCCTTCCCCCTGCCACTATGGGATGTATTCCCCGACCCACCCACCCACCCTTCCATTCTCATCTTCCCTCCTTGGCATTCTCCTATACTGGGGAATCTAACACCCTCAGGCTCAAGAGCCTCTGCTCACCCTGATGTGTAACAAGACCCTCCTCTGCCTCATATGGCCAGCACCATGGGTTCCTCCATGTGTATTCTTTGGTTGGTGATTCAGTCTCTAGGAGTATTGAGGGGTCAAGCCAATTGCCACTGTTGCTCCCTCCCTGGGGCTGCAAACTTCCTCAGCTCCTTCAATCCCTTCACCAAGTCCTCCATCTGGGATTCCCTACACTAGGGAGTCAAGCCTTTCACAGGATCAGTGGTCTCTCCTATTGATGCCAGATAAAGCCATCCTCTGCAACATATGCAGCTAGAGCCATGAGTCCCTCCATATGCACTCTTTGGTTGGTGGTTTAGTCCCTGGGAGGATTGGTGGTTTGACAGTGTTGTTCTTCCTATGGGGTTGCAAACACCGTCAACACCTTTAGTCCTTTCTCTAACTCCTCCATTTGGGATGCTCATGCTCAGTCCAAAGGTTGGCTCTGAGCATCCCTCCATGCACTTGTCAGGCTCTGGCAGAGGCTCTCAGGAGACAGCTATATCAGGCTCCTGTCAGCAAGCACTTTTGGCATCTACAATAGCATCTGGGTTTGGTGTCTGTACATGGGATGGATCCCCAGGTGGGGCAGTCTCTGGATAGCCTTTCCTTCAGTCTCTGCTCCACAATTTGTCCCTGTATTCCTTTTCTTTGAGATAATATCTATGTTTATTGATGGGGTCTGTTCCTGTATGCAGCATAATGGTGGATCCTATCTTTGCCTCCATTCTGTCAGCCTGTGTCCTTTTTATTGTAGAACTAAATAAATTGAAGATGAGAGATTTTAATAACCAGTGATTGTTATTTCCTGTTATTTTGATGTTGATGGTGTCAGTTTCTGTGTGTTTGTGCATGCTTTCCTTTTTTTTGCTTCTGTGGACTTACTTATTTCCTGTGTTTTCTTAGATGTAGGTATCTACCTTCATTTTAAGTTTTCCTTGTATTATTTTCTATAGGGGCATTTTTGTGGATATATATTTTTTGAATTTAGATTTGTCTTGAAATATCTTTTTTTTTTCTATTTGTGTTTTTTACAAGTTTCAAGATAACTGTCCAGGACATTATAGATTTTAGAGTCTCTTTTGAAAAGTCTGGTGTAATTCTGATAGGTCTGTCTTTGTATGTTATCTAGCCTTTTCCTCTTACATCTTTTAATATTCTTTCTTTTTATGTAGATTTTTGTTTTGATCATGTGGCAGGAGAATTTTCTCTTTTGGCCCAGTCTAATTGGTGTTCTATATATTTCTTTTATGTTTATAGGCCTCTCTTTCCTTAAGTTGGTAAGTCTTCTATGATTTTGTTTAAAATATTTTCTCAGCCCCAAGGTGGGACTTTGCTTCCACTTTCTTCTATTCCTATTATTCTTAGGTTAGGTCTTTTCATGGTATCCTGGATTTTCTGGATAGAGTCAGTAATTATTTAGATTTTACATTTTCTTTGACTGATGCATCAATTTCTTCTATTGTATCTTCTAAATCTAAGATTCACACTTCTGTCTCTTGACTTCTTTTGGTGATCTTTGCATCTCTTGTTTCTGTTCTCTTCCTTAGGTTTTCCATCTCCAAGATTCCCTCAGTTTGTGTTTTTTTATAGCCTTTATTTTCACTTTCAGATTTTGAACAGTTTTGTTCATTTCCATCACCTGTTTAATTGTATTTTCCTGTATTTCTTTAAGGGGTTTATTTGTTTACTCATTAGAGATATCTATCTGTTGTGTTGTATTTTCCTGTATTTCTTTAAGGAATTTGTTCTTTTCTTCTTCAAATGCCTCTATCATCTTTATAAAATTGGATTTAAGGATATTTTTCTGTGTTTCAGTGGTGTTAGGATATCCAGAGTTTGCTCTGGAAGGCTAGGTTTGCTCTGAAGGTGTCAGAGTGTGTGGCTTTGGTTGTGGTCTTTGTAGGACTATTAACCACCTGGATGGTTTTGGTTTCTGGAAGTTCCTGTTCTACTAGTTATTGGGAGGTGGGTTAACCTCAATAGTCCTGGTGTTGTAGACCTCTGATGTATCCTTGGATTGTATGTTTCTGAATCTGCAGGTCTGTATCATTCAGGATTTGGGGGTCTCCATATTACAGGAGGTGCAGATTCAATGAAGGTGGGCAGAGATGAAACAGGAGAGTGGAAATCCTCTTGGGCTAGCAGGTACCTCAGAGCAGCTTGGCTTGGCCAATGGGACACATCAATCAGAAAAAATGGGTGGGGCAGGGGAACCTTACCTGTATGTTACAATATCTGAGTGTCTGATGAAGGTAGGGGAGGAGGTAGCAGGAGAATGGTGCCCCCTTTTACAATAGGCTGTTTAGGGTAAATTGTTTTGCCCAAAGGACTCAGCAACCAGTGAATATGAGTGGGGAAAAGAAAGTTAGCCTGTATAGTTCAAGCTCAAAAGTTCTGATGAACGTCAGAGGAGAAGTGGTTGGAGAATGAAGATACCCCTGGGAAAGCAGGCTTCTCATGGCAGCCTGGGTTGCCCCAGAAGACTCATCTAGCAGTGGAGATGGGTGGGGAAAGAGAAGCTTACCTTTATGATTCAGTATCAACCGGTCTGACAAAGGTTGGGGCAGAGATTGCAAGAGAATGGAGCTTCCTTCACAATAGCAGGCTGCTCAGGGCAGCTTCAATAATTACTTTTTAATGATATAAAATATGTCTTTAAATTTAATCATAATTCTGGATATAGCCTTTAGGAAATAATTATGAATATAAAAATTAAGGAGAACAATCTCAAATTATTTCCTCATAAATTTCTTCCTTGTTGAATTTTTTGATGACAAAAAAAATGAAAACTTAATTTTCAAAAAAACAGTGCTTTATATATGACCTAAAATTCTATGGATAGATACATAATATAGGTACCTATTTTTTAAATTTGAAGATGTTTATATTTTATGGCCCAGACATAGTACCCACACTTTTTTGATGTGTACTATTCTTCTCTTTTTGTTGCTTATTTTCTTTATTTACATTTCAAATATTTTTACCTTTCCAGGCCTCCTCCCCATCGTAAACCCCCCTATCATATCTCCCCCTCCCCTGGCTCTATGTGGGTGCTCAACCACCCACCCATCCATTCCTGTCTCCCTTGTCGACCTGGCATTCCCCTACACTGGAACATCAAACACCCTCAGGCCCAAGGACCTCTCCTCCCACTGATGTCCAACAGGGCCCTCCTTTATCATATATGGGGCCAGCACCATGGGTCCCTCCATGTGTATTCTTTACTACCCACATTTCTAATATTCTCTATATGTAAGCAAGTAATACATTCAAATGTTTTTTACAATATGTTTTGGAAACAAATGGAAATCAACTATTAGTTAAAACAAAATGAATAACTTAACACTGGCCTTCTGACACTTGGAATACAAAGCAATGCATTTACAAAAGACACAAATGGCAAAATATTTGGTAAATTATTTATCTAAAAAAGGAATGCATTTGTTATCTTTTCCTGACATTGCAGAGTAGTTATGGAGTATTTTTAAATATCACTGAATATATATTTATATAAGAGAGCTTTAAAAATTAAGGAAATATCAGTTAAAATTTGCTTCGGGTAATAATATAAATCCAGAATTAAAAACTTTAAGAAGACTGCGTATATTAATAATTGTATGATTTTTTTTTTGTAAAAAAATACCCAAGACAGATGGTAAAATATTAGATCATATTAAAAGCAAAATGGATGGATCATTTCCTTTTAAATTGATTTTTCTACATAGTATAATTTAAAATTATACCTATATTAATATAATATAACCATATTATAATAGTATATTTAAAATAAATTTTAAATAATACATATCACATTTTCATAGGTAGCATGTTTTGTTGTTGTTGTTGTATTTTTTTTTTAAGCTTTTTTACAGTTCAGCTGTTAGTCCCCTCCTGGTCTGCTCTCTGGTTCTTTCTCATCCCATATCACCTCAATGGACTCCAAGAGGATGTCACCACCCCACCCTCACCACACCTGACTTCCTGACTTCCTCACTCCCTGTGTCCTCAAGTCTCTAAAGGGTTAGGTGCATCTTTTTTCACTGAAACCAGATCAGGCATTCCTCTGCTGTATATATGTTGGAGGCCTCATATCAGCTGGTATATGCTGTCTGTTTGCTGGCTCAGTTTCAAGGAGATCTGGGGGAGTGAGGGAGTCCAGGTAATTTGAGACTGCTTGTGTTTCTATAAGGTCACTCTCCTCTTCAGGTTCTTCTGGCTTTTTCCTAATTCCACTACAAGGTTCCCTAGCTTCTGTCCATTGGTTGGGTGTTAGTATCTGCATCTGACTTTTTCAGCTGCTCGTCAGGCCTTTCAGTGGACAGCCTCCTGTCTGTAAGCACACCATAGCATCAGCCACAGTGTCAGGTGTCGGTGCCTCCCCTTGAACAACCCAATCAAAAAAAGGAGGTATAGAAATAAACAGAGAATTCACAACAGAGAAATCTTGAATGGCTGAGAAGCACTTAAAGAGATGTTCAAAGTCCTTAGTCATCAGGAAAATGTAAATCAAAACAACCCTGAGATTCCACCTTATACCAATCAGAATGGCTAACATAAAAACTCAGGTGACAACACATGTTGGCAAGGATGGGATTGGAAGGATGATTAGTTATAAAGAGAACATTATTCAGGAGGTGTAAAGATAAAAAATACTATCATAAAGACAAATTCTATGATACAAAAGGTAAAACAAAACAACTAAACTATTGAAATGCAAACATACAAGTAAAATGTCAATGTGGTAATATATACAATGAAATTTTGTTTAGCTATGATGAAAAATGAAGGTTCCTAATTTCAGTAATGTACTGGGACTAGAAATTTTATTTTATACATGATAATTCAGGCTCCGAAAGACAAATATTACAATTTCTAATTGCATGCTGTTCCAAACTTTTAGTTTTTAGATATGTTAATTTACTTTTGAGTACAAGAGGTTGAAGGTCAAGAAACTAGAAAGTGGGTCTAAGAGAGGGGCAAACAAGCTTTACAGAAATGGGTGAGAAGGTTAGCAAAACACTTAAAATATTAAAGTTGAAAAAAATAATGCTGTGAGTAGTAGTGTACAAGCAGGGAGTGAAGGTCAGGGAGATGGGGAAGAAGTAGCAAAGGGGTGGTGAGGGGTCAATCAAAATTTAGTTTGCTTGTATATAAAGAAATCAGTTTTTGTGTGATAATTAAGAAAATAAAATACATGTGAATTTTAGAAAAATTAAAAGTAAATGAAACAGAATATAGTATAACAAAATAAGCCCAGTTAGTATTTCTTTTTGATTGGGATGAATATGTTTTCTCCATTTCCCTCAATTAACTTTTGTAGTAGTTTCTAATGTGGGAAAGGACTGCTAGATTTAAATCTTAAGCATGATGTTACTGTGTCCTTCCTGAAAAGAGAGGGTTTCATATGGACCTCCAATTTTTGTCAGTATTTTTCAGTCTAAGATGACCTGCCTGTTAAATAAATATTGTATCTGTTAATTTAGAAATGGGTGTTTGCATGTAAAATGTTTTGGGAATGATGCTCTGTATAGGAAACAATAGTCTACCAACTTGTGGTTAACCTTTTTAAATAGGTAATACATTGTTAGTTATTCCTATTGGAGAGACTGTGGCTATGATCAAAAGCACACAGAGTTTTCCAGGTTGTCACTTGTATGTCCTTAAGATATTAACTCCAGAGTGTAAGAAGAGTATTTCACTCACAGGCACTGTATCTTAATTTTGCCCTTACCTTCACAGTGTTCTGGATGTTTTTCTACCTGAGTTGTATCCAACTGCTGGACATATCCAAACAACTCAGTTAGCTTCTGGTCTCTGCTCTTGTAGCAGTCTTGATTCTAGAAAGAAAAAAATACCACAATGGCAGCTACTTGTCACACCATCATTTTGCAAGCACCATTTTGGGGGTATATAGCATCTATGTTTATTGTTTTCTTCTTCAGTTCTTTCATTGAAAATTATAGAGTCTATTATTGTTTATTTTGAATCTTCTCTGAGCTGCACAATGGCGTTTTCTAACCTATCATAATATTCAGAAGTTTTTCCTTGACTGTTTTGCAACTAAATTTGAATATGTCTAGACATATGCTATTTTGAAATCATAATTTTTGGAAATATTTGGGCTTTGTAAATCCGAGTGTTTATTTTCCTTGTAAAATTCAGAAAAAATAGTTTGTACTTCCAAACCTCTCTGTCTCTTATATTTCTGTAACTATAATAACATATAAAGTAAATTATTTGTTGCTATTAAGCAGGCCCAACAATGTTCTCTATCTTTCTCTGTCTCTCTGTTTCTTTCTAGGTCTCTGTCTCTGTCTCTCTCTCTGTCCTTCTGTCTCTCTCTGTTTCTCTCTCTCTCTCTCTTTGTGTGTGTGTGTGTGTGTGTGTGTGTGTGTGTGTATGTATGTGTCTGTAAGCATTGCCCAGAGGTCATGCATCTTTTTGCTTTGAATTATAGCCCACCTCCAGTTCTAGCTCAAGATATCTGTTTTCCTTCTTCTGAGTAAATAATGTAACAGGGTATAATGCCTCATCACTATAGAGCCAGTTGTTCCATACAGCTTGCCTTTATTTCCTCCTGTGATAAACATTAACCCTTGAAGTGATTGAAAATTTTCTTTTCTCTAAAATGATTGATAAGATAATCTTTCACAGCAATGAGACAATTAACTCACATAGAGATCTGGTATTAATTATTCAATTGATGTGAATAGCTTGATAATAGACTTTAAGGATTAGTTTGTGGAGGACTGTTTGGAGGTAAAATAATGAGATTTGGAATACCATAAGCAGATTTCAATGGGCATTACAATAGAGATTTAGAAATTTGAAATGATGATAAACATATTGACAGTAAAGATTTCATTTAAAATCTTTCAAAGACTGGGGCTGGAGAGATGACTCAGTGGTTAAGAGCACTGCCTACTCTTCCAGAGGTCCTGAATTCAATTCCCAGCAACCACATTGTGTCTCAAAACCATCTGTAATGGGATCCCATGCCCTCTAATGGTATTTCTGAGGAAATCAACAGTGCACTCCTATATATGAAATAAAATTATAAATCTTTTTTTTTAAAGAGCTTTCAAAGACAAGGCAAGATTTCATAATGAATTAGAATTGATTCTATTTTCATATTCTGCTAAAGAAAATGGCTGTTTTCTGCCCGCATTCTTGAAATTGAGGGAAGCTGAATAGCTGAATTTAAAACTATGAGTGTTTTTTGTTTGTTTTGATTTTGATTTTTTTGTTTATTTTGACAGGGAATATATAGATAACTATATACCAGTCAGGTTGTGATATATCTGCTGATCACTGTGTATAAACAGGTTGAAAAGAAAGAGGAAAATGTAAAAGTTCAGTTTCATGGGGAAAGAGTTAAATTCATGGAGTACTTTTAAATGGGAAAACAAATTACTGCAATTGTTAAAAATATTAGTTATATTAAGAAGAAACTTGTACACTTCATTCTGGGACAGGAGCCATGGTATTCATGATAAGACTGAAGGCTCTGAGGTATAAAAATTAATACTTATTGAAAAAACATTTGAAAGAACAATGCCTTTAAAACAATCCCTAA
>JADRCH010007214.1:960581-1156029 GCA_019843965.1 Rhynchomys soricoides
TCGCCTATCCCATCCTTCTCTCCCTGCAGCTATGAGGGTGCTCCCCCACCCACCCACCCATTCTTGTCTTCCCTCCTTGGGATTCTTCTACACTGGGGCATTGAATAACCTCAGGCTTAAGGTCCTCTCCTTCCACTGATGTCCAACAAGTCTATCATCTGCTGCATATGTGGCTGGAGCCATAGGATCCTCCATGTGTATACTCTGGTTGGTGCTCCAGTCCCCTGGAGCTCTGGGGGTTCTGGCCTGTTGACACTACTCTTCCATCCATGGGTCTGCAGAACCTCTCAAGAGAAAGCAGTGTCAAGCTTCTCCCAGCAAGAACTTCCTGGCATCCACAGTAGTGTCCATGATTGGGGGCTGTATATGGGATGGATCCCTAGGTAAGGAAGTCTTGGGATGACCTTTCCTTCAGTCTCTGCGCCACATTTTGATTCCATATATCCTCATGTGAGTATATTGTTCACCCTCCTAAGAAGCACTGAAGCATCCATATTTTGGTCTTCCTTCTTCTTGGGCTTTATATGTCTGTAAATTGAATCTTGAGTATTCTGAGCTTTTGAGCTAATATCCACTTATCAGTGAGTGCATCCTGTATGTGTTCTTTTATGACTGAGTTAGCTCACTCAGGATATTTTCAAGTGCCATCCATATGCCTATGAATTTCATGAAATTATTGTTTTTAATAGCTGAGTAGTATTCCATTGTGTAAATGTACCACATTTTCTGTATCCATTCCTCTGTGGAGGGACATCTGGGTTGTTTCCAGTTTCTGGCTATTGTAAACATGGCTGCTATGAACATAGTGGAGCATGTGTCCCTATTACAAGTTGGAGCATCTTCTCAGTATATGCCAAGGAGTGGTATAGCTGGGTCCTCAGGTAGTAATATGTTCATTTTTCTGAGAGTCCACCAAACTAATTTCCAGAGATGTTGTATCAACGTGCATTCCCACCAGCAAAGGAGAAGTGTTCCTCTTTCTCCACATCCTCACCAGTGATTTCCTCAGTTGAGAATTCTCTGTTTAGCTCTGTTCCTCATTTTAAAATACAGTTCTTTGGTTCTCTGCAGGCTAACTTCTTGAGTTCTTTGTATATACTGGATATTAGCCTTCTATTGGACATAGGATGGGTAAAGATCTTTTCCCAATCTGTTGGTTGCTGTTTTGTACTATTGTCTTTGCCTTACAGAAGCTTTGAGATTTTATGAGGTCTCATTTGTGGATTCTTGATTTTAGAGCTTAAGCCATTGTTGTTCTTTTCAGGAATTTTTTCCCTATGCCATGTGTTTGAGACTTTCACCTATTTTTTTATTATATTAGATTTAGTGTATCGGGTTCTATGTGGAGGTCCTTGATCCACTTGTACTTGAGTTTTATACAGGGAGATAAAAGTTAATCCATTCGCATTCTTCTACATGTTGACCTCAAGTTGGACCAGCAACATTTGTTGAAAATGCTGTCTTTTTTCTACTAGATGGTTTTAACTCCTTTGTCAAAGATCAAGTGATCATAGGTGTATGAGTTCATTTCTGGGTCTTTAATTCTATTCCATTGATCTACCTACCTGCCACTGTACCAATACTATGCAGTTTTTATCACTACTGCTCTGTAGTACAGCTTGAGGTCAGGGATGCTGATCCCCCAGAATTTCATTTATTGTTGAGAATAGTTTTTGCTATCCTGGGTTTTTTGTTATTCCAAATGAGATAATTGCTCTTTCTAACTCTGTGAAGAATTGAGTTGGAATTTTGGTGGAGATTGCATTGAATCTGTAGATTGCTTTCTGCAGGAAGGCTAATTTTACTATATTAATTCTGCCAATATATGAGCATGGGAAATCTTTCCATCTTCTGTGTTCTTCTTTGATTTATTTCTTCAGGGATTTGAAGTTCTTGTCATACAGATATTTATTTCACTTGTTTAGTTAGAATCACACCAAGGTATTTTACTTTGTTTTGACTATTATGAAGGGTATTGTTTCCCTAATTTATTTCTCAGCCCATTTATCCTTTGAGTACAGAAAGACTACCAATTTGTTTGAGTTAATTTTATATCCAGCCACATTGCTGAAGTTGTTTATCAGCTGTAGGAGTTCTCTGGTAGAAATTTTGGGGTTACTTACATATACTATCATATCATCTACAAATAGTAATATTTTGACTTCTTACTTTCCAATTTGTAACCATTTGACCTCCTTTTATTTTCTAACTGCTTGAGCTAGATGTTCAAGTACTATATTGAATAGACATTGAGAGAGAGGGCAGTGTTGTCTAGTCCCTGATTTTAGTGGGATTGTTTCAAGTTTCTCTCCATTTAGTTTGATGTTGGCTACTGGTTTTCTGTATTTTTTTTTTTTATTATTATTATTCTGTTTAGGTATGGGCCTTGAATTCCTGATCTTTTCAAGCATTTTAACATGAAAAGATTTTGAATTTTGTCAAATGCTTTTTCAGCTACTAGAAAAATGTTCATGTGTTTTTTTTTTTGTTGTTGTTGTTGTTTTGTTTTGTTTTGTTTCCTTTGAATGTGTTTATATAGTGGATTACAATGAAGGATTTCAGTATAGTGAACCATCACTGCATCCCTGAGATGAAGTGTACTTGATCATGGTGAGTGATCATTTTGTTGTGTTCTTGGATTAGGTTTGCAAATATTTTCTTGTGTACTTTTGCAGTGATATTCATAAAGGAAAATAGTCTGAAATTCACTTTCTTTGTTCAATCTTTGTACGATTTTGATATCAGCATAACTGTTAGAATTCTGCACTAAACCAATCTGGTTGGGAGAAATTAATGAATGCTTCTATTTCTTTAGGGGTTATGGGACTATTTAGATGGTTTATCTGATACTGATTTAACTTTGGCATTTGGTCTGTGTAGAAAATTGTCTACTTCATCCAGATTTTCCATTTTTGTTGAGTATAGGCTTTCATTATAGGATCTGATGATTTTTTTTAATATTCTCAGTTCTTGTTGTTATATCTCCCTTTTCATTTCTGATTTTGTTAATTAAGATACTGTCTCTGTGACCTCTTGTTAGTCTGGCTAAGGGTTTATCTATCTTGTTTATTTTCTCAAAGAACCATCTCCTGGCTTTGTTGATTCTTTGTATAGATCTTTTTGTTTCTTCTTTTTTTTTATTTCAGCCCTGTTTTTGATTATTCCCTGCAATCCACTCCTCTTTTATGTATTTGCTTCCTTTTTTTCTAGAGCTTTCAGTTGTGTTGTTAAGCTGCTAATGTGTGCTCTCCTCAGTTTCTTTTTGGCGGCACTCAAAGCTATGAGTTTTCCTCTTAACACTGCTTTCATTGTGTCCCATAGTTTGGGTATGATGTAACTTCATTTTCTCTAAATTATAATTTTTTTTTTCTTATTTATTTCTTCCTTGACCAAGGTATCATTGAGTAGAGCATTGTGCAGCTTTTATGTGTATGTGGGCTTTCTGCTGTTTTTGTTACTATTGAAGACCAACCTTAGTCCATGGTGATCTGATAGGATACAAAGAATTATTTCTGTCCCGCGCTACGGTCTCGCCAGTAAGAACGACGTGGCACACATAGGATCCTTCTGCAGTAAAGCTTTAATGCATCTTGAGAGGGAGAGCATAAGCTTGCCACGAGTGGAGACCCCGAACAATAGAACGCCCGTCCCTTATATAGGTCACAGCGCTTGCCTGGGACATGGAGCTTCCCCATTGGCTCCCCGCATCAGGCCAGATGCCGCCACGAGAGAGGCTGAGACTCTGAGGTGGAAAATTACCAGGTACCTATGCACTAGCCTGTTTACAACTTGTCCTCGGCCAGATGTAGGCGCTATCTTGTAATGGCGAATGTGGGTGCGACTCAGGCGGCTCCCCACATATTTCAATATTCCTATGTCTGTTGAGTTCTATTTTTGACCAATTATATGATCAATTTGGGGGAAGATACCATGAGGTACTTAAAAAAAGGTATATTCTTTTGTTTTAGGGTGAAATTTTATATAGATATCTGTTAAATCAGTTTGGCCCATAAATTCTGTTTCTTTCACTGTCTCTGTTTAGATTGTTCATCCATGATCTGTCCCTTGATGAGGGTGGGGTATTGAAGTCTCTCACTATTATTATATGAGGTGAAATTTGTTCTTTCAGCTTCAATAAAGTTTCTTTTATGGATGTGATTACCCTTGTGTTTCTAGCATATATATCAGAATTTAGAGTTCATCTTGACAGAATTTTACTTTTTTACCCTTCAGTATCCTTTTTTAATAACTTTTGGTTGAAAGTCAATTGTATCCAGTATTAAAATGGCTACTCTAGCTTTTTTCTTGGGACCCTTTGCTTGGAAAATTATTTTCTTGCCCTTTACTCTTAGGTAGTGTCTGTATTTGACACTGAGATGTGTTTCCTGTATGCCACAAAATGCTGGGTCCTGTCTACGTATCCAGTCTGTTAGTCTATGTCTCTTTATTGAGTCCATTGATGTTAAGAGACATTAAGAAATAGTGAATGATGTATCCTGTTATTTTTGATGTTATTTTTATGTTTGTGTGGCTATCTTCTTTTGGGTTTGTTGAAATATTACTTTCTTGTTTCTTCTAGGGTGTAGTTATCCTCTGTGTGTTGGCGTTTTCTGTCTATTATCCTTTATAGAACTGGGTTTGTGGAAAGATACTATGTAAATTTTGTTTTGTCATGGAATATCTTGGTTTCTCCATCTATGATAATGTAGAGTTTTGCTGAGTATAGTAGTCTGGGCTGGCATTTTGTTGTCTTATGATCTGTATGAAATCTGCCCTGGATCTTCTAGGTTTCATAGTCTTTGGTGAGAAGTCTGGTGTAATTCTGATAGGTCTGCCTTTACAAGTTACTTGACATTTTAACTTACTGCTTTTAATTTTCTTTCTTTGTTTAGTACATTTGGTATTTTGACTATTTTGTGACAGGAGGAATTTCTTTTCTTGTCCAATCTATTTGGAGTTCTTTAGGCTTCTTGTATGTTTATGGGCATCTCTTTCTTTAGGTTAGGGATATTTTCTATAATTTTGTTAAATATAATTACTGGACACTTAAATTGGGAACCTTCACTCTCTTCCATACCAATTATCCTTAAGTTTTGTCTTCTTATTTTGTCCTAGATTTCCTTGATGTTTTGTGTTGGAACTTTTTGTATTTTGCATCTTCTTTGACTGTTGAGTCAATGTTTTCTATGTTATCTACTGTACCTGAGATTCTCTATTCTATCTCTTGCATTCTTTTGTTGACACTTGCATCTATAACTTGTGATCTTTGTCCTAGGTTTTCTATCTCTAGAGTTGTCTCCCTTTTTCATTTCTTTATTTTTTCTATTTCTATTTTTAGATCCTGCATAATTTTGTTCAATTCCTTTACCTGTTTGGTTCTGTTCTGTATTTCTAGAAAGGAGTTATTATGTCCTTCTTAATGTACTTTATCATCATCATGAGATATGATTTTAAATCAGTCTATTCTAATGTGATGGAGTATCCAGGGTTTACTGTAGTAGAAGAACTGGGTTCTGATGATGTCAAGTAGCCTTGGTTTCTGCTTCTTATGTTCTTGCCCTTATCTTTCACTATCTTTTTATCTCTAGTGTTAGCTGATCTTGCTGTCTCTGATTGTATCTTCTCTTTCCTGCAAGCCTGTGTGTCACTATTCCTGGGAAACCATTTCTCCCCAGGAGAAATTTGGGTATGTATAGCTGTGGCCCAGTGTCAGCTATGGAGTACAGACAGAAACCAGAAGCATCCTGTCCCAGTCTGTTCCTTGGTTCCTGTGTCCTGATGGCATTGGCCAGGTCCCGCTTGGGCCAGGAGTTTGAACAGAAATGGTGGTCTTACCTGTGCTTACAGGTGTCTCTACACTCCTGGAAGTCCAGCTTTCTCCTGGTGGTATTTGGGTACATAGCACTGTCACACAGAATCATCTCTGGGAACAGACATTTTTTTCTTATAAATTGTAAACATGCATGTGATCTTTGCAATGTTGTAAATTAAATATATTTCCTGGAACGTGCTAGGTAAACACTTAGTTTGCCTCACCCGTAAAAAATTATAAAGGGGAGTTTGCTTATTTTCAAATATTATTGTAATCTGTATTTAGAAGCTAAGGGAATCATCTTTTAAGGACTTGTCAGAATCATGTTTTTATTAGTATATAATATAGAATTTATATATATATATATATATATATATATATATATATATATAATCACATCTAAATCTTTTTTATAAAACAATTGTATGTAACTTTTTGGATAAGCCAATAAGGAATTTAGAAGTGAGTTCATTGAATAACTGAGTCATTGTGTATATATGCATATATCAGGAGTTATTTCTCCTTTTTTTAAATTTATTGTTATACACTCCAGATTTTACCCCCCGCTCAGTCCACCCTTCTACTGCTGCATATCCCATACCTCTTCCCCATCCATGAGGATGTCCACACCCCACGCCCCACCTGTCTTCTAAACTCCTGGGGCCAACAGTCTCTTGAGGGTTAGGTGCATCATCTCTGATGGAACACTTGGCAGTCCACTGCTGTATATGTATTGGGGGCCTCATATCAGCTTGTGTATGATGCCTGGTTGGTGATCCAGTGTCAGAGATCTTAGGGTTCCTGATTAATTGAGACTGCTGGTCTTCTTACAGGGAAGCCCTCACCCACAGTTTCTTTCAGCCTTTCCCTAATTCAACCACAGAGGTCATTAGCTTCTGTCCATTGGTTGGGTGCAAATATCTGCATGTGACTCTTTCAGCTGCTTGTTGGGTATCCTCCAGTGTAGTCATGCTCTTTCCCTTTTAGTGGTCGTTTCATAACCTCAGTAATAGTGTCAGGCCTTGGGTCCTCCCCTTGAGCTGGGTCTTCAGGTAGATCTATTTCCAATTTCCAGAGGAACCTCCTGAGGGATTTCCAAAGTGGTTGTATCAGTTTGTAATCACACCAGCTATGGAGGATTATTATTCTTTCTGCACATCCTCACCATGTGTTGTCACCTGATGTTTTGATCTTAGCCATTCTGAGTAGTGTAAGGTGGAATCTCAGGGTCATTTTGATTTGCATTTCTCTGATCACTAAGGACATTTAACATTTTAGGTACATCTCAGCCATTCTCTATTCCTCTGTTGTGAATTCTGGGTTTAGTTTTATAACCCATTTTTTGATTGGGTTTGGTTTTTGTGATATTTAACATCACATTCTTCTGAAAAATATCATACTTATTTAAGGACTATTGACACATCCTAAAAGTACTGAAGCATAAATTGAATACCTTAAATGAAGTTTTATATTGCACATTACCTTAATAGATTAAGTATATAACATTTTAAATATAGTATATTTATAGTTTATATAATAGAGTAAGGAGACATGACCTAATGAGAGGCATACCAAAGAGAAAAATGCTACTCTGAGAAACAATGTTGCTCTGATTTTAAAATGAATATAAGATAAAGAACACATTGTTTTGTTTGATGTTATAGAATTTTTTGAGTGAATGATAGTAAAAGAAAATTAAAATATTTCAGAAGGCAAGAATAATGAAAAAATAAAAATTGAGAAAGGATTAACTTTCAAACATTTTTATATTATACCTTAGTTTCCAACAAACACACACACACACACACACGCACGCACGCATGCACATGCATACACATATATGCATACACACAAGGATTTAGGACAATCAGTACTGATTATTTATCTCCTAGTTATAACCTCAGGAAACTTCCTCAGAAAAGCTTTTCTCAGAAAACTGCTATATCCATAGTGTTCTCTACAGAGCACACTGTTTCTGCTAAATTATATGATGGTTACATAAGTTTACGAGTTACAAGAAACTGAATATTTCACTCTAGGGAGGAGTAGAAAGAGAGCAGCTTAAAGGTCTTATGACTCAATATCAATCTTAATCCCTTTGTAAATCATGTCTGTTGTTTCATGCTTTCAATGATTATTTTATTTGCTATAGCAAATAGAAAACCATAGTCAGTTTTTCAGATTTCTTCCAGATTGTCTCAAAATTTACCTAAGATATTGCTTCCTTTAATATATTTTACATACCTAGAATACACTGTATCAATAATTCTGTTTCTATTTCTATCCTACAATAGGAATTGAAATTGATACATAATAGCTTATTGATTTTCCCTTTGTATAACTTTGCAGTGTCCTTGACTTTTAAAAGCAATTCTATGTCATCTCATTTTCATGCTGTACAAGGAGTATTAACAATTACAATATTTATTCATGTAATCATTTATCAACATCTGGTCATTTTTAATAGGTTTCCCAGTCATTAACTAGAATTAGTAAAAGCCAAATAATTTGCATATTAATTAATTTGACAGGGAAGCTCTAGTTGCATATAGAGTTAACAGACATTTACTGAATGTAAATGATCATTGCACCATGTTTTTGAAGTTCTTAGTATATAGAAAAAAAGTTTTAGTTTAGCATTGCATTTACATATAATGAGAAAATATGAAAAACATAACTCTAAGGAAATCATATTTTTACTCTAACTTCCTAAGGATACGTTATAAATGTTTAGTTTTCTTTTACATTTCTTAATATAAACAAGGCATCTTTGGCATTCAATTTATGTATATTTAAAGATGTTAGAAGAAATGAACATAGAAACCATAGAAATAGCTTCTTTTGGTGCAAAGTATTTACAGTTAAGGAATCTACAATGTATTACAATCTGTATTTGTATTATTGTTAATAATTTAAAAATATTTATTCTTTAATATATTTCTTTCTCTTTATGAGTATATTGCATATTTGTGTTCATGTATGGCTTAAATGTGCTGAGGAACGAAAAATCTATCATGTCTTCTTCTCAATCTCTGCTTATCCCTTTTAGGCAGGGTCTCTCCCATAACCTAGGTTCATATGTTTCTCAGTTAGACTCTAAGCTAGAAAGTCCCATGTTCCTCCTGTCTCTGAGGGTATAGGCATGCACTAGATGCGTGGTGTTTATGGAAGCTTTAGGATCTATACTCCAGGTCTTTAGATTGTGCAGTCAGAATTCATATGCTATAAAGAATCTCTCATGCCCTATGATGGTTAATGTTAATTGCCAACTTGATTGAATTTTGAAATGCCAGGTAGATTAGTGAAACAGAACTTAAGGAGTGTGTGATTATGTTTCCAGACATGATTAGATAATAAGGGCTGTTACTTAATAAGTTAATTAATAGATTGGTAAATTTATGATATGCTCTTACTATGGAGAGTTGGTGAAAGGTAAGAACTGATCCTAGCAAGATGATGTAGATAACTGAAATTGATTTTATTCTGACCCCTTCCTGATTTCCAATCAAATGTTTCCTATTTGCCACAAGATGAATAGCCTATTCCATCACTTGATCCTCCTACCATGATGGTCTGTTCACTGAGAAGTGATACCAACATAACTAAGGACTATACACTTAAACCTTTGCAACATTGTTGTGAATGAATTATATTATTATTATTTTATTCTAAGTTGTTTCTGCCACATATTCTGGTTGTATACTCCAACACAAGTAGAAAGTTAAATTAGTACACTCAGATTCTTAGCATAATAAGATAATAATAAGTTTATTCATGCTCATTACTGTGCTAATATAACTTACTTAGGTTCTATGAACAAGATAATTCCTAAAAAAATATAATCTAACATCTTTCTCCATTCATGAAATTATGTTTATTTAAGAAACAATCATGTACTATTTACTAGTGTTTCTCATATCAGAAGCTTAATATGCCTAATTTGCTTTTCTAGTGCTACGATACAGCTTCCTTACTAATGCAAATTAGGTGAAAGGGTTATTTGTTTTTCTCCACGGGTCCTTGTCTTCCTTTTCTATACCATCCAAGACCACCAGCCCTGGAAAGGCACCACCTGCTGTAGTCTCAGCCTTCTCATATACATTACTTTAAAAAAAAAAAAAAAGTACCACAAATATGCCCTACAGGGCAATCTGATAGATGCAGTTCTTCTGTTGAGAGTCCCTCTTCCCAGATATGTGTCAAGTTGACAAAAACTAACTGGCACACTATGGAAACCCTTAGACATGGTATCATTTAAAATCACTTCAATTTATACTTATGCAATGTCTTCTGCCTCTAAAAGTATTCTAGAGACTATTAGGAACATATAGATTAATAATATGCAGTATAAATAATTGACTATAATAAAATTACTTTAGAGCACCACTAATAATGATTGTAGGAATATTGCAGTTGTTTTGTCTGAAAATTACAGTGGTTGAAGCATTGTCATAGTTTCAGAATGTTCTATATATTCATGGACAGACTGGATATTGCCTATTAAATCAATATAAACAATTGGTGCTATGAGACAAACCTTAAATCAACATTTACAAACTGCATGATGCAGATTGGATTTGATTCACTGTATTTTTGTCTCCATATATTATAGTATTGCTTTCTTTGTTGGATACTAAATTACAATGGCATTTGAAATTAGTCTTTAGGAATATAAGGTAAATATTGTGACTTATATAGCCTATTGACTCTTTTTTTCATGTGCCAAATGAAAAAATATATCCAATCAAAATAAATATATAATAGTTTTTGTTTTCATAACTGAAAACAAATATTCTTAGATGGATTGCATATGAAAAATCATGGGCACAGTCTGTGTTTGATAGTACTCATAAACCATCATATAAGATAATATATCTTTGACATTCTACAAGATTTTTTACATTTATTGTCTTAATTTTTATAAAGACATCATAGTTTTGATAATCTAATCTTTATAACATCAGAACAAGAAAACCCAATGTACAAATATTAAATTCATTAAATATGTTAAAAGTCATTCTTATACAAGAAGAATTTGAATTCAAATAATATTAGCTTCAAAATTGTAATTCTATTGTTCTTTTGTTAACATGTTCAAATTTTTTCACATGTTGCACTGTTTGGAAAGTTCCTTATATTTTAGCATTATATATGTAAAACAGACATAAGAGTAAAACGTCATTTTTCCTCTTTGATAAATCATATAGACTCAAGTGCAAATATTAATTTCATTATTAAAGATCAATTAATTTGCTTGACTTTCCTCCCTCCAAATATGTCCTTATATGTCTCCTTGATTTCTTCCATATTTGTGGCCTAATTTCCTTTTTATTGCATATATATATATATATATATATATATATATATATATATACACATATATATATATATAACTTTGCTAGTATGTCCTTCATTGAATATATATATATATATATATATATATATATATATATATATATATCATATTCCTAATCATAACCAGCTCATTCTGTATGGTGTTACTTGTATGCATATTTTCATTCCTGAACTTTTGTTAGTATATATCCATTTGATGTGCTCTTCCATAAAGAAGAAAATTTTCCCATTCTCAACATTCATTAGTTTCTTGTAATTTTTGTCTATGGTTAAGGCCTCATAGACATTCTCCCATCCACTTTGGCATGCCGATTGATATCATTCTTATTCAATTCATGTTTAGACAGCCATATTGGTGAGATTTTGTGTCTCAGAGTATTATAAGGAACTAAATTCTTAGTGATATTTATAAAGATATCAGAGGCTTCCAACTAATCCTAACCATTTAAGTATGTGGAAGAAGCTTAACAGCTCACAAGATATATATTTTAGAACTAAAATCTGTGAATTTGCCAAATTCATCAAGAAATATTTGCAACGAATTTCCTTAAGCCCTCCTTATTTACCAAGATCCCTGATTCCAGGACACTTAGATTCTACAGTAGAAAAAGGAAAAAATAATAATTTTAGTGATTATATTGTTTCATTATGTTTTCACTCGGAAAATGTCATGTAATGTATTTTGATCATATTCATCTCCCTCCTTCAACTATTCCCAGAAGCAGAACTCCTGCCTTCTCTCCCAAATTTGTGTTCTCATCTTAATTTTGAACATATAGAGTTAAATTTGTACTACTCATATATTATTGTGTGTGTAGCCATCTTCTGCAATATAGACAACATTTTTAGGCTCTACATGCCTAAAGAAAATTAATTTGACCTGCTGAAACATTGCAGCCATCATGTTTCCCAGGGGGTCTACAATGACCAAGGACACAGGTAAGAATTTTCCCTAATAACTACTCCAGCTGAGATACCCACATAACCCATCAGAAATGGAAACTACCCCTTTCCTCCACCCTACAAGGTTCACATTGCTTCCTGTCCACATCTCCAAAGGGCCAGATACACAGCCTGGCAAATACCTGCCCAAGCACTGCAGTCCTTGAGCCTCACAGGAGGTCCAATGTAACCAAGGGAGCAGAAAGTATCCTGTAACCAGGGTCATAGGAAGCCTGCTCTATCCAGAGACACAGAGAGCATACCCTAACCAGAGACAATACTGCCTGCCTCCAAGGAAAACAACCCTAACTCAGGTCATGGAGCTTTACATGGCTTCAAGGAGATCAGTTTCAGTCAGAGGAACCCATGCTGGTTAACACAAGAGAGAACCAGATGGCCAGTGGCAAGTGCAAGAACATAAATGGCAGAACCCAAAGAAATTTGGCACCATCAAAATCCAGTTCTACCACAGCAAGCCCTGGCTAAACTAACACACATGAAAAGCAAGATAATGACCTAAAATCCCATCTCTTGAAGATAATAGAGGCCTTTAATGAGGATATAAAGAACACCCTTAAGAAATAAAGGAAAATGTAGGCAAACACATAGAAGACCTTAAAGAGGAAATAAATAAATTCCTTTAAGAAATACAGGAAAATATAACTAAGCAGGTAAAGGAATTAATAAAAACAGTCCAACAATTAAAAAATGGAATTATAAACAATAAAGAAAATTCAAAGGGAAGCAATCCTGGAGATGGTCAACTTAGGAAAGAGATCAGGAAATACAGATGCAAGCATTGCCAAAAGAATACAAGAGATAGAAGAGAGACTCTCAGGAGTAGAAGATACTATGTAATATATTGACAAATCAGTCAAGGAAAATACAAAGTGTAAAAAGTTCCTAACCCAATATATCTAGGAAATTCAGGACATGATGAAAAGAATAATAGGAATAGAAGATGGTGAGGAATCCCAACTCAAAGGGCCAGAAAACATCTTCAACAAAATCATAGAAGAAAGCTCCCCTAACCTAAAACTCCAAATGTACAAGGATGCTTCAGAACACCAAATAGATTAAAGCAGAAAAGAAAATCCTCTTGTCACAGAATAATCAAAATACTAAATGCACAGAACAATGAAAGAATACTGAAAGGTGTAAGGGAAAAATGCCAAGTAATATATGAAGCTAGACCTATAATAATTATACCAGACTTCTCAACAAAGACTCTAAAATCCAAAAGATTCTGGACAGATGTCATTCAGAACCCAAGAGAACAAATATGCCAACCCAGGATACTATCACCAGCAAAACTCAAAATTATCATAGATGGAGAAATCAAGATACTCCATGACAAAACAAAATCTAAACATTATCTTTCTACTAATCCATCCCTACAGAGGATACTGGAATGAAATATCCAATACCTAAGAAAGCACAAGAAACTAAACAGATCACAACAAACCCAAAAGAAGATAATCATACACACATAATACCAACTCGTGCAGTAAAAATAACAGAACCTAACAATAATGTCTTTAATATCTCTCAACATCAATGAACTCAATTCTCCAATAAAACGATAAAGGCTAACAGAGTGAGTATGCAAGCTGGAACCAGCATTTTGCTACATACAAGAAACATACTTCAATGACAAAGACAGACACTAGTGATCTAACTGGCAGTCTGCCTGTAGAAGAATGCAAACTCATCCATATTTGTCTCCTTGTATAAATCTCATGTCCAGGTGGATCAAAAATATCCCCATAAAATCATATATACTGAATATAATAGAAGAGAAATTAGGAAAGAGTCTCAAACTCATTGGAACAGGGGAATTTTTCTAAACAGAACACTAATGGCTCAGGTTCTATGATCAATTGTACCTAATGAAATTGAAAAGCTTTTGTAAGGCAAAAGACACCATAGATAGGATAAATCAGCAACCTACAGACTGGCAAAAAATTCTTCACTAACCCTATATCCACCAGAGGAATACTATCCAAAATATATAAAGAACTCAAGATTTCAACCCTCAAAACTCAAATTACCAAATTAAAAATGGGATACAGAGCTAAATAGGGAGTTCACAACAGAAGAATCTTGAATAGCTGAGAAACACTTAATGATATGTTCAAAGTCCCTACTCATCAGAGAAATGTAAATCAAAATATCCCTGAGATTTTATCTCTTACCAATCAGAATGGCTAAGATCAGAAACACAAGTGACAGAACATGCTTTTGAGTATATAGGAAAAAAAAATGAACACTCTTCCACTTCTAGTGGGATTGCAAACTGGTACAAACACTCTGGTTATCAGTTTGGCAATTCCTCAGAAAATTGGAAATAGTTCTACCTGATGACCCAGCTATACCACTCTTGAGCCTATACCTGAAAGATGCCCCACCATAACACAAGGACACATGTTCCAACATGTTCATAACAGCCTTATATGTAATAGTCAAAAGCTGGAAACAGGTGAGATGTCCCTCAACCAAAGAATGGATACAGAAAAAGTGGTACATTTACACAGTGGAATACTATTTAGTTTTTAAAAATGAGGTCATCATGAATTTTGTAGGCAAATGGATGGAACTAGAAAATATCATTCTGAGTGAGGTAACTCTGACCCAAAGGACATGCATGGTATTTACTCACTGATAAGTGAATATTAGTCCAAAAGTACAGAATACCTAAAATACAACCTAGAGACCATAAGAAGTATAAAAAACAGAAATGTCCAAATGAGGAAGTTCCAATGCCACTTAGAAAGGGGAAGACAATAATCATGGGAGAAACAGCGAGGGACATATGAGGAAGAAGGGAAAGGGAATGAAATGGTGGAACAGGATCATATATGTGGGAGAGCAGACTGGAGAGAATCCCAGAGGGCTAAGAGAATACATGGAAATAAGCTTTGGGAAGTGGGAGGTGGGGTGACCCTCTTAGAGAGTTCCAAAGACCCAGGAGGAGAATCATTCTCAGGACTCATTGGGGGTGACCTTAGCCAAAATGTCTAACATTGTGGAGAAGGAACTCAAAGAGCACACCTCTGGTAGATAGACAGTGCTTCAAGTGGAGGGATAGATTTACTAACCCACAGTCAAAATTCCTTGCCCAGAATTGTTCCTGTCTAAAAGAACTTCAGGGACAAAAATGGAAAAGAGACTGAAGGAATGAAGGTCCATTGACTGGCCCAACATGGGATCCATCTCATGTGGGATACCAAGGTCTGACATTACTATGCTATAATGTGCTTACAGACAGAAGCCTGGCATGGATTTCCTCAGAGAGGACCTACCAGCTACTGACTGAGACAGAAGCAGGTATTTATACCCAACCATTGGACTGAAGTTGGGAACCCTTATAGTTGAATTAGTGGAAGAATTCAAGAAACTGAAAGGGAGAATGACCCCATAAGAAGACTAGCTGTCTCAACTAACCCAGACTCCAAGCAGCTCCCAGAGACTGAACTACCAACCAGGAGAATACATGAGCTGGTTTAAAGCCCCTGTCACATATGTTACAGAGGCCTGCCTGGACTGAGAAAGAGTATTATGTACATGTCCCAATGAAGGTAGATCACTCTAGACTTTTATTCCTTGCATATTAGCAAATTGTGAATTTCTGTATTCACAGCAATCTACTACAAAAATGAAACATGTCCAATGAGGGTTGACAGACATATTAGTCTACAGTTATAGCAAGAAGCCATTAGGAATAATTTTTATACTATATTTATTAAGTAAAGTTACAGTAGTAAGTTCTGAACTGGGACCATGATCACAGGCTATTTCCCCAAATCATAATCACAGGTATGGGTTTCACCTTATGGAATGGGCCTTAAATCCAACAAGAAAGGGGTTAGTTATTCCCATGTCATTAGTGCTTACCAGTGAAGAAATCTGACCAGGTTAGTTATTACTGCAGCTCATAGAGTTCACACCTCAGTAAGACTGAGGATAATTTTTTTCTCTTCTATTAGTGAGAATAGTATCTTAGAAAACTATGAAAGCTATCAAATAGAAACAAAGCATCCAGTTCAGCAGCAGCTTAATTTCTCATTGTTCAATTGTGCATGTGTATGGTTGTCCCGCGCTACCGTCTCGCCAGCAAGAACGATGCGGCACACAAAGGATCCTTCTGCAGTAAAGCTTTAATGCATCTTGAGAGGGAGAGCATAAGCTTGCCAAGAGTGGAGACCCCGAACAATAGAACGCCCGTCCCTTATATAGGTCACAGCGCCGAGCTTCCCCATTGGCTCCCGCACATCAGGCCAGATGCCGCCACGAGAGAGGCTGAGACTCTGAGGTGGAAAATTACCAGGTACATGCACACTAGCCTGTTTACAACTTGTCCTCGGCCGGATGTAGGCGCCATCTTGTAATGGCGAATGTGGGTGCGACTCGGGCGGCTTCCCACATCTCCCCCTTTTTATTTCTGTAAGCAAAGTAGGACACTCTTAAGAGGGCGGAGACAGAGGTCAAATCCCCTGACCAAAAGGTTGGGCCTTGTACAGGAGAAGACCCCTAAGCTCATGCGCGCCCGAGATCTTCCTGACCCGCCCAGTGCCGTTTTTTAGAGGGAGGGAAACTAGGGCACTCAATCCTCATGTAGATGACATATCTCCCAAGGCGACCCACAATGATGACCGCCTTGTGTGATGCTTTGCTCGACATCCCTCAAGAGCTGCTCAGACCAAACACTCTACCCAGTGCAATGAGACTAAACTCGCGGGTGTGCAAGAACTGGCTGGCTGGCGACCTACTGCTATTGTTTAAGCATGGACAGCCAAACACCGGCCGGGGCTCCTTGTTCTAAGGCAATAAGCGCCTGTGCAATGACCACCTTGTCTCTTTTAGTCTGGGCCCTGAGTTTGCAGATGAGCCATAGGAGCAACACCAACCCACCCACAGCAGACCGCTGCTCCAAACAATCTCACCCCCACCCATTCCTTGAAATAAGAAATTGCCGAGGAAATCCATGAAGAGAGGCCCTCTGTCAAGGACAGGTCAAGACGGGTGGAGTTGATCTGAATAATTGCTGTCCGCAGTTCTCGCAAGGTTTCATCAAATTTAAGGGTCCAATTCTGTAACATATACTGTGAAAGACTTTTAGACAGGTTAACTGCTTTTGTAAATCTGTCATATTGTATGGAAGTAACACAGAGTCCTGGCAACTTTTGTTTATAGCCCAATTGGGCTAGCTGCCAAAGGACATCCAGTTGTTCTTGAATAAGATCAATGTGCTGGTTAACCAGCATTAGGTCCCCCTGGACTTGAGTATTGGCAGATACCTGTCTGTCTAGAGCTAAGGTGGCAGCTGCAGACAACTCATTAATGGTATTGGCGGTCTGCATCATTCCAGAGAGCGCAAGGGCTGACGCAGTGACGGCCCCTGTAACCGCAGCCACTGCCACCACACCTATGATAATGGCAGAGATACCAAAGTCTCTTTTCTGCCTGAATACAGTCTGATCCGCTGCAAAAGGACCTTGGCCAGTTAACATATCAAAGGTCCAATCTCTCTGTCCAGGGGTCGGTGCCGTAGCATTGGCTCTGGCTTGAGCTTGTGCAGCTTCATGCCATAAAGCCTTCCACTCCATATATTGGCCCATTGTAGGGAGCGCAGCCTTGGCCAGCATCTGCCAATCGGCGGGAGTCATGGACTCCCCGGCAAATCTCTCTAACATTGCTATAGTAAAATTAGCATTTACCCCATACTTTCGGACCGCTTCAGCCAGGTCTTTAATTTGGATGTACTCTACAGGGGCATGAACTCGCCCTCCACCATCTACCTCGAAAACTGGAAAAGCGGCTTGTACCTTTCTCCTAACCTTGTCAGAGAGAAAAGAAAAGGAGTTGGGGCACATCTCATAAGGGGGAGGTGCGGAAGGCACGGTCCGCGTAGGGGCCAAAGAAGGCGGCCGCTTCATCTGCCCATTGCGGGGCGGCCAATCTTCCTCATACCGTGCCGCTTCCTCTTCTAGCTCTGACTCCTCACCAGAGCTAAGGGGGTCAGTGTCTGAAGTTTCCAATTGAAGAGCCTCAAGGTCTTGAACTGGGTAGAGGCTCTCCCCCCTTCTTTTTACTTTTTTCTTGGGTATGAGAATCGTTTTTCTGCCCACAGCCTTGTCGGGGGGACAGTTTTTTCCCATTTTGTCTTTAATCTCTCCCTCGTCCTTAGACTTACGAGGAGGTCCTTTTCCCTTGCTGAGATTTTGGGTACCCATCCTCTCACTCCGTTCGGATTCTGACATGGTGTCTTGGACCCTTTCAGGGGTGATTTGCCCCTCCCTTACAGCATCTACACAGGCCTCATCTTGTTCACAGCAATACAAAGACAGCAAAACCAAAATGAGGGCACTTAACACAATTAGCAAGGCTTCAACAGCGTTAGACCAAAAAGGGGGCAATCCCAAATCAAGACCCAGGGTCAACATGCCTTTCCGAACCTACCTCCCTGCAGTTCTGAATCCTCCCTGTTTCCAGGGGGTCTCCAAAGGTGCTTGACGATGACAAAGTTCCCGGGTTTCGGCACCAGATGTCCGGCGCTACCGTCTCGCCAGCAAGAACGACGAGGCACACATAGGATCCTTCTGCAGTAAAGCTTTAATGCATCTTGAGAGGGAGAGCATAAGCTTGCCAAGAGTGGAGACCCCGAACAATAGAACGCCCGTCCCTTATATAGGTCACAGCGCGGAGCTTCCCCATTGGCTCCTGCACATCAGGCCAGATGCCGCCACGAGAGAGGCTGAGACTCTGAGGTGGAAAATTACCAGGTACATGCACACTAGCCTGTTTACAACTTGTCCTCGGCCGGATGTAGGCGCCCTCTTGTAATGGCGAATGTGGGTGCGACTCGGGCGGCTTCCCACATATATATCTTTAACTAAAATAAAAGATGAGATCTTTTCCTGTCTATAAGAAAATTAACCAGCTCAAAATGACTGCTTATCCATTTACTTGTTTCCATTATTTCATTTTTCTTAACAGTTGAGTAGTATTCCTTTGTGCAAATGTGTCATATTTTCAGTATTCATTGATCAGTGAATGAGTATCTAGATATTTCAATTTCCTGATTGTTGTGAATAAAACAACAATTGGACCTGGTTAGCAAATATCTCTATAGTTGGGTATATAATTCAATGAATATATAAAAATAGTTATGGATGTGACCTATGTAGAACATATATTTTTTATCTTTTTAGGAATCTACAAACTGATTCCATAATGACTGAATTAATTTTCATTCCCTTTACCACTGACTAACTGTTCCTCTTTCTCACATGTACACCAGCCATTGGTCATCATTTTTCTTTATCATAACCACTCGAATATAAGATTAATTTCAAAGCAGTTTTAATTTTATTTCTGATGTCTAAGGATGACAAACATTTAAAAAATGGTTTTCAGATATTAGTATTCCATATTTTATAAGCTCTTTGATTAGATCTGTGCCTAATTTTTAATTAGGTTGTTTATTGTTTTTCTCAGTTCCATCATATTTTAGAAACTAACTCACTGTCAGGTACCTAGATGATAAACATTTTCCCTTTATGTAAGCTATGCATTTACTTGAATTATGATGTCTTTTGATATACAGCAGCTCTTATACGATGTTCTGTTTTCCAACTACTTATCTTAATTCCTGAAGTACTAGAGTCCTATTCAGAAGAAGTATCCTTTCCTGTGCCTTAAGGTTTAAATGGGTATTTTATTTTCTCCTTTAAGTGTTCCAAGTTATCGTGTCTTATGTTGAAGTCCTTGAAAAATTTGGAGATTAGTTTTACACAGGGATCTAGATTTGACCACCATCATTTGTTGAAAATGCTGACATTTTTCCAATGTGTATTGTTGGCTTCCTTGTCAAAAATCAAGTATTGTAGAGACAAAAGCATATACTTAGGGAATTAATTGTATTCTACTGATTGATACATCTGTATTTTATGGCAGAAGCATGCTGGTTTTATTACTCTAGTTATACTCTAGTAATATCACAAGATTTTTAGTGTAAAAGTTTCTATAGAATTATTACTATTATTATTAATAATTTTATTAATTATTGTTTTGTCTATCCTGAGACTGATATTTACATATAAACTTTAAAATAATATTTAATTTCTCTTTATAACTGAGTTGGTATTTTGAAGGAGATTGCATTGTGTCTATATATTTTTTTGGATATGATGTTCATGCTGACAAAATTAATCCTACCAATTCATGACCTTGGGAGAAAGTTTTCCATATTTTGATATCATTAATTTCTTTCTCTAATAACTTACAAACTTCATTGTATCTGTCTTTCATTACCTTGATTAGATTTAATCCAAGATATTTTTTATAATACTACAAATGGTGTTCTTTCCTGAATTATTTTTGGTATAATTTTCATATCTATATGGAAAGGCTACTTATTTTTGTGTATATATTTTTCATACTGATACTTTGCTGAATATTTTTATTAGGTATGTTTGATACTATTGGACAAGAATAAGATCACTATCACTATTTCAAGCCAAATTTAAAGCATGCTTGATTTTTATTGGAGTGTACCCAAGATCTGGCTATTTACTACCTCCTAAGTCAGGTTAAAGAGAACAGCCTGAAGTCCATTCAGTGGACTTCTTTTAAGGAGTAAATTCATAAATAGTTGCATAGCAGGTTTATAGAAGAGAAACAATGAAGCAATAAGGAAGTATAGAAAAATCACAAAAACCAACAAACCCTTACACTATTACTGATGCTATGTTCTACTTGCATACAGAAACCTAGTATTGAATGTCTTTTGAGGGGATTTACCAGAAGCTGACTGAGACAGATAAAGAAACTTACAGCTAACCACTATACTGAGGTCAGAGTCCCCTTTGGAAAAGTTAGGAGAAGGATTGGAAGGAGCTAAAGGGGATAGCAACTCCGTAGGAAGATCAAAAGTGTCAACTAACCTTGACCTCTGGGAGTTCCCAGAGACTAAGCCACCAACCAAAGAACATACATGGGCTGGTTTGAGGCTCTGCTACATATGAAGCAGAGGTCTTCCTTATCTTGTCTCAGGAGGAGAGGATACACCTAACACTGTAGAAAATTGATGCCCCAAGGAAAGGGAATCCTGGGGGGGGGCACCCTCTCAGAAGCAAAGGGGAGAAATGATGGAGTGAAAAACTCTGGGAGGGGAAACCATGAAGGGGAACATTTGGATGTAAATAAATAAAATAATTAATAAAAAAACCACTATGTAGTTGCCATTTAGTCGAGAGGGGTGATTAGTGAGGGTTAAGAAGGATTAAGATGTTCTCAAAGACAAGTCTATGTCATGTGTTATGGCAAGTCAGGCTCAAAAACAAACAAACAAACAAACAAACAAAATAACCAACCAAACAAACAATCAAATGAAAAACAGACTTAATAGCAACACAGCTCTTATAGTAAATGAAATATGGCTCTTGCTTTCAAAATGAAGTCAGGCAGATTCCTAGCTATAACAATTTTTTTTTGGCACAATCTCTAGTGACTAATTTTTATAGAAGCATATCATCTTAAAATAAGGTATTTTTACTCTTTCATTCCCTATTTGTATCTTCTTTACCACCTCTGTTTTCTTATTCTTGTAACTGAGATTTCATGTACTGCATTGAATAAGTGTGGAAACAGCAGACACCTTTCTTGATCCTGATTTCACTGGAAATGCTGTAAGTTTTTCTCTATCATATGTAGAACTGCTATATATTACAATATTGTTATATTGTAACATCTTTCATGTATCTCTAGATTCTCTAAAACATTTACCATGAAGGGATATTGGATTTTGTTAAGCTTTCTCACCTCCCCCTGCAACTACGAAGATTATCAAATGCTTTCTGTACTCAAATCTGTGTTATGTGGTTGATTACATTTATTGATATATTTGTCTTGAAATATCCCTACAGCTCTGGGCTCAAACTTATTTCATTATGGTAGATAAAAACTTTCTAATATATTACTGAAATTCAATGTGTTAATATATTATTGAAAAATTTTGTGTCCATGTTTACTACTTTTAGTGGCCTATAATCTTCTCTTTTGTTTTGTCTTTTTCTGGCTTTCTTTCACAGTAAAAATGACTTTGTAAAAAACAAATTTGAAATATTCCTTCTTTTTCTATTTTGCACCATAATTTGTAGAATATTTATTATATTTCTTTTAAAGATCTTGCAGAATTTTGCACAGAATACATCTGCCCTTGGATTCTTTTAGTTTGGAGACTTGTAATTTCTGCTTTTCCTGGGCCTAAGACAGTAGCAAAATTACAGCTATGAAGGAGTAATGAAAATGATTTCATGGTTGTGGGTTACCCCAACATGAGAAAATGTATTAAAGGGTGACAGTATTAGGATGGTTGAGAAATACTTAGCTAGAATCATATGAAAAGAGGAAGTTTCAATTTAGAAAAGTTCCTGAAGAGTGTCAAGTATAGGCAAGATTATGGTGGATGTTCTTAATGGATGACTGATGTAGGAGGGCCTAGCTTATTGAGGGTGGCCCTGGGTTATATCTGAAAACATGTAAACTAAGCCACGATAGACATGTGAGTATTCAGCACCTCCCAGGGGCTCTGCAACTGTGCTTGAATCCAGGTCCTGCCTTGAATTCTTCCCCTGCCTTTCCTCACTAATGGACTATTTCCTGGAAGTGTAAACTGAAAGTCTTTTCTCATGTAGTTTTGGTAATATTGTTTTATTACAGCAATAGGAAAATAACTAAGCTACTGCTTCTAAGTTATTAAATGGTATATATCTGTTTAAGTTATTTACCTCATCTTAATTTAACTTTGGCATATTATAACATAAAAACTTTCACCCCTTCTCTGTTTTTTAGTTTAATGGAGTATTGATTTTTAATTTGTGGTTTAACAAAGAGCAGTTTGTTTCTCTAAAACTAGAAAAAAGCCAGAAGCTACCATTATTGTGATTCAAAAAGCTGTTCCATAATTCATCTAAAAGCCCCTGGTAGAATTTTTCTCAACTATTCATTGCCTTGTGGTTATAGAACAGTATTTTAGTTTCTATTCCTGCTGTGCTATAAAATACCCAGATGATTAATAAATCCAAGGAAACATTGTCTTCCAGATACAAGGATGACACAAATATGAACTCATAGACACTGTGGCAGTGAACACAGGATGGTTGTAAATTAGAGACAGCTACAGTTCCAGTACTGAAAAAGGGAAGTAACAGAAGTCTCCATTCATAACCAAGAAGTTATCTCATTTGAAAAGAAAGAAATGGTTTTCTCTGGTTGAGTATCATCGGGTATATTAACCATATTTCATGGTAGACCACTTGCTCAGCAGTATATGACCAACATAAAATGAACTCAGTAGATCATACCCCCAAATGCCTAAATGTTCACAGTCATGAAGTAGATGTTTCAGAAACCTGCCATACCACCAAACAGGACTGAAAAGGAAAAAGTCAACAAAATGATTCCTAATGATATTCTGCTATATCCATAGGATCAGTGCTTAGTCATTATAAGAGGCTTTCTTCAGCTGCAGATGGAAGGAGAAACAGACTCACAACCAAACATTAGGCATAGATATACACAGAACAGGGGAAGGAAGGATTTTAGGAGACAGAGCGTAAAGGCACCAGGAGAACAAGGCCCATAGAATCAACTGAACAAGGAACACAAAGGCTCACAAGAACTGAAGAAACAATTATAAAGTTTGCTTAGGTCTATACTAGGCTCTCTGCATATAGTCTGTGGTTTTTAGCTTGGGATTTTTTATTGAAATCTTAACAATAAGAGTCAGGGTATATCCTTTTCCTGTTCATGGGAAGTTTTTCTTCCTACAAGGTTGCCTGATCCAGCCTTGATATGAGGGTTTGTTCCTAGGCTTATTGTATCTTTTTATGCTGAGTTTGGTGGATATCACTGGAAAACCTGGTATTTTCTCAATTAAAACAGAGTAGCAGTGAATCTGGTGGAGACAGGAGGGGTGCTATAAGGGAGAGAGACAACAATTTGGCTACATGAGAAAAGAATAAATTTTAAAAAGAAAGAAAAACAAAGGACGATTTTTTGTTTTCCTAGGTACATCTACAGATCAACTTGATCTAGGCAATCCATCATTGATACACCTTTTTCAAGTAATTCTAGATAATACAATGTTGATTTAAATCTTATCATTAATTTGTATTCAAATGTAGAAAAAAATGATGGAAGGGGAAAATGCATTCTCTTCAGAGAACTTGTGATAGTTCTTTGTTAAGAAAAACTCTGTTAAAATGTTCCTTTTATGTCATTAGCAAAAACTGTTTCATCTACCAATATTTAAAATACTTTCTTATATAAGTGATAATTTAGACAATCATGATCTGTTCTCTGAAGATGGAGAAAGGCACTATAGGGATGTTTCTCAGTCTATTTCAAGAATATAAAATTGTGTTGGAAAGGAAGAAACATGTTCTTCTGGCTCTGTAGATAATGGATGGAGAATGCCAAAATCTGTTTCATGTAAAATTTATACGAGAAATTTATGTATCACATATACAATACTACTTATTTTGTTAGCAAACACAAAAGTAGAGGTCACATTAAAGATCTTAAAGTGTGTCTTTATGATTATCTGGATTTCTTCTCTGTTGTATTTTTTGCCCATTTTCATATCTAATTTTATTAACATATATCATCTCTCTAATTTTGATTAATTTAGCTAATGTTTTGTTAGCCAATTTTGTTCATTGTCAATCTTTTCAGATAACTAATTTTTTAACTCTTTGACTCTTTTATTGTTTGTTATTTCTAGCCTACTTAAATTTATTATCTTTCTGTCTACTTGGGGGGTATCGTTCATGCAGTTTAAAGGCTTTGATTTGTATTATTAAGATAATAATTTGGCATTTAGTGTCATAAAAAGTTCTCTTTATCATGTCTTCATTATGCCTCATAGATTTAGGAATATTGTGTTTTCATTTTCATTAAAATCTAGAGACTTCAAATTCTTGATTTCTTCCTTGATTCAATTTTCTCAAAGTTTGTTATTTGATTGTCTTAGTTTGTATAGTTTTGATTAGTGTTTATACCAAGCTTTGATATATGGTTGTCAAACAGAATGAAGATGTTATTTCAGTTTTCCTATATTTTTGAGACTTGCTTTAATGTCCTGATATGTGGTCAAAGTTCCATGCTCTGTTAAGATGATCTCTCTCTCTCTCTCTCTCTCTCTCTCTCTCTCTCTCTCTCTCCTTGTGTGGGTGTGTGTTGTGTGTGTGTGTTCAGGGAGAATCACATAGAATGCTGCAGATATCTATTAGGTTCATTTTATTTGTGATGTCATTAAACTCCAGATTCTATTTTGTTTAGTTTTTTTTTTTTTTTGTATTACCTTTCTACTGGTAAAAGTTGGATATTGAAGTCACCAGTATAATTGCTTAGACATTAATATGTGGTTTGCAGACTTAATATTTCATTTACAAAATTAGTCTTGTGCTTAGTAAATATATAAAGAATTGTAATACCTTATTTGTTGATTTACACTTTAATGATCATGAAGAATCCCTCTTTGTATCTTGTCTACTTTTGATTCGAAGTTTATTTTGTTATATATTAAAATTTCTATACCTTCTCGTTTTTTACTTCTATTTTGCTTAGAATACTGGCTCACCCTCACCCCCACCCCCAAGGCAGTGTCTCTTACTGATCATAAGATGTTTTCTAGAGTCAGTAAATATTAATCCTATTTTTCTTTTCAAGTTCAGTATTAGTCTGTAGCTCTTTATTTGGAAATATAAAGCATTCATATTATTACTGAAACATTTATATAAAATCCTGCCATTTTGTTGCTTTCATGATGTTTACTTGGGACTCTTTTTAGTAAATGATTTGAAATTAATCATTTTACCCTTGGACCGTCTTGGGCATGAATATTCTTCTCTTTATCCATAGGTATCTTTTCAAGTATCCTTGTTAGAATAGACTTATTGGTTATATTTTCCTTAAATCTATTTTATCATGGAATTTCTCCTTCTATCTTGATTGGTAGTTTTTCTGGGTATAGTAGTAAGGGCTTTCATCTCTGGGCTTTCATATGTTGGTGAACATTGGGTTAAGGAAATTTAGCTTTTAAAGTGCCCATTTAATGTTAGCTATTATTCTGATGGGTTTGCACTTTTACATGACATGATCATTTTATCTTTTAGCACTCATTATCTTTCCTTTATTCTGTACAATAACAAATTTGACTGTTATATTATATGGGGAGTTTATTTTCTGGTCCTATCTATTTGGTGTTCTATATGCCTCTTGTCCTGTGGTATGTAGTTCTTTCCTTATATTATTCTTTTACTACTTCATTGAAAAAAAATTCGTGTGACTTTTAACCTGGGTTCCATTTTTTTTTTTACATTTATGATGCACAGACTTTTTATAATATCTCAGATGTCTTGCATATCTAATGCACTATTTGTTGGTATTTTTCACACTAAAAATGCAAAATTTATTAGTTTTTATGGAAACCATAGTTAGGACCACAATAAGGTACCACCACCAACAAGTCAGAATAAATTAAATAAAGGATTGAAACCAAAGCTCTATGGCATTATTGAGATGTAAAATTCTAAGAAGCATTCTAGAAGCAAGTCTGCAAAGACTGTTAAAGGTTGGCTGTATTTTTGTGCACCATATTCTTTTTAATGATACCTAGTTCCTTTGTATTTTCTATAAGACCCAATACTGTCTCTTCCACTTGATTCAGTCTATTAATGCAACATTCTTCTGAGCTTTTTTTTTAACTGAAATTTTATTTCCAGTTTTATTTTATTTTTAAATTTATTCTGAAATTCTATATATGCATTAAATTGTATTTTGCATCTTAATTTTTCCATTATTTTATTCTAGCATTTACTTGAATCCTCCTGAAATTTTTAATATATTTTTTAGTACTATTTTGAAGTAGTTGTATTGCATGTCATCTAAGTTGCTTTCCTCTTGGAACATCATTATGGCATTACTAATTTGGGGGAAAACATACTGTCTTAGCTGTTTTATTTTCTTCATTTAGTTTACTTTGTTTTATTTTGTTGTTTTTTGCATTTTTGTGATGGAACATAAGTGTCATGAGTTAGGTCATTTGTAGTAATTCTTGATATGGGTATCTGATCTCTTTGTGGAGTGGATATTTATATTTGTTTGTTGTATTACCTTAGCTTGTTAAAGTTACAAACCATGTAAATAACCTTTTATTCTGATAGAAAATCAGCATTGCTGTTCAAAAGAGGTAGAAAATGTGGTGCTGGCTCAGCTAGAATTATGTGAAGTATCTCAGCCCAGGAACAGAATTTCTACAGAGCTAGAATAATCTTTCTAAAATTCTTCATGTATTTGGAAGAAAGGGAAAAGTTTGGTCCTTAGATTACTGTGGCAAGTGGAGTTGACAAATACAAACTTTAGTCACCCTAGAGAGTAATGGTAAACCTCCAAATAACAGAACTTGTGGTCCCTTAATGAAGTATTGGTGGTAAATGTAGTCAGAGTAAGAAGATAGGAAAGTAGACAAGGGCTATTTGGTGGGAGGCAGGGACTGAGGATGTTGGTAGTAGAAGTCTTGGGTCTTTGCCTGGAAAAGATAGTCCTATGCGCAGTAGACACATGGTCATTAGGCAGGCAGCAGGGATGGGTAGATTTCACAACTAGAATCTGGTGCCCCTACTTGAAGAGGAGGGACAGGAAAACATGAAATACTCAGTCTTTAGGCAGAGAGCAGAGTGTAATAAGTTATAATATTATAATATCAAGATTTACTATTTGCTATGGTTCACTGGTAGAATGCTTGTCTAGATTACTTCTCCAGCACACAAAATATGAATCCAAGAGTGTAGAGAAGAAAGAAAAAAATGAAAGGAAAAGAAGATGTGGTAGTGCAGACCCTGAATCCCAGCACGCAGAAGAATAAGTTGGAGAAAATAAAATGACTCAGAAGATAAAGTAGTTTGCCACTGTTTTCTGGAACCCACATGGATGAAGGAGAGGAAAAACTCCCATAAATTGTCCTCTGACATCCACTGATGCCTCATGGTATGTCAATCCATAGCTACACATGTATAATGAAGAAATGCTGCTTTAAATAAATGAAAGAATCAGAAGAATTTCCATGAGCTTAAAGAAACACTGTGTGAAATCAAAGAAAATATGGCCTCCTATATTATCTCAGGAACTCAAAAACAGGAAATTCCTTTATTAAACAATAATTATGAATAAATATGCAAACTATGTTGTATAATAAAAGATGATGGCTGTTATGAGGCAAACAAATATCAAAGATAAACAAAGTGATAAGTAATATACATCTAGGGGAATCGGTTCTAGTATTTCAAAGAAATTTAGAATACATTTTATTAAGAACATGATATTTAAGCAATTTCTATAAGCTAATTGTGTGACTATGGAAATATCTTTATAAAAATGACAACAAACTGTTCAATATCACAATACAAGATGCCTTGATATAAGCATAAGATATTCTAGGCACAGACACAATCAATGTACCAGGAGAGGGAAGGATAAAATGGACAACAATAGGAAAAAAAGTCAGGGAAGGATTTTTATATAACCTTAGGCCATTATAGAGACATGTATATTTATTCTTAATGATCTAAATACCCATACCAGGATTTTGAGAAATGGTAAGAAAAGTATTTGCAGTATATATTTGTTGCATAAAAGAATATACTTCCTTATGACTTTTCATAAATGAGTGTAGAATGCTTTGGTCATATTCATTCCCAACATTGTTGTTTCTTGACATATTTTTCTACTTCCATTCCGCCCTTGGCTTCTTTCTAAATTATTTTTTCTGATTAAATTGAAAATTCCACATTTAAAGAAAACATGAGATATTGATCCTTTTGAGTCTGGTTAACTTTTCTTAACTTTGTGATGAAAAGTTTCATCAATTTTGCCATAATACATTTATCTATACATGGGAAAAATAAAATAATTATATATTTTAACTATTCTGAATAATGTTGTGATCAAATTTACTACTTTTTTACTGAAAAATATCTGGTATAATGTATAAATGTATGTGGTATAATAGAGGATGCTGGATCCCTTGCTGGACACTGGAAGAGAAATTAAGGAGACTTCTTCGCAGAGAGGATTCTAATAATGGTTTATATCTTCCTTGCTCATCCATTTCAATTCTGTAAATTTCATTGTAGATTTTTGATATGCATAAATTTCAAACTAAACATAATTTTACCATGTGTTTCTAAAGTGATATTTACAAACCGGGAAGTGTCAAAATGTCACCCATTATTTTTAAATGAGAATCTTCTAAACAACTTTTGTTTGTGGTTTTCAGAATACTTTTGGGGAGGAAAACAGTATGAAAATCTAGCTTTGAGCCTTGTATGTTTCACTGGGCTTTTGTTACCTTTGTAAGTATTATAACATTACCATCTGAAAAGAGTGCTCATAATTTATTTGGATTTTTCCTCTGTTTATCTCTTCATGTGATTCACGCATTTCTTGTTCCCTCTTTTACTCTTGCCTTCATTGTTCTCAATTTTGTTTTTCCTTTCCATGGCTTCATGCTGTGATGTGGCTGTTTAGGAATAAGCTCCAACTCCATCTTCTTACTTAATTTTGTAGCCGAACAATTGTGTATTCCATATTTAGCTTCTCAAATCTGTTATTCTTAATTATTTATACTGAATTTTTAAAACTCAAATGAAATTTTTTGCATAAATCCCTCATAATCAGATAGTTCTCTACATTTTAGACAATTATTCTTACCCTTCCCAGAAAAGCGGCTTCTGAATTTCTCAGCTGGTGATGAAAACACTACAGGTTGAGTAAAACAGAATAGGAGAAATACCTTAGTGATAAAAGTTGAAAGCAGTACACCCTTGTACCCTACCCAGTATCAGGGACGTACAAATGACTTTACTCAAATAATCAACCTGTGTGTGTGTGTGTGTATGTGTGTGTGTGTGTGTGTGTGTGTGTGTGTGAGAGAGAGAGAGAGAGAGAGAGAGAGAGAGAGAGAGAGAGAGAGAGAAAGCCAGTAGCTGTTATTTTCTTCAGGTGATATTGTTATACCCAGAAGAACTCTAAGAATTGCCACTCAGATGTAGTATAACAAAAGAGCCTTTATTTTAGTCAGACCTGGATCTCACACCTTTCCCACTGAGCAGATTAGGAATGTGAGCTCCTGTCCAGGAGCTTGGAGTTTTTATATGTGAATGTGCATAAGCATCCTTAGGCTTTGCAGTTACTTGACAGAGGAGGAGACAAGAGGAAGCCATCCTTCAATTCTGGTATCTTTTGTTCAGACAGCACAGCAGAATCATGCAGCTGGTAGCAGGGACTCTTCTGACCTGGGAAGTAACTTTATGGTGCTATCAGGAATTAATGTGTTTTACAAATGGGCCATAGCTATCTGGGAACACTTAATTGCACTTCTCCAGTAGCCCAAGAGTAGGGCACTTATCTTTACAAGTATGTTTGGTCTTTGTTTCTCTCAAGGACAAGAGCCATCTGTACCTGAGAAATACTACTTATCAAGGGGAGTGCCAGCCTTCCTGACACAGAGGCTGGGATGTGTTTGTTCCCAAAGCCAGCAGCTGCTGCTCCCCCCAGGGGGGACTGTCCTTTGAGAAGGGGGATTGCAATATTCAGGTGCCAGGCCCTCTTTGTTTACCCTTTCTGAAAGGTCTGAAGCATCAAATTTGGGAGAAGAGGCAAGGGAAGGAGCAGGAAAGTGCAGATCCTAGTTTCCTGCATCTCTTCAATATCTCTGAATTTGTTGCTTGAGAGGAGCATGAGAGAGATACAATTCCCTGGGCTTCATAACTCAATGTTGTGTAAAAGTCAGTTTTATTTGTCACCTGGGGATGTGACCTCAAACACACCAAGAAAATTTTCTACCCTTGAGCTACATCTCCAACCAAAAAGTCTGTTTAATTAAATAAATTCTCCTAGATCTTCCATAGGATAAATAAGAAATAATAATTACCACTACCATTACTTCTACCTCACTCCCCTACCCTTACCCACAAAAAGTAAGTACTCATAACTCACTCTGCCAAAAAAAAAAAAAAAAAAAAAAAAGCTTGGATACCTGGAATAATTTGTGCCCTCCCTGGACCTCCATTTCATTACATCTGAACTGAAGAGATTGCCAAGTATCTTCTAACTTTAAGTTCTACCACCACTCTTTCTTCTGTTTTCTTTTTTGTTTTATACTTTATTTACATTTCAAATGTTTCCCTTTTTGGAAAACATTTGATCTCCCCTTTGGAACATCCTTAAACTCTCACCCTTCCCGAGCATCTGTGAGCAAATTCTCCCACCCACCAACCCACTCTCTTCTTCCCTCCTTGGAATTCTCCTATATTGGGGTATCTTAGAACTTCCTGCCCAAGGGCATCTCCTCCCCCTGACGGGTAACAAGAACCTCCTCTGCCACATATGTGGCCAGCACCATGGGTCTCACAATGTGTATTCTTTGGTTGGTGATCCAGTCTCCAGGAGCAACCTCAGGTCATGCCAGCTGACACTCTTGCTCCCTCCATAGGGCTACAAACTCCCTAAGGTCCTTCAGTCCCTTCTCCAAGTCCTCCAGCTGGGACCTCACACTCAGTCCAGTGGTTGCTATGAAGTGAATCTTTGGGTATTCCGAACTTTTGGGCTAATAACCATGTTCATTCTTTTGTAAGTGTGTTACCTCGCTCAGGATGATATTTTCAGGTTCCATCCATTCGTCTGCGAATTTCATGAAGTCATTGTTTTTAATAGCTGAGTAGTATTCCATTGTGTAAATGTACCACATTTTCTGTATCCATTCCTCTGTGGAGGGACATCTGGGTTGTTTCCAGTTTCTGGCTATTATAAATATGGCTGCTATGAACATAGTGGAACACGTGTCTTTATTACATGTTGGAGTATCTTCTGGGTATATGCCCAGGAGTGGAATAGCTGGGTCCTCAGGAAGTATTATGTTCATTTTTCTGAGAGTCTGCCAAACTGATTTCCAGAGAGGTTGTATCAGCTTGCATTCCCACCAGCAATGGAGGAGAGTTCCTCTTTCCCCACATCCTCCACAGCATCTGCTGTCACCTGAGTTTTTGATGTTAGCCATTCTGACTGGTGTGAGGTGAAATCTCAGGGTTGTTTTGATTTGCATTTCCCTGATGACTAAGGATGTTGAACATTTCTTTAGGTGCTTCTCAGCCTTACGAATTTCTTCATTTGAGAATTTTCTGTTTAGATCCATTCCCCATTTTTTTGATAGGGTTATTTGGATCTCTGGAGTCTAACTTCTTGAGTTATTTGTATACATTGGATATAAACCCTCTGTTGGATGTAGGATTGGTAAAGATATTTTCCCAATCTGTTCATTGCCATTTTGTCCTATTTACAGTGTCCTTCGCCTTACAGAAGCTTTGTAATTTCACAAGGAGCCATTTGCTGATTCTTGATCTTAGAGCATAAGATATTGGTGTTCTGTTCATGAACTTTTCCCCTGTGCCCATGTGTTGGAGACTTTTCCCCCACTTTCTCTTCTATTAGATTCAGTGTATCTGGTTTTATATGGAGGGCCTTGATCCACTTGGGCTTGAGATTTGTACAGGGAGATAGGAATGGATCAATTCGCATTCTTCTACATGTAGACCACAAGTTGAACCAGCACCATTTGTTGAAAATGCTGTCTTTTGTTCCAGTGGATGGTTTTAGATCCTTTGTCAAAGATCAAGTGACTGAAGTGTTTGGGCTCATTTCTGGGTCTTCAATTCTATTCCATTGATCTACCTGCATATCACTGTACCAATACCATGCAGGTTTTATCACTACTGCTCTGTAGTACAGCTTAAGGTCAGGTATGCTAATTCCCCCAGAAGTCCTTTTATTGTTGAGAATAGTTTTTGCTAGGCTGGGATTTTTGTTATTCCAAATGAATTTGAGAATTGCTCTTTCTAAATCTATGAAGAATTGAGTTCGAATTTTGGTGGGGATTGCACTGAATCTGTAGATTGCTTTGGTCCAGATGGCCATTTTAACATTTAATCCTGCCAATCCATGAGCATGGGAGAGCTTTCCATCTTCTGAGGTCTTGTTCAATTTCTTTCTTCAGAGACTTGGAAGATCTTGTCACACAGATCTTTCACTTGTTTGGTTAGAGTCACACCAAGATACTTAATATTGTTTGTGAAAATTGTGAAGGGTGTCATTTCCCTAATTTCTTTCTCAGCCTGATTATTCTTTGAATATAGGAAGGCTACTGATTAGCTTGAGGTAATTTTGTATCTGGCCACTTTGCTGAGGGTGTTTATCAGCTGTAGCAGATCTCTGGTGGAGTTTTTCAGGTCACTTAAGTATATCATCATATCTTCTGCAAATAGTATATTTTGATGTCTTCCTTTCTAATTTGTATCCCTTTCACCTCTATTTGTTGTCTAATTGCTCTAGCTAGAACTTCAAGTACTATATTGAATAGATAGAGAGAGAAAGGGCAGCCTTGTCTAGTCTCTCATTTTAGTGGGATTGCTCCAAGTTTCTCTCCATTTAGCTTTATGTTGGCCACTGGTTTGCTGTATATTGGTTTTACTATGTTTAGGTATGGTCCTTGAATTCCTGAGCTTTCCAAGACTTTTATCATGAAGGGATGTTGAATTTTGTCACATGCTTTTTCAGCATCTAACAAAATGACAATGTGTTTTTTTTTTTTGAGTTTATTTATGTAGTGGATTACATTGATGGATATCTGGGTATTGAACCATCCCTGCATCCCTGGGATGAAGCCTACTTGATCATGGTACCACCCCTCTTTCAAAAGATAAGGACAATGCCAAAGTCATATATACATTTTTTGTTTGTTTGTTTGTTTGTTTTTGTTTTTTGGATTTTTTTGGTTACTTTTAGTTTAAAAGAAACTTATAATCTCAGTATTCAGAAGGCTGGGGCAGGAGAAACTTATATTACAGGCTATCCTGGGCTACATAGTGTGATCTTGCCTCCAAACAAGAAAAAATAGGGATAAGGATGTAGCTCAACAGTAAGTGTGTGTACTTATCATTCATTAGGTAGCTCACATCTCTCTCTCTCTCTCTCTCTCTCTCTCAACTTTAACTTTTAAAGTCATAACTAAAACTATTAAATATTCAGTTCTTTGAACTAATATGTATGCATTTATACAATTTTGTGAATTTTGTTTTTTAACACAGGATTTCACATAGCACAGGCTGACCTTGAAATTGGTATGTAACCAAAGCAGGCCTTCATCTTCTCATCTGCTTCTACCTTCCCAGTGCTGAGGTTACAGGTTTATGAAATAGACGTAACTCTATTTGCATTATTTTTTATAATCAAAATAAAAGGTCTTACATGAGGCCAGAAGTTAAATGTCTTAGGAAAAAAAAATGATGGAAGACACAACAAACTGGATTACCATGTCTGCCAGTCAGAAATGATAGTATCTAAAGAAAAAATTAAATACTTAGAAAATTGTGGTTTTTTTTAAAAAAAATAGGTTCAAGGCCAGCCTGTTCTACAGAGCTTTTTCCAAGACAGCCAGAGCTACACAGAGAAATCCTGTCTCAGGAAAATAAAAAAGGAAAGTTAAGAAGGCAAAGAAGAAAATCATATCAAAAGCTTTTTTTGTAAGAGAGATTAACATTTTTATAGGACATGTGCTGAGCTTCCTGATACTGCAAAATTAAAATAATTTTGGCAAAATTAAAATTCCAAGATTGGAAACTTCATTGTGACTACTGTATTCAGGCAGATCATGCTGTAAGTGAGTTGCTTTCAGCTTCTCTACTTCAGTCTTTGGTCTTAGCAGCTCTTGCTTGAGAGGCTGCTTTCTCTTCAATCCATCCCTCTTCTCCTGAACATATAATCCAAAATTCTTTTGATTTTCTAAAATTATCTCTGTGGTTCCTCTGTTAACAATTGTAGGACCTGAGGGTCACATCTTAGCAAAGACCTAAAGTGTTCTCCACTTTCCTGATGAAAAATATCATCTATCCTTGGGATAGAAGATGGAGTTGATGTCATTCTCATAACAACAGAAGAAAGTGATGGAGACACGGATCCTTCCACAGCACACATTAGTTCATGCTGTTCTCTTTTCTCATAGCATCATTGAGTTGAGTATTTGAAACCAGGGGAGGAGATGGCTTAATGTCCTCTTCTTGCTTCACCACTACAGTAATAGCAACAAGATGGTGATCTACCATTACCTTCAGTGAACTGGTACCAGTGTGGGCAGCCTCATCCAAGTTCGCACTGGAGGAAGTGGATCTAGTCTAACCCCAACATCCATTTTCCTTGGACTTCTCTCAGTGGGGCAAAGATTTGAACTGCATATATCTGGATAATTTTGTGACTGATCAGCCCCCTTCAACCATTTTGTATCTGGACTCATCTTGTAATCTCCTTACTCACAACAGTATTAATTCTTCCTGGAGGTATGAATCTTGTTTTTGTTTTTGTTTTTTTGATTATTTATTTACATTTCAAATGTTTCCCCCTTTCCAGATCTCCCCTTTGGAACCTCCCCTTTCCTCTTGCCCATCCCCTGCCTCTATGAGAGAATTTCCCCACCCACCCACTCTCATCTTCCCTCCTTGGTATTCCCCTATACTGTGGCATCTAAAACCCTCAGGTTTAAGGGCCTCTGCTCCCCCTGATGGCTAACAAGACTCTTCTCTGCCACATATATGGCCAGCACCATGGGTCCTTCCATGTGTATTCTTTGGTTGGTGGTCCAGTCTCCGGGAGCATTAGGGAGTCAGGCCAATTGACAATGTTGCTCCTTCCATGGGGCTGCCAAGTCCCTCAGCTCCTTCAGTTCCTTCTCCAACTCCTCCATCTGGGACCTCACGCTCAACCCAATGGTTGCTGTGAAGTGAATCTTGGGTATCCCGAACTTTTGGGCTAATAAACACTTATCAGTGAGTACATACCATGTTCTTTTTTTTTAAAGGAATTTCCCTGCACTTGACTTGGCGCTGCAGATCATCTCATCTTTAGCAATACTAACCCAGAAAGCAGTCTGAAACCACAAGTGCCCAGCAACAGGTATAAATACCTGCCGCAGACCAGCTCAAGCTTCCTGACTTCACACAACCTACTGCCAGCCAGGCGCCAGGCATATGCCTCTCCATGCCTTTTTCCTTGCAATAGAAATGATGTTTCTTTTGGTTGGGTTTGGTTTGGTTGGGTTGTGTTTGGCTTTTGTTTATTTTTCTACATTGGCAGAAATTGTAACAATCTAAGCAATTTCATCAGAGCTTTGCAGATTTAGAATACTTTTTATTTTAAGTTTAGCAATTGTAGCATCAGCAGGCAACAGAATACCTCTTCTGATTTCCTGATTTCTACTGGATTAGCAATTATACTGGTCTTCTGAATGCCTTCCTTTGTAACTAAGCAAGTTTGAAGGTTGGCCGTGGTGGTGCCATCCCCAGCTCTTTCATTTGTGTCATTGTTCACATCTTGAATAAGTTTTGCTCTGATATTTTTATATTTATCCTTTATATCAACTCACTTTGCAGTAGTCACTCCATCTTTCAATATTTTGGGATTTCCCCAACTATGTTTAGTCATCACTGTTTTTATCTTTGGCTACAGTATCAGCTAAAATGTCTACATGTTGGTGCATAAAGGCTCAGGCATCTGTATCAAATTTTAAACTTCAGCATTGGCTCACATGAGATGAGGAGCCAGTGTCTTGGACAGTAGTATCATCTTCCAAAAGACTGTGGCAGTCAAAACATTTCTGTTGGTAGCAGCAGCAGTATACACAGTAGGGCAGGTCATAAGCAGCCAGAGAGGATTCCTGCATAATTTTGATAGTGGCTTTAGCTTATAGGAATATAAAATATTAATTTAAGCATGTATTTGTATATATACAAAAACACATATAAAATTCATGTTGCATGAAACTCTTAATTCCATTCTGAAACACTATACCATAAACCTATTTGTTACTTCTAAAAGTTTGTCTCTCTAGTATTATAATCACTAATATTTAAATTTGTATATTGTGATCAGACATGTAAGGTAAGTTATATTTCAGCCAGTTTCTCAGTATGTAGTGTGATGCTGTGGACAATAGATGCGCAAACCATCATCGGATCATATTCACATTTTGTTTCTAAAAGTATGAGTAATTGACTTCCATGTCCCTTGTTTATCTATGCACCTTTACCATTTGACAAATGGCATTATGGGCTCTGCTTCTATGAATTTGTCCATGTTAGGTTGCTGATGACATGGGTATAAAGAACTGTGTCTAAAATTCACAGAAAAATCTTCACCTCATCCTACCTCAGACACTTGTATTTCTCAAGCTACAGAATGGTTCTAAAGGAAAGGTTCAAGATGCTCCCTGCAAGTCTTTCTGCCTCCTATATTTTGGATCTGATACTGATTTACTTAATTGTATATTCATTGGGCTTTTCTGTGATTTAGGCTGCTATATAATATCTGCCACAAGGACTAAGCATAAAATTTGCACAGTACCAGTGTATAGACTTTTATATAGATTATGTAGAGTGTAAGAAATAAGGGGTATCGATTCATTCCTCAATAGGAATTTATCAAGCAAAGCCAGCCTAAAGTGTGGATGTTCCTGAAACTCTAGTAAAGTTACTAATATGCAAGCAACACCTGAAAATCTGTAGAAAGCAATTCCAACCTATGAAAACTTTTATACTGGAAATACTAATCAAAACCATCAAGTTAAAGCTACCTGGCAACTTGAGTAGAGGAACCAACTCTACCCTGAAAATGTTCAAAGAAGAGATCATAAAGATCTACCTAAAATTCTTCCTAAAACTTAATATTATTTATCCTGCTGAAGTTTCTAATTTTTCCAAGACATACTATACTATCACATTTTTCATTTTTTTTCTGCTTTGAGTAGGTATATTTGTACTATGCTATATCCATTAATATATTTTGAAAATGTCACTTGTTTTATTTTATAGGTTTCAATTGGAAAAATATTAGCTTTAAAATACATTATACTTTAAATTTTACCCATTTGAGTAAATTTATCATTTGAGTTAAGTGATATTTACGTGAGAGTCTGAAGTTCAGAATTTTGAGATGATATTAAAGTCAGTTAATATTTGGAGACTTTTGAGAAGTTGTAAACATATGTCATCTATGAGAAAAACATGTACGTTGAGAGCAAAGGGAATATGTGGTAGTCTTATGTGGACAAGAACAAAGTATTTGGACAAAGAGGAAAGGGAATAAGAGAAAATAATTTAAAAAGGTATGAATATATATATATATATGTGTGTGTGTGTGTGTGTGTGTGATTATGAACTTATGAAACAATAAATTCATTTTTAGAAAAGGAAAATGTTATCTCAATGTAATCATAATAATAGATAAGGTTTTGGATATATCAATAGATTGTGAGGTTTCACCTTCATAAATGACATAAGTACATTTATAAGTTATGACTGTAGTATCAATCTTTGAAACAGAGTTAGTCTTTACCTTGTATCACTATGGTAAAATGTCCTTAAACCATCTATCTTTTAAGGAGGATGAGTGATAAAAGCATGTTGTATTTTAATTACCATGGTGAGATATTTTGGATTTAGTAGACTAAAATATTGATATGTTTCACAGTACATAGATCAATGTTTGTCAAATTTGCATAGTATCTCTTTGTTTTTATATCTGAAAATGCCTGAAACCTAATTCTCTGGATGTTTAGATTACTGAATTTTAATCTCTTTTTATCTATATTTCATTAACATTATCTCTGTAACTGGTCCTAAATGATCCTTTTTATAACTTTCTTTAAAGAAAGCAGACATCTATATTTTGAATAATCTTTTAGTTGTCATAATGATTTGAAGCATATTATGTATCAGAAGGAATATAATTTAGAACTCTGAGAACAAATTGCTTTCATTTTACCTGTCTTGAACTTCTCTCAGCTGTCTGTACCTCTGATTTACATTCACATGAATTCTATTGCAGAGATCTCCAACTTGCTGAAGAAATATAGGTGGCATGAACTCCTTCAAATTCTCTTGAATTTTCATATTTGGTCTCCTGAATTAGAGACAAATGTCCATAGTATGACACCACATACAGAATTTGGTTTATTTTAAAATTACTTATATTTCGATTTTTACTTCTTTTGTATTTTTACAGTTGTATATGAGAACAATTTATGTACATATATACATTGTAATGATAGTATAATAATTTTTTATACTTATTAACTCAGTACCTAAAATGCTATAATTTTATGTATCATAAACACAATTGTCATACTGTCATAATTAATGTTGTCCATAGCTAGTGTTCAAAATGCCAGATTTTATTCAGATACCTCTAGCATTTCAACTCATATTCTTTTTTGTTCTAAGGTTCTTTCAGGAAACTGTACCACATTTAGTTGTTTGTTTTCCTTAGTTTAGTGTGATCTGTGTTAGTTTCTTCGTTTTGTTTTTATTTCCTTACTTGTTTTTCAGAGTTTTGAACCTTTTGAAGAATACTTATTGGATATTTTGTGAAATGATACCATATTGAATTTATATGATGGTTTCTCATGACCTTGCTCATTTTAGAAGAATTTTGGATAAATGAAATGAGGTAAGATGTTTCTTCTCATCATAAGTGTCAATATGTATATGTCAGCATCAATATTAAAGTATTTACTGGCTAAACATTTTCATGTTCAAGTACTAAGATCAGGTAATTTAGCATAACATCTATGTTGATGTATTTATATATCTGATCACACATTTAAATGAGGAATTTCTATTGATATTTCAAGCTTTACTCTAACAAGATTCATATGGTAACTTTCGCTGATAGTTAGACACCCTCAGGTGTCTCATCATCAACATATTCCTGAATTTTTAAATCCAGTATATTATAAACATAAATGAAGTAATTTCCAAATCACAAACATATAGTTTATATGAAACCACCTTACCAACTTCTCTACACTGCTTACATAATATTTTCATCATTAAGTTTAAGATACCCCATTAAAACACTGTTGTCCTCAGAATACTAAGGGTTAAGTGGAATTTCTCCAACTAGTCCTTCCCAGTTCTGGCTCAGGAACCACATGGAAGAGGAGACAGAAAGAGTTTAAGAACCAAAGGTGCTAGAAGATGCTTAAAAACAGGATCCTTTAAATTAACATGATAAAGCCACATATGAACTCACAGAGATTGATATACTATGAATACGGGCCACCAGAACAGGCCATATAGCTGAAAGGAGAAGTGGACACTTGCTCCCATCTGTATCCCAGAAAAATAGCTCCAGTTGGCAACCATTTACAAATGAAACATTAGTTTTCTCCAAGGGAGTCATGAAGGAAGCAAACTACTCTTAAGAGAGGGCTTATGTCAAGCAATAGTTGCCCAATAGAAAATTAACTCAGTGGCTTCTTTAAAGATTCCCCATTTCATAATGTCCTTTCGGGATTTTCCTTTTTTCTAATTCTATACTTTTACTTTCAATCATTTTTCTCTTTTTGTCCTTATATACCCTTTGAGTATGAATCCAAGTTTATTCCTTTTGTGATATTCCTGAGTTTGTAGCCAAATGGATCTCTGCATCTATATCTGATCTTTGGCCTTTTTCCTTTTGTTTCTATGTTTTGTCCTACTGTGATGTGCTAGTTTTTTGTTTTATCTTTATATGTGGCATAATAATACATTAGAAACCATAATGAGGATATATTATATGAGAAAAATAATATTTTAAATAAAAGAAATGTGATAAAATAGTTTTTAAAATAAAACAAACTCACTGTTCTCTAGTTTTAATTAAGCTTTGGATTATTCTGTCTTCAAAAATATTGTGTAATAAGTTATAATCATTAGATTTACTTGGCTGAGTCTTACTGATGTTCTAAATATTTCAAACATGCTGATTAATTCTATTAATTTTGTTGTTCCTGTGGAATTTGCTAAATTCATTGAGTTAGGCATTCAATACTTCATTACCCTGTAGGAGAGAGTCTTGATTTAACCCAGTGGTTTTAAATTATTGAAGAATTATTTCTTAGCATATATTTGATGTTATCTGAAATCCCACTGTTCATGTAATTGGGGAATTTCTGTTTATTTCATGGGTATACACAAAAGACAGCACTAAACACATTTCAAATAACACATGAATAGGCCATTGCTTCTATAGAGACATACTTATTTTCAGTTTAGAGAAAGTTTCTCATTCTATTAACTGTTTTGTAAGACACAAAGAAGTATGGAATTCTGAGAGTGGAAGAAATTACATTTCCCAGGGAAAAGCACACAAATTATCCAATACGAAATAGTCAACCCTGTATGCATATATATAGATAACATTTAAATAGACTATGTAGCTTGTATTTATGTATCTTTTGTGTGTCGATGTGTATGTTTGTGTATGGCTGGTCCCTCATGGGCAAGAGATGCCTCAGCGTGGGCCCTCTGTGGCATCCTGTTCCCCACACCTCAAAACACATCCACCAAAACTATCTCTCCTCTTTTTTTTTTTTTAACATAAACACATCAATAATTATTTCACATATAAGTCAGATCATATATGTTTTGTATTTTAGTACCTGGTATAAATATATCTATTCTTCCATATTTTTTGCAAATAAGAGGGATTTACTATTTTAATCACTGAGTAGTAGTTCACTATGTTTATGGTCATTCTTAGACATTCATCAGTTGATACAGACTTAATTGTTTTACAGTGTTTCATCTACCTTGAACAATTATACCATGAATGTGAAATCTGCAATTTTATTTAATTTTATTTCTTCATATGTGGGATCATACAAGTTTTATCTTTTAAATTTTAGTTTTCATTTGTCCCTATTTGATAATAATAGAAAAGAGAAATTCCTCCTATCTTGACAAAGCATATACCAAGAAAGTATTTTATCTTTCATTGTTAAGACATAGTTACTTGCAAGATGTATGGGCAGTCTTCGTTAATTTGAACAATTCCTCCTTTATATTTTATTTTTTGAAGACTTTTCTGGTTGTTACATATCTTCCAATGATTTTTGCATCTACTGTTATGACCATATGATAGATATTGCTTAATTTCTTAATAAATATAGAAAATTACAATTATTTATTTTGAATACTGACATATCAAAATGGACACATTTTGTGTTTTTCAAGTTATATTTAATTTCCTAATATTTCTTATGATAATTGTTTTCATTTATTTTAGTAATATAATTTATTTCTCTAATTAAGAAAATAGTGTTCTCCTAAAATTAATGATACATTTTTTAAAACTTGTAGATGAATTGCTATTATAGTAGGAATGTGGTATGCATCCCATAATCTCATGTGTTTGAAAATATGATATCCAGCTGTTTATGCTGCTTTGGGTACTTTGAGGATATGTGAGATAGATAGCAGGTGTAATAGTGGCTTAAGCATTTTGTCTGATGCTTGTTTCCGCCTAAGCTCTCTGTTTCCATAGATGAAGCAAACGCTGGCAGCACTAAATATAAAAACAGAAACATAGCAGACTTAACTCAATTAGTGTCAGTGGATGAGACTTCTGAATCCAGAACAAAGCAAAAAGGCCAAAGCTAGGGAATTTCTAAAACAGCTAATGGAAAAACTAGTCTATAAAATTTATTTTGCAATCAATAGCAAATAGATTATATTAAGTCTTTTGTTGCATCAACAATGGCTATGGATTGTAACATATGATAGGTATCTACATAGACCTTCATTTGTTCTTTACTATCAATGATATTAAGGTTGAATGTACAGTTTCTACCTTTGCTAAAACTTTGAGGTTTCCCTATATTCTTGGTTAAGATTAGAACTCTAATTATATAATACAGCATGTGCAACAATGGGTTCAGAAGCAGGTGGATATTGGAAAGTCTAGTTGGCATATCACATCATGTGGCAGTTAAATTGAAAGGCTCATCAATGAGTTTTTCTTTTATAGTAAGATTGAATTACTCATAATTTAAGACCTTTGCACAGTCTTATAATAATACAAATTTTAAATAAACCTCCTCACTACAGTTTTCTATATTTTAATGGGGACAGGTCTCAATTTTATGCAGACTTTTTATTCATTATATTCTTTGATAATACATACTCAGATAATTATGGAATTTGAATTTTGCCCCTAAAAATTGGAGGTCAGATTTAGAACATGTATTATTTTAGGACTTTTCAATCCTCAACTATACTATAATATGATTAAATACACATTTTTTAAATTGGGAGATATGGAAACATAAATTTCTACCACAACATTTTCCATGCTATTCAAGGAAGAAGAGAAACATGATTAATATTGCTTCATTCTCTAATTGCCTTTAAGAAACTGAAATTATACAGAGCACCCTTTTCAAATACTGTGGCTAGATGTCTTAGACAGGGTTCTATTCCTCCTCAAACATCATGACCAAGAAGCAAGTTGGAGAGAAAAGAGTTTATTCAGCTTACTCTTCCACATTGCTGTTTATCACTAATGGAAGTCAAGAATGGAACTCAAGCAGGGTAGGCAGCAGGAGCTGATACAGAGGCCATGGAGGGATGTTTCTTACTGGCTTGCTTGCTTCTCCTGACTTGCTCAGCTGGATTTCTTATAGAGTCCAAGACTACCAGCCCACAGATGGTACCATCCACAAGGGGCCCTCTCCCACCTTGATCACTTATTGAGAAAATGCCTTACAGTTGGATCTCATGGGGGCATTTTTTTTCAGCTGAAACTCCTTTCTCTGTGATAACTCCAGCTTGTGTCAAGGTGACACAAAACCAACCAGTACACTAACTAAATCATTTTTACAAACAAAGCCACACTTGTTTGTAAAAAATAAGAAAATATAAAAATTACATGGAAAAAATAACAATATAATTGCATTTTACTAAACTTGATGAATACAATAAATCAATAGATGATAGATAGATAGATAGATAGATGATAGATGGCATTGGAAACCAAGTGCTCCTTATTAAAGTGAACAAGTGACACTTAGTCTTCTTATTGTTGATCTACTACTTTTTTTTTTTTTTTTGGTTTTTTTCAAGACAAGGTTTCTCTGTGTAGCCCTGGCTGTCCTGGAACTCACTCTATAGACCAGGCTGGCCTCAAACTCAGAAATCCACTTGCCTCTGCCTCCCAAGGGCTGGAAATAAAGGTGTGCACCACCACTGCCCTGCTTTTTTAAATGTGTAGCCTGGGCTGGCCTCGAACTCGTGATCCTCCTGCCTCCTTCAGCAAATCCTAAAGGCATACACCACCACAACCGGCAATCTACTATTATTGTTTGAGTGTTCTAAATTGTTTGTGAGCTAGCAGATTATACATATCAAATATGATAACTAAATTGTCTATTAGTATTCTGATGTATCAAGTCCTGTTGGAAAATCAGGGAATATCAATTGTTTCAACCAAATATAGTAAATTCAGAATTATGTGTACCAACAAATGCAAATAATTCAAAATTGAATGTCAAAGACCTTGAAAGTTACCTGCTTATAATAAAACTGACAAACACCAAAACAAACCTATATTAAATGTCAATATTCCAGCCTTAGCCCAGTACATTTTAACTAGCAAGCAATCTCATTCTTTATTAGCAATATCCAATTCAGGCTATATTTCCAATCTGTTTGAAACAACACAACTTCTTGAAGACTGACTAGAGAGGAAGAGGAATACGTAAAGAATCAGGTGCTCTTACGATCTAAAGAAGAATATCATTTATTTCTCATGTAAAGAGCACAATTTGTTATGCAGAAAAATGTTAGCAAACCCATAGTTTCATTCAATGCATTGAGAGTATTCCTAGTATATACAAAATTAGGAGATATCCAACTGTGACAAATACCTTCCATACAGTTCAATACTGTTACTTTAAATAAACATGAATAATATTAAAAAGATAAAACCTCAATTATTGCCTCATTAAATTTCTGTCACTTTTACATGTATTTTTTTATGTAGCCATTTGTATTTATATAAGACTGTATATTTTGGTTTTCCATCAAGGAAAAAAAAAAAAAAAGAGATCATCTCCTTAGAAGCAGAAAAAGCATTTGAAAAATACAACACCCCTTCATGTAAAAAGTATTGGAGAGATGAAGAATTCAAGGCCCATACCTAAACATAATAAAATAAATTTATTGCAAACCAACAGCGAATATCAAATTATATGGAACTGGTGCAGGGAAAAAGTGACCTGCCCACTTGTGCAGAAACGCCAGCAGAAGCAGGGCTCCAGACGCAGGGACTGAAGAACAGCCAGAAAAAAGAACTGGTCTCCAAGGAACAGTGACACCTGGGCCTGTAGGAAAGAAAAGCCACAGAGAGAGAAAGACCAGCTAACACCAGAGATAACCAGATGGCGAAAGGCAAGGGCAAAAACACAAGGAACAGAAACCAAGACTACTTGGCATCATCTGAACCCAGCTCTTCCTAGATACCCCAACACACCAGAAAAGTAACACTCAGACTTAAAACTCACTTATCAAGAGGATGATAGAAGACTTTAAGAAGGAAATACATAACTCCCTTAAAGAAATACAAGAGAACACAGGTAAACAGCTGGAAACCCTTAAAGAGGACACACAGAAATCCCTTAAAGAAATACAGGAAAACACAATCAAATGGACAAAACCATTCAGTAATTAAAAACAGAAATAAAAACAATAAAGAAATCACAAAGGGAGTCAACCCTGGAGTTAGAGAACACAGGAAAGAAATCAGGAGTCATAGACGCAAGCATCACCAACAGAATACAAAAGATGGAAGAGAGAATCTCAGGTGCAGAAGATAAAATAGAAAACATGGACACAACATTCAAAGAAAACACAAAATGCAAAAAGCTCCTAACCCAAAACATCCAAGATATCCAGGATGCAATGAGAAGACAGAACTTGAGGATAATAGGTATAGAAGAGAGTGAAGATTCCCAACTAAAAGGTCCAGTAATTATCTTCAACAAAATTATAGAAGAAATTTTCCTAACCTGAAGAACGAATGAACATAAATATACAAGAAGCCTACAGAACTCCAAATAGACTGAACCAGAAAGGAAATTCCTCCCATCACATTATAGTCAAAACACCAAATACACAAAACAAGGAAAGAATATTAAAAGCAGTAAGGGAAAAGGGGCAAGTAGCATATAAAGGCAGACCTATTAGAATTACACCAGACTTTTCATCAGAGACTATGAAAGCTAGAAGATCCTGGGTAGATCTCAAACAGACTCTAAAAGAACACAAATGGCAGCCCAGTCTGCTATACCCAGAAAAACTCTCAATAATCATAGATGGTGAAACCAAAATATTTTATGACAAATCCAAATTTGCACAGTATGTTTCCACAATCCCAGCCCTACAAAGAATAATACATGGAAAATGCCAACTAAAGGAGGAAAACTACACTCAATAAAAAGCAAGAAAGTAATCTTTCAACAAACCCAAAAGATAGTCACATAAACAACATCAAAAATAACAGGAAACAACAATCACTATTTTTAATTTCTCTTAACATCATGGTCTCAACTCCCCAATAAAAAGACATAGACTGACAGACTGGTTCCATAATCAGTACCCAGCATTTGTTGCATCCAAGAAACGCAACTCCGTGTTAAAGACAAACACTACCTCAGAGTAAAGGGCTGGAAAACAATTTTCCAACCAAATGGCCCCAAGAAACAGGCTGGAGTAGCCATTCTAATATTGGATAAAATTGACTTTCAACCAAAAGTCATCAAAAAAGAGAAAGAAGGACACTTCATACTCATCAAAGGAAAAATCTACCAAGAAGAACTCTCAATTCTGAACATCTATGCCCCGAATGCAAGAGCTCCCACATTCATAAAAGATACTCTACTAAAGCTCAAAGCACATATTGCACCTCACACAATAATAGTGGGAGACTTCAACACCCCATTATCAACAATGGACAGATCTTGGAAACAAACTAAACAGAGACACAGTGAAACTAACAAATGTCATGAACCAAATGGATTTAACAGATATCTATACAACATTTCTTCCTACATCAAAAGGATATACCTTCTACTCACAACCTCATGGTACATTCTCCATAATTGATCATATAATTGTTCGCAAAACAAGCCTCAACAGATATAAGAAGATTGAAATAATCCCCTGCCTCCTATCAGATCACTATGGATTAAGGTTGGTCTTCAAAGGCAACAACAACAAAACAAAGCCCACGTACACATGGAAGCTGAACAAAGCTCTGCTCAATGAAAATATGGTCAAGGAAGAAATAAAGAAGGAAATTAAAGACTTCTTAGAATATAATGAAAATGAATGTACAACTTACAAAATACTATGGGACACAAAGAAGCAGTGTTAAGAGGAAAACTCAAAGCTCAGAATGCCTCCAAAAAGAAACTGAAGAGAGCATATACTAACAGCCTAACAGCACACCTGAAAGTTCTTGAACAAGAAGAAGATAATACACCCAAGAGGAGTAGAAGGCAGGAAATAATCAAATTAAGGGCTGAAATCAACCAAATGGAAACTAAAAGAACAATACAAGGAATCAACAAAACCAGGAGCTGTTTTTTTGAGAAAATCAACAAGATAGACTTAGCCAGACTAACCAGAGGGAACAGAGACATTGTACAAATTAATAAAATTAGAGATGAAAATGGAGATATAACAACAGACTATGAGGAAATTAAAAATATTATCAGATCCTACTACAAAAGCCTATACGCAACAAAATTGTTAAATCTGGAGGAAATGGACAAGTTTCTAGACAGATACCAATTACCAAAGTTAAATCAGGATCAGATAAACCATCTAAACAGACCCATAACCCCTAAAGAAATAGAAGCAGTCATTAAAATATCCCAACCCAAAAAGCCCAGGACTAGATGGGTTCAGTGCAGAATTCTATCAGACCTTCAAAGAAGACCAAATACCAATACTTTTCAAGTTATTCCATAAAATAGAAACGGAAGGAACTCTACCCAATTCATTCCATGAGGCCACTGCTACACTGATACCAAAACCCCACAAAGACCCAACAATAAAAGAAAACTTCAGACTAATTTCCCTTATGAATATCGATGCAAAAATACTCAATAAAATTCTTGCAAACCGAATCCAAAAACACATTGCAACGATCATTCACCATGATTAAGTAGGATTCATCCCAGGGATGCAGGGATGGTTCAATACCCGGAAATCCATCCAAGTATTCAACTACATAAAAAAAACTCTAAGAAAAAAAACCACATGGTCATTTCGTTAAATGTCAAAAAAGCATTTGACAAGTTCAACATCCCCTCATGAAAAAAGACTTGGAAAGATCAGTAATTCAAGGAGCATACCTAAATATAGTAAAAGCAATATACAGCAAACCAGTAGCCAACATCAAATTAAATAGAGAGAAACTGGAAGCAATTCCACTAAAATCAGGGACTAGACAAGGGTGCCCTCTCTCTTCCTATCTTTTCAATATAGTACTTGAAGTTCTAGCTAAAGCAATCAGACAACAAAAGGAGCTCAAATGGATACAAATTGGAAAGGAATAAATCAAAATATCACTATTTGCAGATGATAAGATGATATACTTAAGTGACCCGAAAAACTCCACCAGAGATCTTCTACAGCTGATAAACAACTTCAGCAAAGTGGCCGGATACAAAATTACCTCAAACAAACGAGTAGCCTTCCTATACTCGAAGGATAAACAGGTTGAGAAAGAAATTAGGGAAATGATACCCTTCATAATTGTCACTAACAATATAAAATATCTTGGTGTGACTCTATCCAAACAAGTGAAAGATCTGTATGACAACAACTTCAGGTAGCTTGAAAAAAGAAATCGAAGAAGACCTCAGAAGAAGGAAAGATCTCCAATGTTCATGGATTGACAGGATTAATAGAGTTAAAATGACCATCCTGCCGAAAACAACCTACAGATTCAATACAATCCCCATCAAAATCCCAACGCAATTCTTCATAGACTTAGAAAGAGTCATTCACAAATTCATATGGAATAACAAAAAACACAGAATAGCAAAAACTCTTCTCAACTATAAAAGGATTTCAGGGGTAATCAGCGTCCCTGACTTCAAGCTGTACTATAGAGCAGTAGTGATAAAAACTGCATGGTATTGGAACAGTGACAGGCAGGTAGATCAATGGAATAGAATTGAAGACCCAGAATTGAACCAACACATTTATGGTCACTTGATCTTTGACAATGGCGCTAAAACCATACAGTGGAAAAAAAGACAGCATTTTCAACAAATGGTGCTGGTTCACCTGGCAGTCCACATGTAGAAGAATCTGAATTGATCCATTCCTATCTCCCTGTACAAAGCTCAAGTGCAAGTGGATCAAGGGCCTCCACATAAAACCAGATATACTGAATCTAATAGAAGAGAAAGTGGGGAAAAGTCTCGAACACATGTGCACAGGGGAAAAGTTCTTGAACAGAACACCAATGGCTTGTGCTCTAAGATCAAGAATCGACAGATGGGACCTCATAAAATTAAAAAGCTTCTGTAAGGCAAAGGACACTGTAAATAGGACAAAACAGCAACCTACAGATTGGGAAAAGATCTTTACCACTCTTACATCTGATAGAGGGCTAATATCCAATGTATACAATGAACTCAAGAAGCTAGACTCCAGAGATCCAAATAACCCTGTCAAAAAATGGGGAACAGAGCTAAACAGAGAATTTTTCAACTGAGGAAACTCGAATGGCCGAGAAGCACCTAAAGACATGTTCAACATCCTTAGTCATCAGGGTAATGCAAATCAAAACAACCCTGAGATTTCACCTCACACCAGTCAGAGTGGCTAAGATCAAAAACTCAGGTGACAGCAGATGTTTGTAAGGATGTGGAGAAAGAGGAACACTTCCCCATTGCTGATGGGAATGAAAGTTGATACAACCTCTCTGGAAATCATTTTGGCGGACCCTCAGAAAAATGAACATAATACTCCCTGAGGACCCAGCTATTCCACTCCTGGACGTATACCCAGAAGATTTTCCAACATGTAATAAAGACACATGTTCCCCTATGTTTGTAGCAGCCATATTTATCATAGACAGAAGCTGGAAACAACCCAGATGTCCCTCAACAGAGGAATGGATACAGAAAATGTGATACATTTATACAATGGACTACTACTCAGGTATTAAAAACAATGATTTCTTGAAATTTGCAGTCAACTGGTTGGAACTTGAAAATATCATCTTTAGTGAGGTAATGCAGGCACAAAAGAATGAACATGGTATGTACTCACTGTTAAGTGGTTATTAGCCCAAGAGTTCAAAATACCCAAGTGTCACTTCACAGCAGCAGTAGTGTGGAGTGGGAGATCCCAGATGGAGGACTTGGAGAAGAGATTGGAGGAGCTGAGGGAGTTTGCATTCCCAGAAATGCAGCAACAGTGGCAACTGGTCTGACCCCCTGATACTCCTGGAGCCTTATCCACCAACCAAAGAATACACATGGAGTGACCCATGGTGCTGGCTACATATGACGCAGAGGAGGGTCTTGTTAGACATCGGGGGGGGGAGGAGAGGCCTTTGGGCCTGAGGATGTTAGATCCCTTAGTATAGGAGAATGCCAAGGAGGGAAGATAAGAGTTGGTGGGTGAATGGGTAGGGGACTACCACCATAGAGGCAGGGGAAGGGGGAGGGAATTGGGAGGTTCCAAAGGGGATATCTGGAAAGAGGAAAACATTTGAAATGTAAATAAGGAAGAAAAACGATAAAGTAAAAAAATTAAAAAAGAAAAGAAAATGGGTAAATCCAAGTTATGATGTGTGAGTCACTGTATTGAAAATTATCAACAGAGGGAACCTCACGAGTGCTCTACTTAAATAATTATTAAATAGTTCATGGCTTCTGCACATGTATATACATTATTTTTAATCATACAAAGAAGAAGGTGTTTTAAGTATATTCTTGGGCCCAATCTATGTTTTCATGAAGTAGCTGTGGATGGACCATGCACTGTGAGGACTCTATGAGGCCTTATACTGTCTTCAAATTTTAGGTGTCAGAACTATGGAAAAAATCTATTCCTAAAAATGATGTATTGAAAACAATTAATTTTATCAGAACATGTTCCAAATAAGAACACAGTACTTGGATTAAGATAGCTTGAGAGTTAACTTCTCCTAATATCTTGTATAATGACCTTTCTTTTGGAATTTTAGTCTCATACGAAAGTGAATACTTATCCTAGTACTATGAGTTATGTGGCCAGTATTTTAAAAGACATACCAAATTCTAGTAAACAAACACAGTAAGGGATAAAGTTAAAAGAAATGTGCATTCATTAGAAACAATTTATGTTTCAAACAAAAGAGTCATATATGATATTTTCCCACTCATTGCTGCCACTCAAATATGAGCTATTATTACTGTACTAGAAAATTTTAATTAATGAGGTTTGGACAATCTTGGTAATATGCCCTGCCATAGAGCATATACATGAGTCATATATGTTTGTGTATACATATATTTGTATACTAATATATAAATATATAATTGTTTACTTTATTGGCAAATATTTTTGGGAAATGATGTTCTGCCATTGTTATGGAAGTAACTATTCTGTACCTTTAGACTGCAAGATACCAGTGAGTCAAATGAAAAAAAATGCTATTTTATTTTTGGTTTTATGTCATATTTAAATGTCTCTTAATATGTGCAAATATCAAATTATGCATCTATGCTGTTAATAAAAGGTAGTATCTTGTATGACAAATGTACCTCAATTAAAGTACAAAATTATTCTATTAGAAATAATTTTTTTATTTCAGTATCAATTATATAAGAAGGAATATTCTACACAATACACATATAAGGTTTACTAAGTTAATTATAAATATTCAAGTGCAATCTTTATACTTATTATTATGGATTATTAGCCATTCTTTACAATATGTTAATATTGAGAAGTAGTTTCAGCAGACCTATATCTGAGCCATGCCAATATCTTTTATGAACATCAGTAAGCTGATTTATTTTTACTTACATTTTAGTTGAGAAAGTAAAAGCAGTTTTCTATTGAATAGATTCAATGTCACGTGTTCAACTAGGTCAGGGCTTTTTGCCATTTAAAATGAGAGAAAAATTAATGTGTGCCAGACTGTAACACTAGAGGTGAAGATATGTGGCCTGCCTAGCATCTCTGGTCTTAGGTTTGACCTCAGAGCCCTCTTGCTAAAAACTACTCTTATGAAGACCTTGACCACAGGCTTTATGAGAAAGATGGAAAATAACAACAAAAATCTGAAATAAAAGTAAAATTGTATGCTGTTTCTTGACACACTGGTCTTCAAAATAAATACTCTTGTTATGAATATTTACTTACTCTCTAATCTTCCATTAACTTTTAATAGTGGATAATTTCAAAATTAAAATGTGCATTGATATCTGTGACTGACCTAAGTTGTCAAGTATAAATGTCAGACAAGTGAAAGGGACATTTTTAGGGGCACAGGGACTCACAGAGAAGAAAGAGTTTTGTGTAAGTTTGAATGAGTAGGTGAACCCAAATTCCTAAATTTAGTTTCATACTAAAATTGATAATTCATGATCCATATGACCTTGGACAAATTTTTTCATCTCTGTAAGCCACAGGCATGAAAGATTTGTAAAATGGCTATATTAATGTTTGCTTTAAGAACAAAGTTGAATGAGGTATGCTAAACAATTGGGATATACTTTTACAAAGTAAACACTCAGAAATGTTAGAAATCATAATTTTTTACTATTCATTAACTTATTTTGTTAGGTATACATACACACTTTGAAAGGATTTGTTCCAGATGTAACAGGAAAAGCATATCTCCAGCAGCTGTCTAAAAACATTAATGGAATGGGACATTGTAAAATAGTTTTCCTATCATTTATTTTTGTTTTATTATCTAGGAATATGAGGATACATTGATATCTCAGATGAGAAAATATAAATGCATTAATTGTTTAGAATGTTGGGTACTGTTTTGGGAATTGTCAAGTTATCAGTATTTTAAATAATATATTTTATGAGAGAATGATGTAAAAAAAATTAAATGGAGAGATACATGAAACAATCCCACTACAATTGGGGACAAGACAAGGATGCTCACTCTCCCCATATCTACTCAATATAATACTCAAAGTGCTAGCTAGAACAATAAGACAACAAAAAGAGATCAAGGGGTACAAATTGGTGAAGAAGAAATAAAGGTATTACTACTTGCAGATGATACGGTAGTATATTTAAGTGACTCCAAAAATTCTACCACTGAACTTCTCCAGCTGATAATCAACTTCAGCAAAGAAGCTGGATATAATATTAATTCAGATTAATCAGTAGCCTTCCTTTATTCAACATATAAATAGGGTAAGAAAGAAGTTAGAGAAACAACTTTCTTCACAATAGCCATAAATAATTTAAAATATCTTGGGGGAACTATAAACAAACAGTGAAAGATCTGTATGAAAATAATTTCAAATATCTCAAGAAAGAAATCAAAGATCTCAGAAATGGAGAGATCTCCCATGCTCATGGATTAGCATAATTAACATAGTAAAAATGGACATACTAACTAAAGCAATCTACGAATTCTATGCAATCCCCTTCAAAATCGTAACACAATTCTTCAAAGACCTGAAAAGAGCAATTTTCAAATTCATCTAGAAAGGCAAAAAAAAAACAACAACAACAAAAAACAAAAACAAACAAACAAACAAAAACCAAAAAAACAAAAACAAAAACAAAAACAAAAAGCAAAACAAAAAAAAACAGAATAGCGAAAAATTCTTAACAATAAAAGAAGGGCTGAGGGAATCACCATCCTTGACCTCTAGTTTTACTACAGAGCAATAGTGATATAAACTGCAAGGTATTGGTATAGAGACAGACATACTGATCAATGGAATAGAATTGAAAATCCAGAAACAAAAACACACATTTACGCACAGTTGATCTTTGACAAAGAAGCCAATAATATATATTGGAAAGGATAAAGCATCATTAATATATGGTGCTGGTCTAACTGGCTATCTTTATGCAGAAAAAATGAAAATAGACCCCTTTATTTCACGTTGCACAAAGCTCAAGTCCAACTGGATCAAGGACTTCAACATAAAACCAGGTACACTAAGTCTAATGGAAGAGAAAGTTGAAAAGAGCCTTGAACTCATTGCCACACGGGGAAATCTCCTAAATAGAACTCCAATGGCTCATAATCTAAGATCAAAAATTGATAAATGGGAACTCATGAAACTAGACAGCTTCTATAACGCAAAGGACATAGTCAATAGTGCAAATCGGCAACCTACAGATTGAGAAAAAAACTTCACTAATCCCACCTCTGATAGAGGGCTAATATCCAAAATATATAAAGAACTCAAAGAGATACCCACCAAACAAACAAACAAATAAAAAACAAAACAAAACAAACAAAAACAAAAAACAAAACAAAAAACAAGCAAACAAAAAACAACCCAATCATAAAATGGGGTATAGAACTAAACCGAGAATTCACAATAGAGGAGTCTTTAATGGCTGAGAAGTACCTAAAAAAATGTTCAATGTCATTAGTGGTCACAGAAATGTAAATCAAAATGACCCTAACATTCTACCTTTCACTAATCAGAATGGCTAAGATTAAAATCTCAGGTAACAACACATGTTGGTGAGGATATGGAGAAAGAAGAACACTCCTCCATTGCTTTTAGGATTGCAAGCTGATAAAAACACTCTAGAAATCAATCTGGAGGTGCCTCAGAAAATTGGAAATAGATCAACATGAAGACCCAGCAGTACTCCTCTTGTGAGTATACCCAAAAGATGTCCCACCATGCCACAGGGTCACATGTTCCACTATGTTCATAGTGGTCTTATATGTGATAACCAGAAGCTGGAAACAACCCAGATGTCCCATGGCAAAAGAATAGATACAGAAAATGTGGTTCATTTACACAATGAAACACTACTCAACTCCTAAGAAACAGGGCATCCTGAGATTTGCAGGCAAATGGATAGAACTGGAAAATATCATCCTGAATGAGGTTACTCAGGCACAAAAGTCCATGCCTGGTATGAACTCACTAATAAGTGAATATTAGCCAAAAAAAAAAAATTAAGAAAGAAAATAGAGACTATCCAAGATAGAGTGCACAGAACTCACAACATTCATCAAACAGACAGGCCCAATTGAGGACAACTCAGTCCCACTTGGGAGGGAGAAGAAAACAATCATGAGGGAGGAGAGAGGGAGATCTAGGAGAGACAGGGGAAGGGGGTTTGAAGAGAGGAACATGATCTGATATTGGGTGGAAGACAAGGACTAAAGCCCTTAGGGCCAGCAGAAAGAATGGAAACAGGTAACCTCAGGATGAAGGAGGTTGGGAGAGACCCTCCAGAATGCACCAGAGACCTGGGAGGTGACTGACCCTTATATCTCAAAGAGAGGGACCTTAGATGAAATGCCCTTGAATGGGTAGAGGGAATTTGTAGAACCCACTTCCAGCAGGAAAAAACAGGACATCAAGTGAGTGATGGGGTTGCCATTGCATAGTCAAAATTCTTTCCCAAAATTGTTACTGTCTGAAAGAACTGTAGAGATGGAAATGGAGAGGACCCTGAAGAAAAGAAGTTCCAGCTATAGCCAAAAGTGGGATCAGCTCATGGAGAGGCCCCAAGGCCTGACACTATTACTGAGGCTATTGAGTGCTCATACAAAGGGACCTATCAAGACTGACCTCTGAAAGACCCACTATGCAGCTCAGTCAGATGCAGATGTATGTACCCAACCACTGGACAGAAGCTGCTGATCTCTGTGGTTGAATTACGGAAAAGGTGGAAGAAGCTGAGGTGGAAGGCGACCCTGTAAGAGGAATAGCAGTCTCAATTAACCTGAACCTCCAAGATCTCTCAAATACTGGATTACCAACCAGGCAGCATATGCCAGACTGTATGAGGTCCCCAACATCTATACTCCAGAGGACTGCTGGTCTGGGTTTAGTCAGAGAAGATGCACGTAACCTTCAAGAGAATGGAGACCCCAGGGAGTTTAGAGGTCTTGTGGGTTGTGGGGGTGGTGGTTTGTAACATCCTCATAGAGACAGGCTGCGGGGAGGAGGTATAGGATGTAGAATAGTCAGAGGGTGGACCAGAAGGGCAATAAAATCTGGAGTATAAGTAAAAAAAGATTAAATAAAAGAAAGAATATATAAAAAAAATATACATGAGTTGCTATCTTTTTTTCTCATCACTTTTCAACTGGGTTTATTTTTTTATCTTTATACTTAACTCTCTAGACTCAATCTGGAAGAATACATTTGACTCAATATAATGTAGCAGTAAACCTGTAAAAATCTGTGACCTTGACTATTAGAGACTGAATTTTCAACACTTTCTTACTATTAGAAACTGAATTTTCAACACTTTCTTACCCCAAAATAAATAAATTTTATTTATTAAAACCTTCCCATGGACAAGCCCAAACTATCAGTGAGTTGAAAGTGACATGTTTCAGAATATGTTACCCAAGCTTAAGATATTAATGAAATGCTGAGTATTGAATCAGATAGAAAATGATAAAAATTAAAGTTGAATTAAATTCACACTTACCGTCTCTCGTGATAAAATAAACACATATGCTCAGAAAATAGAAATATTCAAAACTTACTAAACTATTACATTCCTAGATTTTCATGTAACTATACTAGCTGAAAATACAGGATCTTTTAATAATTTCTCACTATCTATTTAATTCGGTATCTGTGTATCAGAATTTACTTTCATTTTAAACATTTTTAAAATTTTTTATCATTTATTTTATTTATTTATTTATTTATTTATTTATTTATTTATTTATTATTTTAGATGCCTCATTTTATTCCCCTACTGGTCCACCCTCCAAATGTTCAACATCCCATGCATCCTCTCTGCACCACTGTCTCTATGAGGATGTCCCCACCCCCTATCCCCCACACCATCAGACAAATAAAATCCCTGGGGCCTCTAGTCTATTGTGGGTTAGGTGCATCTTCTCTGACTGAACCCATATCCAGCATGTATATGAGTTGTATATGTTGTATATGAGTTGGGGGCCTCATATCAGCTAGTGTATGCTGCATGGTTTGTGGTGCAGTGTCAGAGATCTTGGGGTCCAGGTTATTTGAGATTGCTTGTCCTTCTACAGGTTCTCCCTCCTCTTCAGCTTCTTCCAGATTTTCCCTAATTCAACCACAGAGGTCAGCAACTTCTGTCCATTGCTTGGGTTCAAATTTAAAATTTCTATTTACAGCCAACAGAAATTCCCAGATGCAAGAGGCTCCCAGGACCCAATGGGGAAAACATTAGCTGAAATACCCAATAATGGGGACTGAGAGCCTGTAGAAACCATATACAGAGTTTAGGCAAGGCCCCCGCTTTTGGGATGGGGCCACATACTCATCTCCAAATATTTAAATCAGAATTGCTCCTGTCTAATGGAACTACAGGGACAACGTTTGAAGCAGAGATTGAAAGGAAAGGCCATCCAGTGACTGCCCCACCTGGGAATCTATCCCATATACAAACATCAAACCTGGAAGCTATTGTCGATTCCATGAAGTGCTTGCTGACAGGAATATGATATAGCGTTCTTATGAGAAGCTCTTCCGGAAACTGACAAATCCAGATTCGGATGCTCACAGCAAACCATTGGACTGAGCACAGGGACCCCGATGGAGCATTTAGGGAAGGGACTGAAGGAGCTGAAGAAGTTTGCAACCACATGGGAAGAACAACAGTATCAACAAATCAGAATTCCCAGAGTTCTCAGGAACTAAACTACCAGCCAAGGTGTACACATGGAGGGACCCTTGGCTCCAGCTGCATTTATATGAGAGGATGGCCTCATCGAGCATCAATGGGAGAAGAGGCACTTGGTCCTGTGGAGGCTCAATGCCCCAGTGTAGGGGAATGCAAGGCCAGTGAGGTGGTAGTGGGAGGATGGGTGGGGGATCACCCTCATAGGAACAGGGGGAGCTTGGATGGCACAGGGTGTTTGCCTAGGTAAAACCGGGAAAGGGGATAGCGTTTGAAATGAAATAAATAAAATATCTAATAAAATAAAAGAAATTCTATTTACATCTATTTAATTTCATATATTATAAAGACCCTGGGGTACATGCACATTGTGTTATATGGCAGTTTCCTACAAATTCTGAATTGAAACATTGCATCTATTAGTGAGTCAGGAAGGTCATGAGCTGAGTAGGTAAGGAGAGTATCCCACATCTGTGAGGTCACTGGAAGACCCACAAAACTACCTGCTGCATTAGGTGAGAGGACAACTGGCAGGAGTTGATTATCTCCTTCAACTGTGTGTTCTTGACTCAAACATAGCTCTTCAGTACTTTAATTCATTGAGACATCTCATTGACTTCTATTTCTTGTTGCATTCATTTCTTCTATTCTTCCATTGATCTTCTGTAATTTAGATTGTCTATTTTATGAATATTTATTATTTTGACCTACTTTATTTCTTAATGTGGTTTAACACCTAGTTCCACCTAGAGATTTTGAGAAATTATAGGAAAACTTCATTCTGCTGTAGACTGAAACTCCTGAATTTTCAATGGTGTTGTGACAGAAGTCAGTCTAAGTTTGAAAGAAGACTAAATCTTTACCTTAGATAAAAGTTAAAATTAATTAGGTTGCATACCTAAAGTTGCAACTAAATCTAGTTTTTCCTGTTCAGTATGACACATAGCAATCACCATTGACAATCAGTACTTGAACTATAATAACTTATGGTTGGTGATTTAATTCTACACCAAATTTGAATATTTGAAGTTTTAAGATAATTGGCAACGTAAATCTCTTGCCAAGGCTTAAAAACCTCACTGAAGCCACATTTTTGGTTCTAGGATCCAGAGTAATTTATACTGCTTTTTCTTGAATTTATTCTTTGGGAGTTTGTATTGTCATATATACTATCAAAAAGTGTTTGAGTGTGCATCTGTATTTGTATTTGTATGTCTCTTCATAATTTGGAATAAAACATTCTCTGTGTATTTTAATTTTAGTTATTTGAATTAAAAATAATAGAAGTTCTTCTAAAGTGTTATTTATTTACATGAAATAAATTTAAAAAGAATTATAAGAAATATAATGTAAATTACTTATTTACAAACTATGTATTTTGAATATTAAAATATTTAAAAGCTATTCTAATGAAATTATTCATTTATCACTAATGACAATAGGTTTTACTTCAGGTTGTGATGGAAGAGTTTTCTATTATAGCTTTACACTATCAAATTTGTTCAACTTCATGAGTATGTATTCTTAAACAGTACACAGTTTACATTATTTGTTATATATAAGTATATTTAAGTAATCACACGTTAAGAGACAAGGACCATTAAAGATAGGTTTTAAAGTGTTCAATTTTTGAAGACTTTCTATTTTTTAAAATCAGGATATTATCAGAAGACAAGAGAAATGGGACAAGATTATGGATTAAAGTGGCGTGTTTTTATGCCAAGTTGGAAAAGGATAAATTATTGTTTTAATTGTCAATTGGATATAAGATATAAAAGCCTAGAAAGGGTATTAATAAGGTATTACCTAGATAATTTTGGAAAAGGATCATAGGTATAGGAGGATACCTTTAGTATTAATTAATATATGAAGCCTCAATCTATTATGGGCAGTACCATTCTCTAAATGGAGAGTCCTAAACAATATAAAAGAAGATAACATTAACTGAGCGTTAACAAGCTAGCAAGAATCTGTGCATTTATTCTGTTTATGTAAATGTGGATATGAAGCTGTAAGTTCCAACCTTGACTTACCAGCAATAATAAAGTATAACCAGGAATTATAAGTCAAATAAAACCTTTGGTTCCTTTAGTTGTTATTTGATAAAATATTTTATCACAACAGAAATGACATAGCTTAACATCATATATTGAGAACATGAATCAGTAAAAGAAGATTACAGGAATGGTTTGTTATAATATCAGTGTGGTTTTAATATATCATATTGTGAAAACAATGCTAATAAAATCTTAAGATCTAAAATTGATTCAACTTGATATAAAGTTTGTTTGCTCTCATATTTTTGTTATATAGGAAAGTTGCTACACATATATTTGGACATATATAATTAAATATAGTTTTAGTTATCAGTGGTTTGCTCACAATTAACTTTTTTATTTAGTTTTATGCTTTATTTCTTAGTTATACAAAAAAAGTTAAACTTACACATTTTGCTGAGGGTCATCTGAATTTCTTAATGGAAGTGTATAAATTCTTTGATGAGTGCTTATTATTTAACTACTATTGTCAGATAATTTCTATCATATTGTATTAAAAAGGAAGGTAAAAGAAGCAACACACCTGAGAGCACAGGATATTTGATGAAGCACCTTAACTTTTCTAACAATTTGGATTGTGAAACTTGAATGACAATGTTTGAAAAGCCATAAAGAATTCTCTCGTGCTCAGGAAAAAATGGAGTATTTTCATGATTGTATGCCACTGAGGTGAACCTTTGCATTAAAGTCATTCTCATAGTTGGCTCCTGTGCTGATTTTTCCTTAAGGAATACAGTTTGTGATTATTAGATGTAATCCATTTATTCCTGTAGCCACTAGCAAGTGCTTTTGAGTAGGAACTGAGAGTGCTTTTGCCATTAAGATGTGCCAAGTTTCCTGTGGACCGTTAAAGAGCTTTAGGATCCCAGTGATGAACTAGGGAGTTTCCAATAAGGAATAAGTGCATGCTTATTTTTTTCATTTCCTAAATATATAGAAAGTAAAGTGATAAAGTATTCTGTAAATGATAAACAAATATTTCGATGCCATTAGACATGGTCCAATCATTTTTGAAACCTATACATTCAGGAGAGCTCCTTTAAGTGGTGGACACCAATTTTAACAATCTTAACTCAAGTCCACAGACTAACTGAAAGATTGTCAAAATTACACTGTTCAACTATAAATAGCTCAGAAAAATATAGCATTCACTAATCCTCACATATTATAAACAAAGAATAAATTATTTTATACAATAAGTTTGTTTAAATGGGCATAATAATATATTAAATATAAATGGTGAATTAGGTGTATACTTTAGTGTTACAGCATGCATTCAACATGTATAAGGCCCTAGGTTCAAACTCAAGCAGCATAATACAATACAATAGAAAATAGTGAAATTCTTGAAATGGTATATGTCACAATAAAATTAGTTAGAAACATTTTACCTTCCTGAATAATTTTTTCAATCTACATTGGATAATAAATGTCTAGCAGTTCAAGAAATTTTGATTCATCATAAAAAATTTAATAATGTTATGAGATTTTCCATGTCTTTTTTTTTAATTGCCAAAATCACAACCTAAACACAATTTTTATGTTTTCAAATCTAGCCGTCCTAGTACATTTGTGGGAAATTTTCTTGTGTTCTTTGACTTTTTTTTAAACTTCTGAAGTTAAGTAATGAGAAGATTTTAGTATCAATATGATGGCAATCACAGTTTCTGGGAAGAATTTAAATTTTATTTCATGATTACCACAATTAATTTTAAATGCATAAGAATTTATAATGAATGTAATAACTTTGTCTAAACTCTTCTATATTTACTTTTTAGATTAATTACTAGACTATAGCATACTAGTTAAGCTTGTTTCTCTTATTTTGATAACTAATATAAAATATATTAGGGTAGCAATAATGAGAAAATGAAATACATCCCTTACTATTTTTTTATTTTGAATACGATTTTAGCTATGAAGAATTTTGTTCATGTATCATTTGCTGAATTTCAATTTTTCTGAGATGTAAAGGAAATTTACGTAAAAAATGATCATAATGCATGGTATGTTATAGAATGTCATTGAATTGTTCATTGAAAACAATAACATTTTAGAATATTTATCCACTGTGATCAAGAATCTTGCATATGTTATTTATTTTTAAGCTTCAGTAAATGTTCTGGTGTCTGATATATCATTATCTTATTTTCTTATTTAGAAATCTGAGGTTCAGAAACAGTGGAATTCTTCTGGAATTGCAAAAAATGGAAGAAGTACAAATATAAGATTTTTAGATCCAGTGTATATCAACCTTACAGTGTTTCTGAAAAATTAAATAACCAGTAGTGTACATATATAGGATAAATTTATATGGAATTATTCTGATTAAATTATGTTTTATAAATATGTCAAGAGAGCAGCACCTTTATTTACTTTGACATATATTAAATCATCACATCAAATGTTGTAAAGTAAAACTTTATATCAATGAAGACATTAAAATCTTTGTTAATCTAATAAAAATTCAACCTTTGAAATATTTACAAAAATCCCTATAATCATCTATTTTGAAGAAATCAGTCATTCTTCATAATGACTTTTCTTTGCTTGTAATTGTTTTTGCCTTATATGCATGCTCTGACCTTCCTATGCTCTGGGGAAAATACTTACCTGATTAAAGCCTACTTAAAATTGTAGCTTTGCAAAGCTGTCCCTAATTATTCCAGGTAGACCTCAATGTCATTTCAGACAAGTATTTATAGCACCTTAAAGCTACTTATATTTTTGACTCTCTGAAATATTATTTATAATTTTATATGTTTACTTCCCACACTTGACTGCTAGCCTCTCATTGTTTATTCAGTTCAACAGTTTACAGAAAATATTAATAATATCAATACATGACAGATACTTAATGAATACTTATTTAATTAAAATGAATAAAATTCTAAGGAAGCATAACATTATCTATTTGGTATATTTAGATTATAACCAGTATTCTATAGTCCAAGACTATAACAAATGTTTACAAGGTTGATGACTATTACTATGGAATGAAAGAATCAAACATTCCCTCACTTTTTATCATTTTTTAAAGTGAAGCTAATCTCCAAAATACCAAACAACCCAATCAAAAACTGATATATAGAACTAAACAGAGAGTGGAAAACACAGGAATCTCAAATGGCCAAGAAGCACTTAAAGAAATATTAAAAGTTTTTCTGAACCAGATTTTTTTCTAAGAGAACTGCAGGGCTGAAAAGATTGAAGAGGCTGAGAGAAGGAAGGTTTAGTGACAGGACCAAATTGTGAAGTAGCCCAAGGGGAAGCTCCAGGTCCTGACACAATTACTGATGCTATTTATGGTTACAAACCAGGAACCTAGCATGGCTGCCCTCAGAGAGTCTCAACAAACAACTGAAAGAGTCAGATGCAGATAAACCCAACCAATGGACAGAAGTCAAAGACCCTTTTGGTTGAATTAGGAAAATGCTGGAAGACCCTGAGGAGGGTGACCCCATAGGAAGATCAGCAGTCTCAAATAACCAAACCCTTGAGATCTTTCAGACATTGAGTCATAAACCAGGCAGCATACACCAGCTTATATGAAGTGTCCAACACATATACAGCAGAAGATTGCCTGGTATGGCCTCAGTGAGAGCAGAAGCACCAAGCCCTAGTGAGACTTGAGGCCACAGGGAGTGGGGAGTTCTGGTGAGATAGGGGTGTGGAGACAGGGCTAGGGGTAACAGGATGGGGAACAGTTGGAGGGTGGAGAGGGAGGAGGATAATAAGTGGACTGTTAAAAAAAGAATAAAGAATAATACAAATAAATAATTAAATAAATAAAATGACATTTCATATTTCTTAAGAGTAGTGATATTCATAATGGGATAAATGTGAGCATTGTCTTAAGTCAAAATTTGTTTCAATGTTTAAATAGTTTATGCAAACTTACATAAATTATATAACCTTCTACATCTCAATTGCTTATGTGAAATTTGAGCTAATAATAGTAATATCTATTAGAATTAGTTTAAATGAAATAAATTCATTCAAACAAATCATAACATACTTAGAATAATGACTGAAACATGGGATAATTTTAGTAAGTACTTATAATTCACATAAAATTTTAGTGTGTTGTCTTGAAACGGTGAGCATATTTATGAACATGAGGATTTTGCTTTTATAAATACTATTCATTACTTAGTTGAATAATCATATACTTAAATAAAACTGACATCTTGAAAGTGAATGTAACAAACTAACTATAAATAGATTGTTTTTTAAATCTAAGAGAATGTGACATATTTTTATTTAGTTGTTTTTTTCCATGTTGTTTGTTCTATAAGGTTTAGCTTGGTGACACCCTCAATATACAACTAAGGCAGTTCTCTTTTTTCAGCTTTCTGAGAGCTGGCATAGCAGGTATGAATTAATATACACATCTCAGTAATTGTACCTTGAAACATATTTTTTCTTTTAGGTTTGTTCATGAATTCTTTATTTTGTTTTAGTGGACATTTATAAAGAAAGACCAAAGAAACTTTTGGGGAAGAAAAAAAATCACTTGCATTTCTCTAGATCAACTTTTCTCAATCTATGGCTTGTGACCACTTTGGGAGTTGCATATCAGATATCCTGCACATCATGTAATTACATTATAATTAATAACAGTAGCACAATTCGAGTTATGAAATAGTAATGAAAATAATTTTAGGATTGTGGATTACCACAACATAAGAAATACTTTAAAGTGTTGAAGCACTAGACATATTGAGAAACACAATCCAAGATACAAATGAAGAAATGTAGTTTTATGATAGTATTTTTGAGAGAAAAGGGGGGGGGACACACACATACAGAGAGAGAGGGGGGCGGAGGGAGTTAGTACATGTTTATGTGTTGGTATGTTTGTATTTTTGAGAGTTTGTGTATCTCTTTGTATGTCAAATTTGTTGAGGATCTTTTCTAAATTTTTATTTTATGTCATAAAACTCTTCTTGACCTTAGAGTGATTTTTAAGTTTTATATATATATATATATATATATATATATATATATATATATTATAAAGAATATATCTTGTAAAAACTGAAACATGTTTTTCCTAAAACCTAAAATATGCCCATCTCGAATCTATCCAGTGAGTCTCACTTATTTTTCCATTCATTTTTTTAGCTGCTGTTATTGTCTTTAATGTAGGCACTGCTTTACAGGGCAAAAAGGTAGACAAAAGTTTCTGACTTCATAAAACCATAAAGGAAGAAATGTGCAATTATTCTAATATTTGACACAAAAAGCTTCAACCTAGAACTAATAAGAAGAGATAAAGCAGAATACTTAATTCTCACAAAGGAGCAGGTAACAAGAATATATTACTATCCTAAACATACGTGCTCCAATGTTTGACCTCAGCAGCACCACTGCTCCTGATCACAGTCTTGCCTCAAGCAGTGTCTTCCTTGCTGCTCCCCTTTAGCTGCTCAGCCCAGGCTTGGGGTCTCAGACAGCCATCTCTATGGTGACAGACAGGGGTAGCTGACCCGAAGTGGTCTGACCATAAGCCCTGGGTTGCAAGTGTGGTGCTGTGCTGGCACAGGGAGGAGAGAGCTCTGGCTTCCTCTTTAGAACAGCCCTTGCTCCATGGGAGATGCTGACAGTTGAGGGGTGTGCCTCCCTGCACACAGACAGGGAGCACTGTGCAAGGTCTAAGGCAACCTTGGCTGTAGGGGCATGGTGTAAAGGCCCCTGTTCACAGTGGGTGACCACTGCAGCAAGAGTGGCTTTGGTGGCAATGGCCCGAATCCTCATTGACTTGCCAGTCTGCCATCCTGCACTGGGCACCCTGTTGAGCCAAACCAGGGCTGCAGCAGCTTTGGGCTGGGGTTCAGAACCAGACCTTGATGGTATGAGTGCTGGAGGTGTTCTCCCCCTTGTTGTTCCGAGGGACAGAGGGTGGGGTTCTGGGCAGTGGTAGTCTTGTGCCCCATTTTGACCCTGGTTTGGGCCTTGAGTACAAACCCGAGCCTGGCTTGAGTTCTGAGACCTAAGTTACTTCCGTATAAGGGTGACTCAGCAAGGCCTGTTTGGCCCTTCATTTGCCCTGCTGTTGCTGATGTGGAGCTTTGCTATTGGTCCAGTCAGTTACCCTTTACCTTTCTCCGCCACCTTAGCCATCTCTTCCCATACCTAAGTGCCCACCCCATTGGACTTCTCTATATAAGCGAGGGGTTGGTATAATAAAGTTGAGTTCCTACTTCGACAAGACTCTCTGCCTGGTGTGTTTCTTTTGGCCCATCAACACTCGCGATCCTGCTCATTCCCGGACAGACTCAGCTGAACCAGGTTCTCTCCTCTTGCCTGGACCTGCCAGCAAGGAACTGACACACCAAACTCCAAAACATCCAATTTTATTAAAAGTCAACCACAGGACGTAAATCACAAATTGACATTAAACCATTAGTAGTTATATCAACACACAACACTCTCCAGTAAACAAGTCATCTGGATAAAAGTGAACAGAGAAACATCAGAATTAATGGAGATGATACATTTAAAGAATTTAACAGGTATCTGAAGAATAGTAAAATTGAACACAAAAGGAAAAGTGTAAGCATATCCAAGGCTTGCTGTGGTGGGATAACTGGGTTCTGTAGAGGACAACTAGCATTGGTTTCTGTTGCTTATGTTCTTGTGCTTGCCTCTCGGCATCTAGTTATCTCTCTTGTTAGCTGGTCTTGCTGTCTCTCACGGTAGCTTGTCCCTCCTGTGAGCCTTTAAGCCTTTGAGCCTGTGAGCCTAGCGGTGACTCCTTGGGGGCTCAAGCTTCCTCTGGGTGGAATTGGGTGTCAGAGGGCTGTTGCACAGGGTCAGCTCCTGGGTGGTGATGAAAACTAGAAGGATTATGTCCCCAGCTGTGCTGAGGTTACTGGGTCCCCTGGGTCCCGCGTGTGTTCCATTCGGGCCAGGTATTGGGATGGTAGTTGTGGTCTCACCTGTGAGCTTGGGTGTGTCAACACTCCTGAGGGACAAGTTTTCTCTGGGTGGGATTGGGGGGCAAAGGGCTGTGGTACAAGGTCAGCTCCAGGCAAAGATGTAAACAGGAAGGGGAGAAAGGACATTTTTCAAACTAGTTTTGTGAACTTATTACTACCAGATGAATAGAAACCAAAACCAGAATACAAAAGGAAAATTTAGGGTAATAGCCCTCTCATCTTATATAGACTCACAATTACTTAATTAAATAAATATCATGCACTAGGTAAAAAACGGCTTTACATTATGAGAAAGTAGATTTAATTTACAGATGTAAGACAGATCTATATTTGAAATTAATCAAAATAAAACCCTTTATCAGGCTAATAAAGAGAACCAATAGGATCATTTCAGATGACACAGAAAAGTCGTTTGATAAAATTTAATATTCAAGATAAAATAGTAAAATTGGTGGATTAAAGAACTAAAACATGTTTATCATTCAAAATAGAAAAAAATTCTGGCAAATAAACAAAAACAAAATCAAAAAAACAAAACCTCAGAAATTCAACATTTTCAGAATTCTAGAACCTAATTAAAAATTTTTTAATGATACACATAGTACTTAAAAAATGTAGGCAATGGTGCTGGTACTTCTTTCTCTTTCTTCTGCTAAAAAGTGAGAGATAAATTCTATTCCAGGGACCTATTGCAATCTGTAAACCTATTACTACTATTTTGTTAAATAGTCATAGTATAAAACTGTCTTCAAAATGCGCGGTAACACAGTCACAAATGAATGAACATGGTATATACTCACTGTTAAGAGGTTATTAGCCAAAAAGTTTGAAATACCCAAGAGTCACTTTGCAACAACAGTAGTTCTGAGTGTGACATCCCAAATGGAGGGCTTTGAGAAAGGACTGAAGGAGCTGGGGGAGTGTGCAGCCCCAGGGAGGTAGCAACAATGGCAATTGGCCTGACCACCGATACTTCCAGAGACTGATTCACCAACTAATGAATACACATGGAGAGACCCATGGTGCTGGCCACAAATGCGGCAGAGGAGGGTCTTGTTATCTGTCAGGGGGAGGAAAGGCCCTTGGGCCTGAGGGCGTTAGATCCCCCAGTATAGGAGAATGACAAGGAGGAAAGACGAGAGTGGGTGGGAGGGTGGGTTGGAGAATATCCCCATATTGGCAGGGGGAAGGTGGAGAGAATGGGGAGGTTCCAAAGGGGAGATCTGAAACAGTTGAAATGTAAATAAAATATGAAAATAAAAACAATGCACTTCTCTCTATTGTAGATTAGTGTATCCCTCAGAGAATTTTCTTTTTGCAGTGGGTAATGGCTAATGCAGCCATTTAGAAAAGGTCAAAAGCAGAGAATAAGTGACTGTTTAGTTCTCAGCCACAATCAGAACACACATATTACACATCACCTCAAGATACAGGCACCATCATGGAAGAGAAGACAGACAAATTATAAGATCTAAAGGTAGAGGAAGACCTGAGTAACTATATTTTGGATGTGACAAGATAGTTTTGTTGCACATATAAAACCTGTACAAGATCAAGTCAACAATCTGGCACTGAATGGGATGGGGTTCATTAGGCCCTACTACTAACTCCATGGCTTCTGGAAAGGAAGAGTCTCTTCACTTTAGGGATATGGATCTTTATAGGTTACCAGTGTTCCAGTAGAAGGTCTCCTACCCAGAAGTATTGGATTGACAAAATTGGATTTCATAGATTATTAAATCTTTAAAAAGAAGACAAGTATTTGGGAAAGGTTAAAAGGAAGAGTTAAAGTTGATAGGAATTAAGGAAACAGGTTAGGGATGACTATGAACAGAATATATTATACAATTTTTTTTAAAACTTAATAGAAACATTTATATAAAAATCTTCTAATAAGAAGAATCTAGGCACCAACACCTAATGCTAAATATTATCAAGTTTTAAAGAACTAAATCTTATTATTATTTTACAAAGCCAGCCTACCCTGACACTAATATGGATAAAGACACAATAGAAAAAAAATTATAGACTAAGATCTTGGTAAATATTGATCTAGGAAAATACCAAACTACTTTAAAACACAAACATTTTACAAAGATCATACATCAAGACAATTTGGCTTAAAGAACAAAAATAGAAATGGTTCATGGGGTCAACACAAACAAATAATAACATTAGATAATACACAAATAAAATCAGTACCAACATATTTGTGTTAATTTGTTCATTCTTTTAGCTTTGCAAATATCAGGAACCTTCTACAATAAACTTACTGAAAAAACGATATAGAAGATTATCTCTCTATATAATAAATATTTTATACGATAACAAAAAACTGTGTACATATCATATCAAATTGAGAAAGTCAAAATCCATTTATTATAAAATTCACAATAAAAGAAGTCTGTAACTATCCTGAATCTTTTTCAAAGTAAAATGTAAAATTTTTGCTACAACAATGTAGAAAAAATTAAACAATATATTAATTTTTCACAATTAACATATAACATTAAAATATACATGTGTCTATATGGTCAATAAAATGTGGAAATAAAACTAATTAGCAGTATATAAAATAAACAGAAATGTATAGCAACACTGAATATCACTAATGAATAAACTGTGAAGGATTTAGGAAAAGACTCTAATGTATAATAGCCTAAATAAAGCATAAAATATATCACTGCAACAGAGAGAGAAAAATTCAGAAATGCATAATTAATTGAATGCAAAAAAACAAGTGACCATGTGTTATCCAGCATCAACTGACACATTTATAACACAACTGTATCTGGGATGTAGAAATCATAACAGAAGTTGGGGAGGAAAGTTTGACAGAGTCCAAAAACCATGAAATTTACCGTGAGATTTCATATCCTACATGGTCTTCAACCATAGACAAAAAACTATACCTCAGGAATTCCAAGAAAGTGACAAATAGTTTTCCTTAGGGAATAGCAACCTAATTAATTATCCAGTAATAGTGAGTCAGGATATACATACAAACAATACTTTATGGTATAAACACACTTCATTAATATATTTACTTATATATTTTGTATCTTTTTATATATGTTTATTTATGTATTAAGAATATATATCAACATTTAAAGAAATTGTGGCCATGAAATTGAGAGAGCTAGGGGTTGCATAGGAAAGTTTGTAGAGAAGAAAGGCAAAGGGTAAAATGGTGTCATTATATTTAAATTTTGAAAAGTAAAAATAATATGAAACAAAATATCTAGGAATAAGAATATTAAAAGATATTGAAGTTTTCTATGATAACATTTATAAAACACAAAACATTTTTTGTTCATTGATTGACAGAACTGATTTTGTAGAAATGTGCACATAATCGAAAAGTGGCCAAATATACCACAATTCCACTCATCAGTGATAATTCTTCATAAAACTAAAATAAGTATCCTAGAATGTATATTTATATGAATGTACAGTACAGAGACATATCAATTATATGAATGGTTAGTGGTAATAAAATTCATATGAACAAAAATGAAGAAAAATAAAGGAAATAAAAAATAACAATTATATGTACAGACCTGACATTTACCAGAGAGTCCCCCCCCAAAAAAAATGACGCTGAAAAAATGATAGTCTCTTTAATAATAGATGATTGGAAAACTGGACATCAAGCAAGAGAATGAAATTAGGCCCCTGTTTTTCACCATGTAAATATAAATTTGAAATGTTTCAAAGTTCCTATGTGTGTCAGGAACGTAGTAAAAAGCATTGGAGAGAACACTGTAAAATACAGGAATAAGCAGTGACTTCCTAAGCTGCACCCTAATTTTTGAGAAAATTCTAGTGAAACAAATTCGTGGAATTTTATTTTTTCCACTCTTCCACATTTTTTCTGAACACTTCATCCAATAACTGCAGAACCATGTGATCAAATTTTTCACAGAAATGGTCCTACACATATATGTATATGTATATGTATGTATTTTTGTATTGCCTACATTTCTTTTAGCTCTGACAAATACCTGAAAGGAGCAATTTAAGGGAGGGAAGGTTTACTTTGTTTTGCAGTCTGCAAAAATAACTTTTTTTCACCTGGTGTAATTTTCTTAGAGGCTTACTGTTGAAGCAACTCGCTCTACTTCATTTTGACTGTAGCTGGCTGGTTCAACTCTGCTGCTTTGGCCCAGCTCTATTCCAAGTTGATTGATTCAAAAGCTGGCTTCTCTAATTTTCTCAGTGAATTAAAATGCTTGGCCTCAAACTAACTCTGGTAATTTCTTGTAAAATTCTGGCTCCTTATTCTCTGGATTCAATTGCCTCTGCTGACCAGCACTGAACTACAGGAATTCATAGAATACAAAGTAGCCTTGCTTTCATTGTTATAGATTAAAGGTATATACTAAAGCCATGTCTATATTCCAGCCAGAGAGATTAAAGATATGTGGTGTGTCTACTTTCCAGCTGAATAACATAGACCTAGGTCTGTGGATGTGATGCCTTTCCATAGCAACCAAGTTACTGAAATAAAATTCTTTTACATTAGTCAATCATTGTAAAGAAATCATGATGGAAGATGGCTGGTCATGTTGCATTAACAGTATAGAACGAGAGATATGCATGTTCTCTTCTTTTCGTCTTTCTTATTTCAATTTAAGCTTGAGCCCTATCCCATGGAAAGGTGCCACTTATGTCTAGGGTGAGTCTTCACAGGTAACTCACTCTAAAACCTACCTCAACTCCATACCAGAGATTTGTTGACTAAATGATTCTGAATCTTGCCAAGTTGGCATTCAGTATGAATTAATACATCTTTTATATGTAGACATATTTTTAGTGCAGCATTTTCTCTCCCTCTCTTTGCTCTGTTCTTCCATTTGTTTTTCCTCTTTTTCTTTTTTCCTTTGTATCCCTTTTTCTTTTCTCTCTCTCTCTCTCTCTCTCTCTCTCTCTCTCTGTCTCTCTCTCTGTCTCTCTCCCTCTATATTCTCTCTCTTGTCTCTCGTCTCCCCTTCTCTCTTTCCTTCTCTCTTCCTTTCTCTCTCTCTTAAATTCCTTTTCTTCATTTTTAGTTACTTAGCAACTTTTCAATCATTTCAATCCAGCTTTATCCTCATTTATGTCATTTTGTTTCATATCTTTCTTTACTCAAAAATCATAAATTCAATACCTCACATGCATGTGTACATATTGAAGTATATGTTTACTTATTTTTTATTTATTTAATGTATAAGGGTATATTTTAGTGATGGCATCACAACTGTGGGGTACTTTATCTACTATTTTGAATAATTATTTGTGCTTCAGTATCTCACAAAAACAAATATAACACACATGATATAATTGTTAATGCTATACATCTACTTTCCAGTTATTCAATCAAATACCAGTTAGTTGTTGACCTTACCATATTTTGCACTTGGACTAACATACATAATGGATTACCTTAAAAAGATTACCCTTAGTATGGTTGCATCATATGCTCTCACTTAAATGATAGCAAAGAAAAGAAAATAGAGGTATTTCAGAAAAGAAAATCTCTCGTAAGGCTGTACTATAAGATTTTACCTGTTCTAGCCTAATTGTCTGCCAGCCTACTCCATACATTCTGCATGTTCTCATCAGTATAGCAAGGCTAGTGAATTTTTAAGGTATACATGCATAACTTCACACACATGTAAAATCACAGACAAAGATAAAAGGAAGAAGGAGAAAGCAGGAGACAGAGAGATGAAAAAGAAACAGAAAAATTGATCCTCATTATAACTCTATATTATAAGACTGAATATTAGTTAAAATTATTTGTGGCTCACAAATAAATTCTCATTATTAGTTCTTTTTATCTGATTTAGTATTAGTATAAAATTTTTTAAGTCAAATATATCTATTTTCCATAGAGGATGAATAAGGCTATATGAGCAGAGGAGACAGAAGAAGTAGCTACTATAGTGTATGTCAAGAAGTTCATGCTGTGATGTCGATTGAACAAGATAACATTAACAAGATTGGAATCTATTAATATTAATAGATTGGCCATAAGAGACACATTCTTTTTCTGAAATGGGTTTTCTTCATTGTAAAATGAACAGTATAGAACTCACAAAGTTTAGTTTTGAGATGATTTAATATACCATTGATGTGAAATGGTGTGTGTGTGTGTGTGTGTGTGTGTGTGTGTATACTTGTCCACAGGTATATATTTCCATAGGAACAATAGTTCATGATTCATAAATTCAAAGTTTGTGTTGATGTCAATAGCTACTCTAATGAGAAGCAAGTGGATAGATACACATGTATGTAGCCATGTTGGTATAACTCAGTGTCAGGGAGGTTTTCTTCTGGAGAAGATAATTGGTGTTGAGGATTGAACATAAAGTTTCATGCTTGCTAAATATATTCCAGAAAACTGAGATCAATCTCAGTGGTTACTTTGTAATTCCCCCTTGTTCTACAATGAGAGGGTATAAAGATTCCTCATCCCTTATTGAGTGGCCATTCAATCAGTTGTTATGTGGCATGTCCTTGTCTCTTAGTACTTCTATTTAGTTTAAAATATTCATTAAAGTAAGTTTACTTTTTATTTCTAAGTAATTACATTGAATCTGGAGATACAGTGTTAGGTTTTGTTATAAGTATTCAATGTGTAATGATTAAATCAAATGAACTAACACATCTTTCACTTCACTTTTTTTTTTTTTTTTGGTTTTTTGAAACAGGCACTTCACTTATATACTGCCTTGAGAAATTTGAATGTTCTTTTCTTGGAAACTGATATTTATGTTGTATTATGAATAACGATAATCACTATTTTAGGTCATAAACCTCCAAAAGTATTTCTCTTGATAAATACAAATTTTATATCATTTGAAAAATTCTTTTTACTTTCTCTTCCCCTAGACTTCTAGTACTTTCCTTGGTTTACATTTACAAGTTTGTCTCTTTCAGATGCTACCTATAAGCAGGATTATAAATTATTTTCTTTCTATACTTAGATTATTACACAAAAGACAATGTTATTTAGCTTCATATATGTGTTGATGATGAAAATTTCTTTTTATGACACAGTAACAGGAACTTATACAATGCTTACATTTTCATGTATTTCTGTCAAAAAGTATAGCGATTTAACCTATTTTTTCTTTTTTTTTTCAATTTTTTCAATTTTTTATTGGATATTTTCATTATTTATGTTTCAGATGTTATCTCCTTTTCCGTTTCATCCCCCAACCTGTTACCCACTATCCCATCCCCCCTGCTTCTCTGAGGGTGTGCCAATACCCACATACCCACTCCTGCCTCCCTGCCCTGGTATTCTCCTACAGTGGGGCATTGAACCTTGACTGTAACAAGGGCTGCTTCTCCCATTGATGTCCAACAAGGCCATCCTCTGCTACAGATGTGGTTGGAGCCATGGGTCCCTCCATGTGTACTCTTTGGTTGATGTTTTAGTCCCTGGGAGCTCTGGTTGGTTGATATTGTTGTTCTTCCTATGTGGGTGTAAACCCCTTTAGCTCCTTCAGTCTTTTCTCTAACTCCTCTATTGGAGACCCTTTGATCAGTCCAAAGTTGGCTTCCAGTATCCACCTCTGTATTTGTCATGCTCTAGAAGAACCTCTCAGGAAAGAGCTATATCAGGCTCCTGTCAGCATGCACTTCTTGGCATTCACAATAGTGTCTGCATTTGGTGACTGTATATGGGATGGACCCCGAGGTGGATCAGTCTCTGGTGGGCCTTTCCGTCAGTCTCTGCTCCACAGTTTGTTTCCTTATTTGCTCCTGTAAGGATTTTGTTCCCCCTTCTAAGAAGGAATGAAGCACCCACACTTTGGTTTTCTTTTTTCTTGAGCTTCATGTGGTCTGTGAATTGTACCTTGGGTATTCTAAGTTTGGGGGCTAATATCCACTTATCAGTGAGTGCATACCATGTGTATTCTTTTGTGACTGGGTTATCTCACTCAGGATGATATTTTCTAATTCCATCCATTTGCCTAAGAATTTCATGAAGTCATTGTTTTAAAATTTATTTACATTCCTATTGTTCCACCCTCTTTTGGTCTCTCTTTCCCACATTTCTTTATCTCATTCCTCCTCCCTTAGCTTCCCAGAAGATACCCCCCCACCCCAAGAGGCCTCCCCCATCCCTAGGGCCTCAAGTTTCTCCAGGATTATGTGCATCTTCTCCCACTAAGTCCTGACCAGGCAGACCTTTGCTATATTTGTCCGAGGGACCATGGACAGGCCAGTTTATGCTCCTGATGGGTGGCTCAGTCTCTGGAAGATCCCATGAGGTTTAAATAATTTGAGAATGCTGGTCTTCCTATGTGTTCACTCTCCCCTTCAGCTTCTTCAATCTTTCACTTAATTCAACTGTAAGTTGTCTCCAACTTCAAATCCATGGTTAGGCGTAAGTTCCTTTATTATAAATGAGTAGAATCTTAATTAAATTTCTGTAAATAATGATGGTTATATAGTTTTTAATCTTTTATAACCATAAATAACATTAGGTGTTCCACAATTAATTTTTGATTTTTGATTTTATAATTATTTGTCTGTTACTTTCCTATCATCATGATAAGACATTATGATCAAGGCAATTTGTTACAAAAAGAGTTTAATTTGGTATCAGTTACAGAGACTTAGAAACCATGACCATCATTGTGAGGCATATGAAAACAGGCAAGCAGATATGTGCTAAAGAAGTAGCTGAGAGCTTCTACCTCATCAACATTCAGGAAACATGAAGAGCTAAGCGCGACTGGCACAGACTTTTAAAACCTAAGAGCTAAGGCCTACTGATATACCTCCTCTAAACTTCTACTACTTCTCAAAGAGTTCTACCAACTGGAAAACAAACTTCAAATATGTGAGTTTCTGGGGTTATTGTATTCAAACTATCAGTCTTCATGAATACAAGCATAATTTCATTGATATTCCACTTAAATTATTCCATGTTCTAGTCATATGTTTTGTCTACTTTTTCCAGTAAATATTTTATTTTTATTATTGTGAATATTTATGAGCTTCTTATATATTCTTACCCTCTCAGCTATTTTACAAATACTTTCTTATATGCATAATATTTTCTGTGAATTTTCCTGACAATACTCTTCATCATATATAATTTTTAAATTGGACTAATTTCAACATATATTGCACCTATAATCCTATACAAGAAAAGAAATTGCAGCTACTACTTTTATCACTAATGATTCAATATTAAGCATGCTTCTAGTTTTAATTTTTCACCCTATGTAAACATTTTTAATTTATTTATTACTCACCACTTATTACTATCACTAAATTAAAAGAATTCCATCAAATGTATATGCATTTTTCAATAATTTATACATATTATTGTGGGTTTTTTTTGGTTTTACAAATGTTAAAATATTTTGTCACTCATTTGGTAAATTATTATTGAATATGCAAAGGGACAGTTTTTGCTCTATTTTTTATTTTCTCTAAAACAACATAAGAGAAGAAGCATTGACATTGGTTCATGAGTTTAGAATATTCTATCATACTGCTGAAGACAATTGACAAGAGCTCAAGGCTCTGGAATGAAGAATAGGGGGTAAAACCTTGTGAAGTAGAACATAGGTAACAAGAAGAAAACAGGACCAGGTATAACACTTGAGGCTAACCTCAGAGTAGCTCATTTCTTACAATTAAGCCAAACCTCTCAAAGGTCTCACAACCATCTAAAAATTCTCTAGGAACAGAGGTCAAAGTTTAAATACACAAACCTATTTGAGAATACTGTACACTCAAGTTATGACAATAACAAATTTATGTATTATCACATTCCCAAAAACCAATATTAATTCTAACAATTTAAGACTAATTCATCACCTTAGTTTCATTATGAATGTTGGTTAATATTTGCAATAAGTAAGCTCTATATATTCCCATGCAAAACATGTCTACCACATTTTTTCCTTGCTGTGCTTTTTTCATCTAGGTTCCCTGGTAACATTTGAAAACTAATAATAGTTTGGGGTATCTTTTGTCTTGTTTATTGCCTTAAAATCAATTTTAAATTTCATCTAAACACACACACACACACACACACACACACACAAGTAGTTAAGTATGTAGCTTGTACAAGTATTGAAGAATCCTTCCTTGACAATTTTTTAGAATCTGTTCTCTTTATAGACTCATATAAAGAGAATAGAATATAGTCTATTCTTAGTCTATACTTAGTATATTGCTTTTATCAGTGATTAATTGTTTATGACACTTGTCTGTTTTATATCTTTTAAGAATTTCTCAGGATAATGTAATACCATATACAAGATCATTTAAGGAGTCTACTTTTATACATTTTGTAAACTTTATACTGATTTCAAAAGAAATTATTATGCATGATTTTGTGATATTCTATTTACTGCAGGGTTATGTGACAGTGGACCTACAGTAACTCCCAGTTATGCCTGCAGTTCTAGTATATAAAGTTTCCTTGAATGTTTAATGACCACACAGCTATTAAATCTTTGTGAACTCTATGACTAATCTGATGTGAGCATATTTATCAACTGAGGAACACTTTTTGACTGGAGTCCTTTGAAACAGCCCCACTGCATCATTATGATCGACCTAGAAATCACTGTATAGATTAGGCTACCTGTGAACTTGCATCAGCTCTTCTCTTTCTGTTTCTCAAATGATGAAATTACAGACACACAGCACCACATCCTTGCTTTATGAATACATTATTTTCATGTGTTTTTGTTTAAACACACTCTTTTAAATTATACATTGCCAATTTTAAAGCATTTAACATGAAGCAATTTGTTATATTTCAACTGAATGAAAAAAATATACAGCATAAAATTCTTTTCCATAAAACACAGTATAAATTTCTTAAACTTATGAAGTAAATGCAGTGCAGACAGTACAGACTTCTTTAAGTATAAACAACAGTTCAGCATTATGCTTAGGAGTTACTAAAAACTGTCTAATTGCTATATTTTGCTGCAGTCTAGTTTTTGATGTTGCTTCAAATGTTTCTATATTTTTTCATTTGCATTTGTGATCCAGGACCCCACCCCCTGCTTAGTGGAATGGATAGCAACAAACATCTGACTCTGTATTTGTCAGGCTCTGGCAGAGCCTCTCAGGAGACACCTTATCATGCTTTCATCAGCAAACACTTCCTATAATAACATCCGAGATATATGGCTGTATACAAGATGGATCCCCAGGTAGGGCAGTCTCCGGATGGTCTTTCCGTGAGTCTCTGCTCCACACTTTGTCTCAATATTTACTCCTGTGAGTATTTTGTTCACACTTCTAAGAAATACTGAAGCATTCACACTTTGGTCTTCCTTCTTCTTAGGCTACTTATGGTCTGTGAATTGAATCTGGGGTATTCCGAACTATTGAGCTAATATCCACTTATCAGTGAGTATATACTGTGTTTGTTCTCTTGTGATTGAGTAATCTCACTCAGGATTATATTTTCAAGTTCCATTCATTTGCCTGCAAATTTCATGAAGTCATTTTTTTTTAATAGCTGAGTAGTATTCTGTTGTGTTTTCTGTATCCATTCCTCTGTTGAGGGACATCTGGGTTGTTTCGAGCTTCTGGCTATTATAAATATGGCTGCTATGAACAGAGTGGAGCATGTGTCCTTATTACATGTTGGAGTATTTTCTGGGTATATGCCCAGAAGTGGTATAGCTGGATCCCCAGGTAGTACTATGTCCAATTTTCTGAGGATCCACCAAACTGATTTTCAGGGTGATTGTACTAGCTTGCAACCCCACCAGAAATGGAGGAGTGTTCCTCTTTCTCCACAACCTTGCCAACATCTGCTGTCACCTGAGCTTTTGATCTTAGCCATTTTGACTGGTGTGAGGTGGAATCTCAGGGTTATTTTGATTTGCATTTCCCTGATCATTAAGGATGTTGAACATTTCTTTAGGTGCTTCTCAGCCCTTTGAGTTTCCTCAGTTGAGAATTCTTTGTTTAGCTTTGTTCCCCATTTTTTGAGACTGCAACACCTACCAAAGAATACACAGGGAGGGGCCCATGGTGCTGGCCACATATGTGGCAAAAGAGGGCCTTGGTGGACATCAGTGGGAGGAGATACCCTTGGACCTGACAGTGTTTGACATTTCAGTGTAAGGAAATGATAGGAAGGGAATATGGCAGTTGGTGGGGGGGGCACCCTCATAGAGGCAGGGAGAGGGTGGATAGGGTAGGGGGTTTATAAAGGGGAAAACATTTGCAATATAAATAAATATCCAAAAATAAATAGAGAAAGAAAGAAAGGGACAAAAGAAGAAGATAGAAAGACAAGTATGCTCCAAATACATTTTTCCATTTATGAAAAAAAATTCAAAATGAAAAACATTATTTTGTATAATTGCAAACAACATTATATTTAAGAACAGGAATATTCCAAATTTTAATGGTTTAGTAAAATTATACAGCAATATATTTAAAACACTACAATATACCCTTTTTACTATTAAGAATATATTTCTGAGAATTTAACTGGCTAATTTGAATGACAAAACAGCTTTAATAGTCATACTAATAAGCCTTAAAAATTTTATTACAAAAGTATATGCTTTTTTTGAAGATGTTTTCATGACTCTAATGATTGTTACTTTATTTTCAAGATTGCTATTATCATTCCCAGAGAAAAACATCCTAGTACACCAATAACATATTGATTTTTTAAATGTATTTTACTTGTACTTATGTAAATCTTTAAAAATAGGGTCTGCAATATACTCTTTCAAAGTATGTTATGTTACTAGCCTATAAAGCAACTATCCCATAAAGCTGTTGTTGGCTGGAAGCTCGTTTCATTAGCAAATGAGGAGATACAATTTTGGAAACAGAATAGAATAGAAAGGCCGTCCACACTCCATAATTGAGTCTGCAGCCCTGACTGGAAAACCCTCGTTTCCCTGTACCAGGAAAACTAGAGATTATTAGACTTATAACAGAAAAAGAGGAGAGAGGGACAGAAGGGAGAGGGAATGCATGTACAGAAGACTGGCTCGCCGGGCAGTGGTGGTGCACGCCTTTAATCCCAACACTTGGGAGGCAGAGACAGGCAGATTTCTGGGTTTGAGGCCAGTCTGGTCTACAGAGTGATTTCCAGGACAGCCAGGGCTACACAGAGAAACCCTGTCTCAAAAAACAACAAAAAAAAAGAAGACTGGCTCACACACTCACACACACATTTACATACACACACACACAGGGGGAGAAAACAGGGGGGAGATGAAGAGAGAGTGAATAATACACAACACACACTTATGTACACACATACATAAACATACACACTGGCTGTGTGTGTGTGTGTGTGTGTGTGTGTGTGTGTGTTTGAATCGTAGAATCCAGAGCAAGTATTACTTGCCTATACACTGAGATCTGTCTCCAATTAGAGAGGAGAGGTACAATCAGAACTATAGAGTCGTGCAAGGATAAAATCTATTCTTAGCAGTACTCTGGAGTATATTTGATAGACAAGCCTGTCACATGTACTCATGCAAAGAATCTTACAAAAATTGAATTGGCAACTATGCATATGTTTGAGAACACAAAATGTTAGTGTTGTATCTATACTCAAACCAAGTACTGCACAGGAGTAATCCCAGAAGTTTTGCATGTGTACCAAGAAGAGAGACTGTATGTTACATCTAAATCCATATCCAGATTTATTCCCTTCACTTTTATCTTTAAATTATTTGATTTAAAATTTTAATTCAATGGGCTAGCTTTCTATTGTCCTGCTCTCTTTTCCCTTTGTCTGTTTTTGGGTTTTACTTTACAGTCTCCACAAAAGAATACAAATTGGTTTATTTTTGAGAGATTACCTACATCAGTCCATGAATGTTCATATTATTTTAGATTATTTGTTATTTGCATATGCTACTTTACTTCTTCTTTGTATTTCTATTATATCTTTATATGATGTTACTTTACCTCTACTATTTATCTTTATCATTTTTCTTCCAATTGTTTTCCTCAGTTCTCTTCACCCCCCTCCATTATTCCAGGTACTAGTTGCTAGTTTTAATGTGCTCTTTTTTTATCATCTCTATACTCAGCGGTAATTAGGATACACTAGGATGTCCTTGTCTGTTTACTCCCACCAACTTTTTCTTTTATAACGATGATAAATATTTAACTGCTAATTACTTTATTCTCATGGTGGACTACTCTACTAGTTTTTCTTGATCTGGCAGTTGCAGAAGTATTCTCACAATAATCCTAGTCATTGATCATGGTGCATGGAACATGTGAGTTTATGTTTTGGCTACTAAACTACACCTGCAGTCCATATGAAATTCATGACACCTTTAATCTAATACAGTTTAGTCTTACATGAGCATTGTGAATGTTTCCATTGATACGACTGAAAAAAAAATACAATTTAGCAATGACCCAAATAAAAATTTTAATTGTACAAATAAAAAATATGATAAATTAGGACATGACTCTTTGAATAATTATTAGCTACAAAGTGATGAGAGCAAATTAGGAGATATGGAGGGAAATTTATTCAAAAGAATAGCTATAAAAACGACCATTGAGAAAAAAGAAGACATGAATAAACTCTAACATAAGGGTGAGTTTAAAGAGACTACAAATTACTGAACAAAATCAAAAGTCAAAACAGGTTATAAAAAAACAGTATAATACAATGTAATAATAAACAAATTTAAATTTTAGAAATGGAAAGCTTTAAAAAGAGAAAACCAGTTGAAAACCTCACTAACAGAATTAGTCAAGTGAAAATCAGATTTTTGAGGACTTAATGGCAAGTACATGAAATAATATAATAAAAATATAAAATGAGGAAGTATAACATAATACACCTAATCTTGATTAATAATTAAAGGACAAATTTACAAAAGATGAACTTTAAAGGGGGATCAAAATTTGAAAATAATGGCTCAGAATATATGTTGAATTAAATCATGGGAGAAAATTTCTAAATCTCTAGAAATATATGCTTATCCAGATTTTAAAAATGGTATGTGAAATACCAAACAAATAAGGCCAGAAGTGTAATATTATACTTCTAAGAATACAAAATAATAAACTAATGATAATGAAAAGAATCTTGAAATCTGAAGGCAAAAAGCATCATAGCACATACAAAGAAAAACACATCAGTCAGTGTAACAATATATTTCTAAAAATAAACAACCAAAACCAAAACCCAATAAAACAAAATACCAACAGAGAACAAAACAAAACAAAACAAAAACAAACAAACATTAAAAACCCTGACAAAAAACCCTGACAAAACATGACTCTAAAAATCAGGAAGGCATGCATCAATGCATTTCAGGAATTAAAGGAGAGTAACTGTCAACTAAATGTTTAAAAAAACCTCCTTCAAAGATATACTGCAAAATGAAGGGAAAAGTAGAATTTTCTAAAGCCTATATGAAGTCCCCACTAGTAAGCCAGCATAAAAGATAACTGAAAGAAACTTATACAGTGGAAAGCCATAGATATTTTGACTCCTTCCTTTCCAATTTGTATTCCCTTGATTGCCTTTTGTTATTTCATTGCACTAGCTAGAATTTTGAGTACTGTATTGAATAGGGAGATAGAGGGCAGCCTTGTCTTGTCTCTGATTTTAGTGAGATTGCTTCTAGTGTCTCTCCATTTAATTTGATGTTAGCTTTGGTTTACATTATATTTATTTTATTATGTTTAGGTATGGACCTTGAATTCTTGGTTTCTTGAAGACATTTAATATGAAAGGGTGTTGGATTTTGTCAAAGGCTTTGCCAGCATCTAGTGAGAGGATTATTATGAGAATTTTTTGTTTGAGTTAGCTTACATAGTGGGTTACGTTGATGGATTTTCATAGATTGAAACATCCCTGCTTCCCAGGGATGAAGCTTACTTGATGTTGGTGAATGACAATTTTGCTGTGTTCTTGGATTAATTTTGCAAGAATTATATTGAGAATTTTTGTGTCACAACTCATAAGCAAAATTGGTCTGAAGTTCTCTTTGTTGGGTCTTTGTGTGGTTTAGGTATCAGAGTAACTGTGGCTTTATAGAATGAATTATGTAGTGTTCTTTCTGTTCCTATTTTGTGGAATAATTTGAGGAGTATTGGCATTAGCTCTTCTTTGAAGGTCATGTAGAAATCTGCACTAAAATCATCTGGCTTTGGACTTTTTAAAAATGACTTCTTCTATTCCCTGAGTGGGTATTGGAATGTTTAGATAGTTAATCTGATCTTGATTTAACTTTGGTAAGTGGTATCTATCTAGAGAATCATCCATTTCATCTAGATTTTCCAATTTTTGGATTATAGGTTTTTGTAGTAACGTCTGATGATATTTAAAACTTTCTTCATTTTCTGTAGGTATGCCTCCCTTTTCATTTCTGATTTTGTTAAAACTTGGATAGTGTCTCTGTGTTCTTTAGTTAGATTGGCTAAGGGATGTCTATATTGATTTACTCAAAGAACCAGGTCTTGGTTTTGTTAATTTTTTATAAATTTCACTTTGTTTCTAATTGTTGGGTGCTATGAAAGTAGGAAAGGTCCTACAAGATAGTTCAATGATTAACAAAACTAGCCATGCAATTTGAGTTGTATCTCTGGAGCCCACATGATGGAAGGAAAGATCTGATTCCTAAAACTGTTGCTTTAACCCTCGCATGATTTTGTTTTTGTTATTGTTTTGTTTGTTTGTGTTTGTGTGTGTGCATGTAATCTTTATACTTATACCTGCATACACACACACAAAGACACACACTCTCTTTCACACAGTGTGGCGATTAAATAAGAAGTTACCCCTATAGTCTTTGACATTTGAGTACTTGTGCTCCATTTTGTGGTGCTATATGGATAGGATCAGAAGACGTAGCATTGTTGGACGTAGTTTAAAAATTCTTTATTCCTCCTTTGAGTTTTTCTTGCTTTCTAGTTTAGCATGTAGCATTTCATTTTACTGCTCCAGACATCTTGACTGCCTGCTGACATACTCCACTGTAGTGATTGTGATAGATTCTTGTTCCTATGGAACCCCAAACACAAAGCAAACTCTCCCTATAAATAACACAAACAATTTCACACAAAATAACCTGTAAAGCAAATGGGTGCTGGCAGGTGGCACTGGGTATAAAGGTGTTTGTCAATGAGCGTCATGGTAAGAACTGAAGCCTCAGTAACTACATACTTCAAAAAAGTCAGCCTAATGAGCATCTAATGTACATTGTGGTACAAATGAGGCTCCTACCTCCTCACTGACATCCAAAGCAAAGACATTTGTACTTAAGCAAATAATTAAGTGTACTAAAAATTCAAATAAAATACCAAAGATTAAAATATGAAAGTATATGAAAGTAAAATGCTTCTGCACCTAAAAAAAATAAAAATAAACAAAACCCACAAAATAGTGAAAAGTCTTGCTACAGAATAGAAAAGCTTTGCTACCTATATTCCTAGAAAGCAATAAAGATTAGAATATATAACAAACTATAAATATAACTACTGAAAAATTAAGACATATGATCTGTAAGTGGGATAACAAAATTAAAGGTCTGTTCTCAAAATAAAAAAAAATTAAAATGTTACTTATAATAGTGAATATCCTTAGTCACACTGGAAATGTACATTAAAATTATATTTGTATTCCACCTTACTTAAGTCAGAAAAAATAACATATGAGATCAAATAATAAATACTGGTAATAATATGAGTAAAAGTGAATCCTAATCTCTACTATTAGGAATGTCATTTAATTGAATGTTAACAAAAATCAAATATAGCTTCCTCAGATAAATAAAAGCAGTGCTAACATATAACTTAGTGATACAATTGTTGTGTACCCAAAGTATTCTATACCACAAGCTTTCTTGCTTATTTTTGCTTACTGCAGCACAATAGGCAAGCTTTGTATTAGACTGAGTGCCGTTCAAAATGTGAAGAATAAATTATGTGATGAATGTATATATGTATGTATATCTATATCAATATTTCTGTATATATTTGTGTATATATATATACAAAAATTCATATATATATGTTCATATATATATATATACTGCATTTTATCTAGAAAATAATAAAATGAATTACTTTAGACTCAGTGAAGCTTTTAATAATATACACTTTGTATCTCTTAGAATTTTAATTGCTCTTTTAATGAATCTACTCACTTGAGTCTTGCAACTAAATAACAAAATATTTAAGTACATTTAGTCTTTGCAAGGATTATAATTCAAGACCAGCATTTTCCACAGTATCAAGGTGAATTTCCTATTAAGGAATGGTTTAATATTTCAAATTAAAATCTTATTTCCTGCCATGCCATATACACCTTATATAACTCAACATTCAAAGACTTATTACGTATCATAATGTTTCTTTTATACTCATTATGCAAGAGTGCAATTAGATTAATATGAGACATTATAGTGATTTATTATAATATTAATATATTAGTGTTTTAATGTTTCTTTAGCTTAGAAAAATTTAATAAAATTTACAAAATTATGATGTGGTTTTAGAAATATATTAATAACTAGGGGTTTCAAAATACTTTCATATAAATTTATCTTAGTAAAATTTGTTTACCATCTTAATATACTTATGAAGTCTACAGTTACATTATATCTATACACAAGAACAAGCCAATGGTATCATGGAAAATAACATATGACTAAAATAATTATTATAAAGATGAATATCACTCCTTTATCATTGAGAAATATTGTTTAATAATGTAAAAATCAGAATTAGTTTTAAACAATAATTGTGTGAAAAATTAAGATGAAATTGAGTTATGAAGAAACAATTTTATAGTCATTAAGTTTGACTAATACTGTAAATTTCTTATGTGACAAAATGAACATTTTCACACCATAGAGGTCAATAATGTTCCTTAATTCATATGTAGATATTGCATGCTCCTTTATAGTGATCAGTATCCAAGAACTGTAGAAATATTTTAACTCAATACATATCAACTTTGTTCTCATGTGATGTAAGGAGATAACTAACAAAAGTAATATGAAGTTCAACTGAAAATTTCTCATGAAATCTATGATAAACTGTTAATATCTATTTGTCAAAACAGTACAAACTTATTTAGAAATTAAATTTGCTATGAATTATAATAGATAACAAAATAATACTTTTAATTAGTATAAAGTTGATTAACAAAAATTTCTTTCACAAAGGATATAACATGCATTTTCATGTCAGTCAATTAAGTTAATAAAGATGTTTTAATTAACCATAATTTTTTATAATTTATTATAACCACTATGGCATCTATTTCTGTATGCCTCATACTTTCAGTGTGTCAAAAATGTTTATTCCCACATTTGTATATAATTAATCTCTGCTTCTCTGTTTATTCAGAATACCTAGTACTCTATAAATAAACACAATTAATGAAGTCAAGTTTATATTTAATGTAGTTTAATTGCCTTCTGTGTGTGTATGGACTGTGTGCATTCATAGAAGTTTTGGCCCCAAAACTGGTTTATACAATTATTCTGTAATTTTTGTTAATTTCACATACGTTTATTTAATAAACTTTCTTTCAAAATTTTACTTCATTTAAAATTAATTTTATTTATTTATTCACTTTACATCCCAATATCCGAAGCCCCTCTCATCAAAGTAACCCTTCACAGACACTTTCTCCATTCTACCTTAACCTACTCCTTTGCAATGGGTGAGCCCCCCTTTGGGTATTAGCTTCCACACTACCCAGCACTGCCCTACACCTGCACATCAAGCAGTACTAGGCAAATCTTCTCCCACTGAGGTCAGAAAAGGCAGACCATTTCTGGTCACTACATCCAGAGGCAGGCAGACCGGCAACAGACTCAGGGACAGCCCCTGCTCCAGCTGTTTGGGGACCTGTGAGAAGATCAAGTTTCACTTCTGGTACATATGTGCAGGGGCTTAGGTCCAGCCCATGTTTGCTTTGTTGGTGGTGATTTATGTACTGGAAACTCCAAGGGTCCAGTTTAGTAGACTCAGTTGTCCTTCCTGTGGAGTCCCTGTCCCCTTTGCCTCCCACAGTCCTTCTCCTAAATCTTCCATAGGATTACTGGACTCCATCTAATGTTTGGCTGTGATCTCTGCATTTGTTTCCATTGGGTGCTTGGTGGAGCCTCTCAGAGGACAGTTTTGTTAGGTTCTTGTCTGCAAGCATAACATAGAATAATTAATAATGCAAAGGATTAGTTGTTGCCTGTGGGATGGGCCTCAATTAGGGGCACTCATCATTTGACCTGCATTTCTGTTCTATCTTTTTCCCTGCAATTTTTAAAATTATATTTAATCTTGTTTTTTTGTTTGTTTTTGTTTTTGTTTGTTTGTTTGTTTGTTTTCTTTCTTCAGTCTAGTCATTATCCCACTCTGGGTCTGCCCATTTACTGTTCCTCCTCTCCTGTCTCTAAGAGGATATCCCCACCCCACCCCCACCCCACCCCCACCCCACCAGACCTCCCCACTCACTGGGGCCTCAAATGTCTAGAGGGTTAGACCCTTCTTATAAGCAAGGCATATTCAGCTTTGTGGATGAGTAATTATCCATATCCTTCCACTGGAAAATTTGCCTGGCTAGAGGAAGTGGCACTTCATGATCCATATCCCCTCTGATAAGAGTCTCAGTTAGAGTCGCCCCCATATAGCCCCTCAAGCCTCTGCTGATCCCAGATCTCTGGCTGTCCTTGAGCTTGCCCTTCCCACTGTCACTTTCCATTCTTTCTCCCCTGCTTTCCCTACTTGTGATCCGCCCCCTCTCCATATGCTCTCCCGTTCCTTTCATCTACCTCAGATATCTATTTTGTTTCCCCTTCTGAAAAATATTCAACTGCCTTTCTTTAGGCTCTCCTTGTTATTTGCTTTGTTTGGGTTTGCTGATTATAGTGTGGTTATCCCGTATGTAATGGCTAATACCCACTTATAAGTGAGTAAATTACATGGATGTTCTTTTGTATCTGGGTTACTTCACTGAAAATGATATTTTCTAGTTCCATCTATTTGCCTATGAAATTCAGTATGTCCTTGTTTTTAATAGCTGAGTAGTATTCCTTTGTGAAAATAAACTACATTTTCCTTATCAGTTCTTCAGCTGAGGGACATCTGGTTATTTTCCAGTTTCTGGGTATTACAAATAAGACTGTTATGGACATAGTTGAACAAGTGTACTTGTGAGATTATGAAGCATCTTTTCGGCATATGCCCATGGGTGGACAGCTGGATCTTGATGTAGAACTATTCCCAGTTTTCTGAGAAAGTACCGCATTGATTTCAAGAATGATTGTACAAGTTTGCATTACCACAAACTGTGGATGAGTGTTCCCATTTCTACAACCTCACCAGCATTTGCTCTCCCTTGAGGTATTTACTATAACCATTATTTTATTATTATTATTATTATTATTATTATTATTATTATTATTATTATATTTAATTTCAAATGTCCCCTTTCCCACACCTTACTCCATGAGTCTCGCTCCCTATCTCTTCTCCCCTTTGACTCTAAGAGGGTGCTCCCCCATCCATTCATATACTTTCACCTCCCCTCTCTATCATCCCCCATCTTTGGGGCATCAAGAGTCTACAGGACCAAGGACATCCCCTTCCACTTAGGCCAGGCAAGGTAGTCCTCTGCTACATATGTAGCAGGGACAATGGACCACACCATATGTGTTCTTTGGTTGGTAACTTAATGTCTGGGAGCTCTGAGAGGTCCAGTTATTTGGTATTGTTGCTCTTCCTATAGAGTTGTATTCTCTTCAGCTCCTTCAGTTCTTCTCCTACCTTTTCCATAGTGGTCCCTTGAATTTTTTATCTTAGCCACTCTGATGGGTGTAAGAAGAAATTGCAGAGTCATTTTATTTTCATTTCCTTTATGACTAAGTACATTTAACATTTCTTTAGATGCTTCTTGGCCATTTGATATTCCTCAGTGACAATTCTGTTTAGCTCCATACCCAATTTTTTAATTTGGTTGTTTTGCTTGTGTCTAAATTCTTGAGTTCTTTACATATTTTGCATATTAGTCCTTTGTCACATGTAGTGTTGGCAAAGATCTTTTATCAATCTGTATGCTGTTGGTTGTCCGTACTAATGGTATTATTTGATTTATAGAAGCTTTTTAGTTTCATGAGGTCCAGTTTGTTAATTGTTGGCTTTAGTATCTCCTGTACTGACAAGTTCCATTTTTCCCCATTTTCTGTTCTATTAGATTGAGGGTACTTAGTTTTATGTTGAGTTCTTTGATTCATTTGGACTTGAGTTTTATGCAGGGTGATAAATTTGGATCTATTTTCATTCTTCTACATGCAGACATAAAGTTAGACAACCATCATTTGTTGAAGATACTCTCCCTTTCCGTTTGTCTGTTTGTGTCTTCTTTGTCAAAATTTAAGTGTCAGTAGGTATGTGAGTATACAGAAATATATTTGTTATAAAATCTAAAATTATAGATTTTTGATGTAGGATAGTTACTATAACACATTAGATATATCACTAGAGAAATTCGAATCTGTTTTTTATCAGTATTGTTACAGTATATATTTTGATTATTGTATCAATTTTAAGAAAGTCAATCTTCTATTCAAAATCATTCTATTGAGAATATGATTAAAAGTAGAACTTCACACACATAGATACACAAGGAGTTTGCTGGTGGTGTATATCTTTAACACTTTTACTTTGCTGGCAGAAGCAGGTGCATCTTGAAATTAAGACTAGCCTGGTCTACAAAACAAGTTCTTGGATAGTCATGGCTACACAATGAAACCCTGACTTAGCTAAACAAAACAATAAACAAACACAAAACTGAGACTTTATTTATGTGACACAATTAATAAGGTATTTAGCTACTTTGAAATATTTACAAATAAAGAAAGTATTCATTAAACATTATAATAAAATGTACCTGCCTATTTTCAAACCAAATAAAACATAAATCCTATACAAGTCACATTTTCAACATGTGCAATTTATTTGATTATTGGTATATTTTCAAATTTGTACAATCATATCGGTTTCATCAGTACCCAGAAAATGTTATACCTGTAATAATTATCCTCTTTTTAATTCTCCAGTCACCTTCTGATATAAAATAATGTATTGTGTACATAATTTTGATTTTTCAAAAAGCTGATGTAATTGGTATAGTAAAATATGAATCTTTTTCACCTAGTTTCTTTTGATTATAAAATGATTTCAAAGTTTATCTATGTTATATTATGAATATCTCATAAAAGAATGAAATAATACCTATTATAGAAAAATAGAAACAACTATAAAAATCATTGTACAGGAATTTTAACTTCTCTGAAATATAGAAAAGCCCTTAGAACACATCTTTAATTAAAGACAAGTTAGGTAAGGTTTGTTTGTAGAAAGAAGCAGCCATCATTGAAAGTGACATCTAATTAAGGGAAGACAAAGTGACAAATCAGAGGAAGATTTGATAGAATGAGTCAGAGATAAGATATCCCAACTTTCACAGCAACAGACAGGAAATACAGGGCAGTGCACTTGAGTTAAAGCAATGCAGTAGAGTTCAGTTGAGTTCAGTTTGGAAGCATTTAATTCAGTGCAGTGAGTACAGTACAGCACAGTAGAGTTGAGTTCTTTCATGAGTTCATACAATTCAATGTGGATAAGTAGATGCAATTGAAGTCAGAGAATACAAAAAAGACAGAAGATTTGAACAAATTTCCAGAATTAGTTAAAGGCAAAAAGATAATTTTACACATCATATAATGCTAAACAAGTCTTAGAAAAACAGGTATTTAGTGATTTCTTTAATTTGTGCATTCTAGTATTTACAGAGAAAAAGAAAAGCAAGTATGCATATAGGATATGAAATAAGAGGCCACCTGAATAAACAAATAATTTTGACATGAGGGTAAATAAGAAGAGAGGATTGAGACTATACGTTCAAAATATGATATATTCCTAAGAAGATGTTTCATAACAAAACCACTAATGTCTGAAATAAATATTTACCAATAATATTGGCATGTAAAAAGGATAAGAAACACAAATAGTCTCCATGTGTATTTTACTACATCATTTCTTAATCCACCATCATAGGAAGTATAAATGATTATTTCACCGTGAATTTAATTTTTATTTGCATGAAGATAGTAATTTAGAGAAAGTTTTCTTGGATTTATTAGTTATTCATATTTGTTCCTTGTAAAACTTATATTCTGATTCTTAAACAAATATTGAAATTTGTTTTTGTTTTTATTATATGAAGGGTAAAACATGCTTTATAAAACAAATGCAAGTTTATGAGATTAGACATACATGCACATACACACTTATACCAACATCATAAATACAGAGAAAGATATCATGGGACCACTCACATTCAAAATAGCCTTAAAGAAAATTAAATAGCTGGGAACAATTCTAGCAAAGAAGACAAAAACTTTAAATACTTCCAGAAGTATAAAGACATTGGTAAATGGAAAGACATACCATGCTCATCATTGACTTTTAGAAGAATAACATTGTGAAAATGACTATTTTTCTAAAAGCCATTTAAAAACTCACTGTAATTACAATCAAAATCCCATCTCATTTCCTACAAAAACAGAAAATCTATCCAAATATTCATGTGGAAGCAAACAAACCAAAATCCCAGATATACAAAAGAATCATGACCACCAACACCAACAAAAATACAACCAAAACCGGGAAGAATGACTATTCCAGGCTTCAAAATAAATGATAAGGTAAAAATAATAAAAAACTACATTGTACTAGCAGAAAAAGAAAACATATATATGTAGACTAATGATTAAATCAAATACCCAAACATGAATATACATAATTACATCCATATAATAATTGTCAAAGATGCCGAAATCACAGAGAGGCAAAAAGACTGCATTGTCATCAAATGTTGCTTGGAGAACTACATTTTAAAATCAAATCAAACCAAGTCGATCACATCATATAACAGGTAACTCCAGAACAATCAAAGAGATAAGTGTAAAACTCAAAACACTGAAAGTGCTAAAAAAAATAACCCCATTCAGTACCCTACAGGATATAAATGTAAGCAGCAACTTTTCAAATTCATCTAGAAAGGCAAAAAATCCAGAAGAGCAAAAACAATTCTTAACACTAAAAGAACAACTGAGGACTAAAAGAACAACTAAAAGAACAACTAAATGAACACCATCCCTTATCTTAAACTTTATTACAGAGCAATAGTGATAAAAACTGCAAGGTATTGGTACAGAAACAGACATGATGATGAATGGAATAGAATTTTAGGCCCAGAAATAAAACCACACACTTACAGGCACTTAATCTTTGACAAAGAAGCCAATTATATACAACAGGAAAAAAATCACCTTCAACAAGTGGTGCTGGTCTAACTGGCTGTTGGTATGTAGAAAAATGAAAATGGACCCATATTTATCATATTGGACAAAGCTCAAGTCCAAGTAGACCAATGACTTCAATAAAAAAATCCAGATACACTGAATCTAAAAGAAGAGAAACTGGGAAAGAGCTTTGAACTTATGAGCACAGGTTGAAATTTTCTAAACAGAACTACAATGGATCATGCTATAAAATCAAGAATTGATAAATGGAACCTCATGAAATTGGAAAGCTTCTGTAATTCAAAGGACATAGTGAATAAGACAAATTGGGAACCTACAGATTGGGAAAAATATTTTAACTAACCCCTGTAGAGGTTAATATCCTGTAGAGGTCTAATATCCAAAATATATAATGAATTCAAGATGCTAACCACCAAAAATCTAAACAACCCAATCAAAGAATGGAGTACAGAACTAAACAGAAAATTCACAATAGAGGAATCTCAAATGGATGAGAAACACATAATGAAACATTCAAAGTACTAAGTGATCAGAGAAATGCAATCAAAAAAAATCTGAGTTTCTTCCTTACACCAATCAGAATGGCTAAGATCAAAACCTCAGGTGACAGCACATGTTGGTGAGTATGTGAAGAGAGAGTAACCATCCTCCTTTGCTGGTGGGATTGCAAACTGGTACAAACACTCTGGAAATCAATCTGGAGATTCCTCAGAAAATTGAAAATAGATCTACCTGAAAACCCAACAATACCATACTTGGGAATATAGCCAAAAGATACCCTACCATGCCACAGAGGCACATGTTCCACTTTTTTCATAGTTGCCTTGTTTATGATAGCCAGAAGCTGGAAAAAAAAACAGAAGTCCCATGATGGAAAAACAGATACAGAAAATGAGGTTGATTTACACAATGTAATATTACTCAGCTATTAGGAATTAGGATATCTTGAGTTTTGTAGGCAAATGGATGGAACTAGAAAATATCATCCTGAGTCATGTAATTCATATCCAAAATGGCATGCATGTTATGAACTCACTAGTAAGTGGATATTAGCCAAAAATAAGAACAGAATACCCAAGTAGAGTCCACAGAACTCAAAAAGTTCCTCAAGCTGAAGGGCCCAAAGGATGCCTCAGTCACACTTGGGAGGAGAGAAAAGCAATTATAAGAGGGTTATGGATGGAAGGATCTGGGAGGGAAAGGAGAAGGGGGTTGGAAGAGGGGAAAGTGATCTGGTATTGGGTGGGGGGTGTATTGGGTAGGAGAGGAAAGGAAGATCTGAGGGCCAGCAGAATGAATGGAAACAGACAACCTCAGGAGTGAGGAGATTGGGGGTACTCTTCAGAATATACCAGAGACCTGGGAGGTGAGAGATTCTCAGCAATCAAAGGGAGGAACCTTAGATGAAATGCTTTACAGTGGGGAGAGGGAACTTGCAGAGCCCACCTCCAGAAAAACGTCAGGGCATCAATTGATGGATAAGGTTGCCATCCCGCAGTCAAAACTCTGACCCATAATTGTTCAGACCTTAAAGAACTGCAGGGATGGAAATGGAGAAGAGCCTGGGGAAAACAAGGTCTAGTGACAGGCTCAAAGTGGGATCCAGCTCAAGGGGAGAACTCACAAAAAAGGGTCCTATCATTACTGCCCTCTGAAAGACTCAACAAGAATCTGAAGGAATCAAATGCAATATTTACACCCAATCAATGGAAGAAGCTACTGATCCCTGTGGTTGAATTAGGGAAAAGCTGGAAGAAGCTGAGGAGGAAGTTGACCCTGTAAGAGGACCAGTAATGTCAATTAACCTGGACCCTCAAGGTCTCTCAGACACTGGACCACCAACCGGGCAGCATACACCAGCTAATATGAGGCCCCCAACACATATACAGCAGAGGACTGCTGGGTCTGGATTTAGTCTGAGAAGATTCACCTAACCCTCAAGAGACTGGAGGGCCCAGGGTATTTAGAGGTCTGGTGGGATGTGTGGTGGGTGATGGAGATATCCTTATAGAGATGGGGTGGGGAGGAGATATGGGATGTGGAACAGTTGGAGGTTGTACCAGGAGAGGATTACATTCTGGAGTGTAAATAAATAAATAAACAAATAAATAAGCAAATAAATAAATAATAAATGAGAAACAACTTTTAAAATCCAAATCTACTTGCTCAGAAATTGAAACTAACATTTAAAAAACAGAACCTCTGTAAATTAAATTGCTTTTGCACAGCTAAAGAAATAATCAATTGAGTAAAGAAAAAGCCTACAAAGTGGAACACAACCTTTACCAACTATACATCTGGCAAAAGATTAATATCCAAAACATATAAAGAACTCAAAAAACAGCTAAAGCTGCAAACTATCCACATTTTAAAAAATGGGTCAAGGAATTGAAAAGAGTTGTCAAATGAAGAAATTAAAATGGCTTTGAATATTTCAAAAAGTGTTCAGAACCCTGACAATTGATAAATGTGAATGAAAAGAACTTTGTCATTTATACTCACAGCAGTCAGAATGGCAAAGATCAACAAGACAACTGACAACAAATGCTGGAGAGGATGTGGGTAAAGTAACCACTCATAAACTCTGGTGCAGCCTTTTGGAGATCAGCATGGAGAACCATCTGAAAGCTAAACTAAATCTGTCTCTCTTTAGAACATGCACAAAGGCTGTGATACCATAGTCTACATGTAATTGCTCAGCCATTTACATTGCTTCTCTATTCACTGAACTATGAGATTAAAACAATCTAAAATTCCTGCACTCAACAATTTGGTAATGAAAATGTGTTACATAAATACCATAAATTACTACTTAGCTGTGAAGAAAGATAACGAAAGTTGCAAGGAAATGCATCACACTGAAAAAAAATCGTATTGAGTGTGAAAATCCAGTTCCAGAAAATCAAAAGTGGTACTTTCTCATTTATCTGGAATTTTAGCTCCACATATTCAGATGTGATTTTGCAACTCAGAAAAACTGAAGGAATTACGAATGTATAAAGTAATGAGGTAGAGAGATGAAGAGAAGAGAAGAGAATTACTAGGTACAAGAGATATGAAGGAGGAAGTGGTCAAAAAACAAGGAGGTTGATAAGAGTGAAGGAAATTCAATAAAAAGAAAGAGGAAAGAGAAAAAAACAACAATAAGGATGTCTGAAAAGTCATAACGTATCATATTGTTGTCTATCTAAAATTTTTCTTTAATGAAATTTACCTAACTGGGGCTGAAAATGCTCCCTTTCATAATCTTATGTATCTAATAAATCTACAATACTAGGCATTAGTAGCCTCCTTTTGACTTGTTCAGTTTTGTCCAAATAGCTCCCAATTCATATTGTATTGTTGTTTCCACCATTTGACTTCGAAAGTTGAAAGGTAAGCTCCTATTGCTGAAGTCCCTGTGAACTTAGAATACAGGATCTGGAAGACATGAACTGGATATGATATCAAAGTCTTCTCCATAAAGTCTAGCTTCCATGTCATCAGTATATGTCATACAAACTTACAAAAGAGGAAGCAACAAGTCATCCTACCTGTCTGTGATGCTTATGAACTTCAGCAATGGCTGTTATAGCACAACAAACTTTCCAGTTACATGAATGGTACCCATATATGGCTGGTAACCAACATCTCTTTAATTGGACTTTAAGGATTAAGAATTTCAAGGAATACTTAACAAGCAGAAAATTATGCTTTGTACTAGAAACCTAACCAATTGTTGAAACCCAATGAAGTGGATTTGGAGGATAACCTCCACCTTCCACTTTAACAAACTCGCTCGAATTCTATCTTAATTGTAGTTATCAGTCCACATCAAATACAGTTCTTTATGTTAACACAAAGAGGCAATTATAGAAATCCATAATCTATCAAGTTACAGAGACCAGGTTATCCTGTAGTACTCAGCCACAACTGACAAATCTACAGCTTAAACTCTACATCTTAGACTCAGAGATCATCATGTAGTATGGAGCAGAAAGATGATAACAGCTTGAGGAATAATTAATGTGCCATATGATTGTGTCTTCTAGAAATGTTAGAGAAAATTAAACTTAGACATCTCACCATCTTCAATGCTTATCAAAATGTAAACAAAGATGATATCAATAGAATGCTAACTTAGAATGGAGAAATTTTATGGGACCTCAATCCTAGAAAATTAGCTATAGTCTACTAAGGGATGCTGAGAGAAGTAGTCTCCCACAGGGAATAACTCCCAATTTCTTATTCCAGTTACAAGTGCTCAGCCCTAAAAATCGTATACATATATACATATAGGTAATATTATACAGATTTTTCAGGTTCTATATACAGAAATTAGAGAAAAAGAGACGAGTTATTTGAGAAAAAACCAAGAAAATTTATATAGGAAAGAGTGGAGGACAGAAAAGAGGAGGGGGGGAGTGAGCACATGATGTTGGGAAGGGAAAGTGATTTTGGGAGACAGAGAATTTAAAGAGGAATGAATGGGAGATAGATTTTATAAAAGCACATGATTTACATAGATGAAATTCTTGGTTAATAGCAATACTAGAAATTGTTTCTGTTTTCATTTTTAAAGTGGTAGAATATACAAATATAGAACTTTTTATGATAAACATTTCTAATCAAGGAATTCAATTTAATTCATTATATAAACATGTTTATGACATCAAGAACATTCCTCTGAATCCTTTCATCTTCTCAAATTGTAGCATATATTTTCATCTTTGTCTTTATACACAATTCAAAATAAATCTCAATTCCCTTCTACCATGACAGTCACTAACATAATTTATTCTTCCATATATTTGACTTCCATATATATGTCCATTACATGAAATTCTTACCTTTTGTCTAGTGAATTTCATTTAGTGCAATGTTTCCAAGGTTCATCCATGCTATGACATGTCAAATTTTTTTTGCTTTCTGAGGCTGAATAGTATTCATATTTATTCAGTAATATAGCATATACATCCATTTTCATATTCCATTCATCTATTAGTGATCATGGGGTCTATATCTATCTTTTGATTGTTGTGCATGATAATATGAGTATATGTACATAAACTTGTTCAGTTGCTATTTGCAATACTCTGAATTATTTGTTAAAAGTGATATTAATAGATCATATAGAAATTATCATTTTCATTACTAAAAGGACCATTATACTATTTTCATTATAGTTCTATTTTATTTCTTTCCACCACAGTGCCACCTAAGGCATATACAACTAAGGCAGGTAACTCCACCAAACTCGATATGGTACATTGTGGCAAGTGCTCAAGGTTTGTTTAGCCTGCTTAAGGCTGGGAAGGCCACAGTGGAATAATTGTTTTTTGATACAATATTGTCATGAAATTACCACTCTCTAAGAATTTAAACATAAAAGAAAACATAGCAACAAGTATATCTAAATTCAAATTGTAGTTGACTCATGGTTAGAGGGATATATTCCTAATTTTAAAATATCACCATTCTGTGCCTATTTAGAAATAATTACTTTTGACTACTATAAAGGAATTTTAATCCAGCAACATAGCTGTTCTTGCAAAGGATCATATGTAAACACTTTCTCATTTTATATGATTCAGCATGAAAGCAAACACACTGCAGATTACAGTAGTATCTGGCTGGAATATAAACATGCTCTTTAAACAATAATTTAGTCCCTAACAATGAAGATAACTTTAGTTTGCAGAAGGAAGCAGTCATGCTTGAAAGTGACTTCTAATTGAGAGGCAGACAAAGCAACAAATCAGAGAATTAGTCTACAAAATGGAGTCAGAAATATGATACAAGCAACTCCTATGAGAATAGCACAGAAAAGAAGCTACTTAATCACACATACACACACACACACACACACACACACACACACACACAGAGCGACAGGTCATGTGTGTGTTGAATGTTTGTGGCAGTTTTTCCCTGGATAGTTTTATAGAGACATATTGAAGAGAGTGCAAGCTAGACACAGGTGAAGCCATAACAAGTCAGAGAATGGAAAGGCTACACAAGATTAGAAGATATTGTCAAAGTTAATATGAGGCCAATCAGAGCAAATGTCAGAAGCCAAGTAAAACAAGATTGAATCAGTCAGCATGGAATATTAGATTGTATGAAGGCTAAAAGCATCTAGGCCTAGGGATAGTTAGAACAGAGAAGGAAACTCTCTAAGCTCAGCCAAAGCCATTATTACACAGCATAGGTACAACCTTCATTTCATCCCTTTATCTGAGGAAATAAAAGAGACATTTATAGATTAGAATCCTCTTTTTATAAAGTACTGTAAAAAGAAATATTATATAATGGAAAGAGTTGAATACAAACGGGGTTGTAGCATAAATTACTGCTGACCATCAAAATTAATATAAATAAAACACTAAATACATTATTAATTGTATTATAAGACTTCAAAAATGGAAAAATGAGAAAGACACTAGTTGTTAAAATAATTTGATTGCCTAATGACATAGTGGGTCATGAATATTTTGCTAATCTAGTGTGATAATGTCAGGGAAATTTTTATTTATCACATTGTATACAATATTTGTTAAATTTTACTATAACCAATATCTGAATATATTCACTAAATTGATGAATAGACAGGAGGTGAGAGAATACTTTAGCCTGGGAAATTTTAATGCCATATGTATCTTTATACTATGCTAAAATTTAATGTTGAGTGTATATAAACTTACATGCATGCATGTATGCTTGTGTTTGTATGCATGTGTGTGTGTGTGTGTGTGTGTGTGTGTGTGTGTGTTTGCAGGTTATAAAACTTGATGAGGCACAAATAAAGTAATAACTGAGTATAGACTAGGGAGAATAAGAGAACATTTGAATACACGTGGCATAAATGCAGAAAAACAAAACAGTGCAGTAAATAGAGACCAGTACAAGTTTGTCAGAGAACGTAAGGAGGGGAATAGAAGTGGAGTGTCACAGAAAGAAAGGTGTATAAAATTATACATCTAAGAGATCATTATTTTTATGTTAATATAAAAGGAACTATTAAAAAACAAAAGACAGCAAAAAATAAGGACAAGAAAACCTTATAGGAATAGGTAAATGGATCGGTCATCATGGATTCTCAAGGCTTTGGTATGATACTCAAAATCATATCAAGCAATAACATCTGAAGCTCTAGTACCAGTGAACCCTTTGGCCACATGTACTTGTGTGACTCAAATGTATGTATGAATTAAATGTAAGAGCATACATTTCTGTTTACATATCAGAGTATCTTCCCAGAAATCAATTTTAGAAACATAATTATTCAAAATCAAATCCCTAGAGATTAAATGTATGTGTGGCTATTTCAAGCATAATCTAGAAGGAAAGAAATAAACCCAGAATACTGAAAGAGATAGAAAAACTATAGCACAAAAACAAAAAAAAAATAAGTAAATTTTCATTAGATAAAAAATACAAACTGAAGAAACAAACAAACAAACAAACAAAATAGAAGCTTGACAGGATATTTATAATACTTCCTTGATAGAAGAATATACAAGTAGATTTGTTACAAAACCAATCTAAATTGTGAACTCTATGAGACAAAGACTCTGGGTCATATTTCTCATTAAGATAACATGAATGATAAAAGATGAGGTGAATACAGGAATTGAAACTATGTATGCCATGAAATTTAAATTAGAAGAAAACTGTTATATAGCTTACATAAACCAATCAAAATTTTCACACAAATTGTAACTACCCTTTAGAGTTTATGTAACCAGGAATTATGGAAATATTCTTATGGATCAAAACACAAAGTTAAAACAACAAAAGGCAAACTGCTTAGTAAATACTTCATCATATGAAATTATTAATAAATGTTCTCCATTTCTTCTTCCTGCTACATGTTAATTCAAATTCCATTTCAAAAATGTTGCATCATATTTTGTTCCAAAAAAATGGTGTAAACATCAATCTTTTATAATGCCCCTTTATTATCATATACTAAATATTTAGACATTTGTTTCTACAATCATGCTTACTGTAGTTTATTCTATTCTCATTTTTTGTTTATTCAAGTAAATTGTGGTTGGTATTTAGAATATTATATTATATAAATATCAAAAGTTCCCTGTGAAATCATTTAAATGTGTATAATTATTTTGTGAAATTGGTATATGAGAAATAATTTAAAGCTAGATGTGCTTATGTGCATCTGCTTTCTCAGGATTCAGGAGTAATAGAAAACTGGGCTATATATCAATTCCAATTCCCACAGTAAAACATTTGAAATTTGTACCCTCTTAGGTATGTGTCTTCTAGCATATATAGTTTATTGGTATCTAATAGTCATATATACCTAATAATAGTCCAGTAATAACTTGAACTTACCTGTACATTTTACAATCATTTCAGAAATGTGTACCTAATACAGGTATGTGATACAGGTTATTATGGTTGTGATAAAACACCATGGCCAGCTCATCATACAGAAGGAAAAATTAGAGGGAATTTTTGATAATTCAAGAGGTACAGAGTCTGTCAAAAGTAGGTATAAAGGAAGGGGATATTATGGTGGCAGGCCAGACCATGCTAGGGTTTGGAGAATGTGGAAGACTTAGGACTTGGAACTGGAGAAAGTGGTAGAATTATTTAAGTGGGGTTTAAAGGGCCATCCCAATAGAAACTTGGAAGAAAATACTGCTGAGAGTAGTGTACATTATAGTGGCCCCTTGTCAAAAGGTACATAAGAGAAACACTATTAGAAATAGGGCTAGAGACAATTTTTGTGACATTTTAACAAAAAAAAATATATATATAGCTGGACTTTACCCTATTCCTAAGAAACTGCCTGAGACAAAATTGAAGAGTTTTGAACTAACTGTGTTGCAAGAGAAGATTTTAAGACAGCCCAATTATGAATCTGTCAGGTAGTGATCAGTGATCACTCTTTTATTAAATATTTTATTTATATTTAAAATGTTTCCACCTTTCCAGATCTCCATTCGGAACCCCACTATTCCCTCCCCTTCCCCCTGCCTCTATGAGATTATTCACCTACCCAACCACCCACTCTCGCCTTCCCTCCGTGGCATTCTCCCATATGGGGGCATCTAACACCCTCAGGCCCAAGGGCCTCTCCTCCCCATAATGGTTAACAAACCTTCCTCTAACACATATGTGGCCAGCACCTTGGGTCCCTCCATGTGTATTGTTTGGTTGGTGATCCAGGCTCCAGTAGCATTGGGAGGTCAGGAAAGTTGACACTCTTGCTCCATCCATGGGGCTACAAACTCTCTCAGCTCCTTCAGTCTCTTCTCCAACTCCTCCATCTGAGGAGCCCAACGGTTGCTATGAAGTGAATCTTGGGTATTCCAAACTTTTGGCTAATAACCACTTAACAGTGAGTACATATCATGTTCATTCTTTTGTGACTGTGTTACCTCGCTCAGGATGATATTTTCAAGATCCATCCATTTGTCTGTGAATTTCATGAAGTCATTGTTTTTAATAGCTGAGTAGCATTCCATTGTGTACATGTACCACATTTTCTGTATCCATTCCTCTGTGGAGGGACATCTGGGTTGTTTCCAGTTTCAGACTATTATAAATATAGCTGCTATGAACATAGTGGAGCATGTGTCTTTATTATATGTTGGAGCATCTTCTGGGTATATGCCCAGGAGTAGAATAGCTGGGTCCTCAGGTAGTATTATGTTCATTTTTCTGAGTGTCCACTAAATTGATTTCCAGAGAGGTTGTATCAGCACGCAATCAGACCAGAAATGGAAAAGTGTTCCTTGTACTCCTCATCCTCGCCAGCATCTGCTGTCACCGGAATTTTTGATCTTAGTCATTCTGACTGGTGTGAGGTAAAATCTCAGGGTTGTTCTAGGCAGATACCAAATACCAAAGTTAAGTCAGGATGAGATAAACTATCTAACAGTCCCATAACCCTTAAAGAAATAGAAGCCGTCAGTAAAAGTCTCCCAACCAGAAACATCCCAGGACCAGATTGGTTCAGTACAGAATTCTATCAGACTTTCAAAGAAGACCTAATACCAATACTCTTCAATCTATTTCACAAAACAGAAACAGAAAGAACACTACCCAATTCATTCTATGAGGCCACAGTCACACTGATACAAAAACCTCACAAAAGTCCCAACAATAAAAGAAAACTTCAATAAATTTCTCTTATGAATATTGATGAAAAATTATTCAATAAAATTCTCACAAACTGAATCCAAGAATATGTCAAAATGATCTTTTACCATGATCAAGTAGGCTTCATCCCAAGGACACAGAGATGGTTCAATACCCAGAAATCCATCAATGTAATCCAGTACATAAACAAACTCAAAGAAAAAAAAAAAAAACAGAAGTTCATTTCCTTAGATGCTGAAAAATTATTCGACAAAATTCAACATACCTACATGATAAAAGACTTGGAAAGATCAGGAATCCCAAGAACCATACCTAAACATAGTAAAAGCAATATACAGCAAACTGGTGGCTGACATCAAACTAAATGGAGAGAAATTCGAAGCAATCCCACTAAAATCAGGGGCTAGACAAGGCTGCCCTCTCTCTCTCTATCTATTCAATATAGGATTTGAAGTTCTACCTAGAGCAACTAGACAATAAATGGAGATCAAAGGGATATAAATTGGGAAAGAAGAAATTAAAATATCATTATTTTCAGACGATATGTTAGCATACTTAAATGACCCCAAAAAAAGTCCACCAGAGATCTGCTACAACTGATAAACAACTTCAGCAAAGTTGCCAGATAAAAAATTAAGTCAAACAAATCAGGAGCCTTCCTATACTCGAAGGATAAATAGGCTGAGAAAGAAATTAGAGAAATGAAACCCTTCAGAGTTGACACAACCAATATAAAGTATCTTGGTGTGACTCTAACCAAACAAGTGAAAGATCTGTATGACAAGAACTTCAAATCTCTGAAGAAAGTAATCAAAGAAGACCTCAATAGATGAAAAGATCACCCATGCTCATGGATTGGCAGAATTAATATAATTAAAATGGCCATCTTGCCAAAATCAATCTACAGATTCAATGCAAAACCCATCAAAATTCTAAATCAATTCTTCATAGACTTAGAAAGAACAATTCTCAATTTCATATGAAATAACAAAAATCCCAGGACAGCAAAAACTATTCTCAACAATCAAAGAATTTCTAGGACAATCAGCTTCCCTGACTTCAAGCTGTACTACAGAGCAGTAGTGATAAAAACTGCATGGTATTGGTACAGTGACAGGCAGGTAGATCAACGGAATAGAATTGAAGACACAGAAATGAACCCACACTCTTATGGTCAATTGATCTTTGTCAAAGCAGCTAAAACAATCCAGTGGAAAAAAGGCAGCATCTTCAACAAATGGAGCCAGTTCAACTGGCAGTGTACATGTAGCAGAGTGTGAATTGATTCATTACTATCTTCCTGTACAAAGTTTAAGTCCAAGTGGATCAAGAACCTCCACATAAAACCCGATACACTGAATCTAATAGAAGAGAAAGTGGGGGAAAAGTCTACAACACATAGGCACAAGGGAAAAGTTCTTGAACAGAACACCAATGGCTGACGCTCTAAGATCAAGAATCGACCGATGGGACCTCATAAAATTAGAAAGCTTCTGTAAGGCAAAGGACGCTGTAAATAGGACAAAATGGCAACCTACATATTGGAAAAAGTTCTTTACCAATCCTACATCTGATAGAGGGCTAATATACAATGTATACAAACAACTCAAGACGCTAGACTCCAGAGATACAGATAACCCTATCAAAAAATGGGGAAGAGAGCTAAACAGAGAATTCTCAACTGAGGAAACTGGAAAGTCCCAGAAGCACCTAACAAAATGTTGAACATCCTTATTCATCAAGGAAATGCAAATCAAACAAACCTGAGATTTCACCTCACACCAGTCAGAATAGCTAAGATCAAAAACTCAGGTGAAAGCAGATGTTGGCGAGAATGTGGTGAAAGAGAAACCTTCCTCCATTGCTGGTAGGAATGCAAGTTGATACAACCTCTTGGCAAATCAGTTTGGCAGACCCTCAGAAAAATGAACATAATACTACCTGAGGAACCAGCTATTCCACTCCTGGGCATATACCCTGAAGATGCTCCAACATGTAATAAAGACACATGCTCCACTATGTTCATAGCAGCCATATTTATAGTAGCCAGAAGCTGGAAACAACCCAGATGTCCCTCCACAGAGGAATGGATACAAGAAATGTGGTACATATACACAATGGAATACTACTCAGCAATTAAAAACAATGACTTCAGCAAATTCACAGACAAATAGATGGATCTTGAAAATATCATCCTGAGCAAGGTAACACAGTCACAAAAGAATGAGCATGGTATGTACTCACTGTTAATGGTTATTAGCCCAAAAGTTCAAAATACCCGAGTCTCTTTGCAGCAACAGTAGGACTGAGTTTCAGTTCTCAGATGGAGGACTTGGAGAAGGGACTGAAGGAGCTGAGGGAGTTTGCATCCCCCTGAGGTAGCAACAGTGACAAGTGTCCTGACCCCCCTGATACTCCTGGAGACTGATCCACCAACCAAAGAATACACATGGAGGGACCCATGGTGCTGGCCACATATGCTGCAGTGGAGGGTCTTGTTAGCCATCAGAGGGAGGACAGGCCCTTAGGCCTGAGAGAGTTAGATCCCCCAGTAGAGGAGAATGCTAAGGAGGGAAGACGAGAGTGGGTGGGAGAACACCCCCATAGTGGCAGGAGTAAGGGGGAGGAAATGAGGAGGTTCCAAAGGGGATATCTGGAAAGGGGGAAACATTTAAAATGTAAATAAAGTAGGAAAAATTTTTTAAAAATTAAATAAATAAATAAATACTAAAGAGGTTAACTATACTCATGAAAACAAAAGGAATAATTAGTCACAGATTAGCAAACAAAAGAGGGGAAAAATTCACACCATAGCAAATAACAAAAATCAAAAAACAGTGCTCACTAATAACATTCAGCATTAATGGTCTCAATTCCCCAATAATAAGACTAATAGATTGGATTCAAATACAGTATCTATCATTCTACTGCATCTACAAAACACATCTTACCATCAAGGGCAGACATTATCTCAGGGTCAAAGGGTTGAAAAAGGATATTTCAAGTAAATTTAACCAAAAAGAGATAACAGTTTTAATATCTGAGAAAATGCATTTTTAAATCAATACTAATAGAACAGATAGAAAAATATACTACATTTTCATCAAAGTAAAATTCTAACAATAGGGTATTTATGCATCAAACACATGAGCACCAAAGATAATAAAAAAAGCACTACTATAACTAAAATCACATACTGTCACACAGTGATGAGTGACTTTAATACCCCACTCATATCAATACAGATGTTATCCAGACAAAAATAAAAAAGAAATGCTAGACCTAAATGATCTCACAAATTAAATGGACAAAGCATGTATTTACAGAATAATTCCCACAAACAAAAATTGATATATCTTCTCAGTAACTTATGTAACATTGAACTGGAAAAGGTGTTGACCATTGTAATCTGAGCTTCATGTACAATGTTATTAGGGGCTCTGAAGACAGTATCACTGAAAGCAGTATGGACAATAGAGGTCCAGCTCAAGAGGTTTGATAGGGAAATATTAGCAACAGGACTAGAGACCATTTCTGGGAAGTAATGTGGATCTTTGTTTTTCCCTTGTCCTAAGATTCTTCCTAGGACTAAACTGAAGAATTTTGGACTAATTTCATCAACAGTTAATATTTCTAGACTGTGTCACATTGTATTGACTGTGTCAAATGCTTACTAGTGGTCACTCTTATGCAGATTTAAAGGGAAATGAAGTGCAAGCAGGGCAAAAGAAATACCAAGTGCATAGTTTGAGGAGAAAAAGAGCACCAAAAATTTTAATGTTGGTCCCATGTCTAGCTCTCAGAGAAAACAACCTTTTAAAAGGGCCTAAGTCATAGATAGAGCAAATGGAGTGGATCCTCATGGCTAAACTCCAGTCATGTTAGCTTTCAACTTGAAAAAGAGAAATGCCTTAGTAATTTTCTCCTAATGTAAAGGAAAATTTATTCAACAAAGATAATCATCAACAATTCACAGCCTATGCAAACATAATTCAAGAAAGGCACCAGATTCCTCCCAAAGCTGGCTGTAGACCTTGTTAACATCAAGCATCAGCCACTGGCTTCTGACTTTGAATTCATGAATGATACAGGAGTAAGACAGGTGCGAAATCTTTCTCAATGGTTGAGGATAGATGTTGAACCCAGGTGTGTAGGAGAGACAAAGAGGCCACTGAATTCTTAAGGTGAGTCTTGGATTACATTGGAGACCCCAAGAACTGAAAGATGTTGGAGCTCTTGGATATCTGCCAATAATTGCTGCAGATCACGTGAAACAAGAAAGAGAGAAAAGAGCATTGAAGATAGAAGGAAGGAGCTACCAAAGCCCCTTGACAGATTTAGTTTTAGAAAAATGACAAGTATAGGTTTAGGATTTGAAGTTTGCCCTGATGATTTTCAGTCTTGCTTGAATCGTAGTGCTTCCTTTCTTTCCTTTTGGAGTGGATGTATGTATGCTGGAAGTATGCAATTTTATTTTGGCTCTTATGGGGAGTTAAAATTAAGAGATTTCCTTTAGTATCAGGAGATAATCCATACTTCCAAACTGTGTTGAGAATGGAAAGGCTATTGGTACTTTTGAAGTTGGATCGAATGTATTTCACATTTTTATATGGTGGGAGCCTAGAAAGCCAGGGAGTGAAACATTCTGGTTTGAATAATAACAGCTAATATGGACAAATCTTTATGAAATTTTGGTTTCCAGTTAGTGGAATCATTTGTAAAGGATTATAAAGTATGTCCTTGTTGGATGAGGTGTGTCATTGGTAGGATTTGAGATTTTAAAATCCCATACCATAGTTACTTCGCACTTGTCTCTCTGTCTCTGTCTTTGCATCTCTTTCTCTCTCTCTCTCTCTCTCTCTCTCTCTCTCTCTCTCTCTCTCTCTCTCTCTCTCTCTCTCTCTTTTCTGCTTGTGAATAAGGATGTAAGCTCTCAGCTTTCCTGTTGCCATTTGTCTTGCTATGAGTCTATGAAGGCCATGAGCTAACCCTGTGAAACTGTAAGCAAGCTCCAAATAGACTCTTTCTTTTTCTATGTTGTCTTAGTCATAGTGTCTCTTCACAGCAACAGAAGAGTAAAAAAAGTGTTGGACCAAACCTGGTGTGGTGGAAAGAAGCCCCACGTGTCGGTCCTGGGGCACTGTGGCTCTGAGTGGGACAGTAGACAAGCAGGAAGTGACCATGTGTCTTTCCACACTGTCCAACGGGCAGGTGGGGGCTGTGGGATGTCTTCATGGGCCCTGCCTGTGGTTGGGTAAGGGGGCCATTCCCCTGGAATGAGGGGCAGCCATCTTGTCTCCATGGGTTCTGTAGCCCGGGGCACTGCAGTTACCACAGGGTGCTACAGGCAGGCTAGCTGGAGTCCAGCTAGGAATCCCACCAGGATGGGTCTCTGTGGCTTGGGGCGCCACTCTAGCTGCCTAGGCCTGGGTGAACAGATACTGTCTGGGAGTGCTGGATTCCCTCAGCGAGAGATTAGATGTGGCTCATTAATAGAGGGCAAAGGGGCAGCAGATATAGTAACTGTAAGGGGTATGGCTAAGCCACCAAGTGTCTCATTAAATGGGGATGGCTTGGGGCTGTGCGGCCATGCCTCTACCTGGGGCGTGGCCATGCCACTACCTGAGAGGGGGTGGTACATGAGCGTGACTAGAGCCAAAAGCCTCATGGGATCCTTGGCATAACATATCCAGTCCCCTGTGGATTCCGCTAGGTCTCCCAAGTTTGTCTGTGCTCAGCCAGGTGCCAGACTGCCTGTCAAAGATCACTGCCTCACAAAAAAGAAAATCAGTGTACATAAAAATTATCCCTTCATTACAGAATTAATTCTCAAATGACCATCAGTTGTAACCCTTTGAATCTGGTGTTCCACTTCATAAAAAATATTGATTTGCAGCATACTTTTCTTGCAGCATATTTATTCAGCTTTGTTATTCTATTAATAGTATGCTTATAAGCTAACTTAAGGGGCTGGAGAGATTGCTCAGTGGTTATCAGCACTGGCTGCTTTTCCAGAGGTCATGAGTTCAATTCTCAGCAACCACATGGTGGATCACAACTCTCTGTAATGGGATCTGATGCCCTCTTCTAGTGTGTCTGAAGACAGCTACAGTGTACTCATATATATTAAATAAATACTATTAAAAATAAAATGAGTTGAGAAATGTAAATATCATTTCAAAAATTTCTCAAAAAGTGTGAAGAGCTCATAGTAATTCCTCTTGAAGTGTTTCGTAGAATTCACCCTTGGAAATTTCAGCCTACAATCTTTTCTTAATGTACTTCATTTTGAGTAGTTTTTGTTACTTATTCATAAATTTCACTGCAGTTATCAAATAGAGTAATTCCATTTATATATTTTTATTTATTATAAATTTTGATTTAGGCCTTCTAATGATTTGTCTATTGCTTTGTATCACATTCTATACCCTTACACTTTCTCCAAAACACAGAATACCCATATTTCTTTGTTTTACTATATCTACTAATAGTATTATAGAATTCATTCTGTGTCAACTTCAACTGATTGTAATTTTTCATTTTTACAACTCATTTGCCTATTTTTTTGTATATCTGATTATTTTGACAAAAGTGTCTGACTTTGAGACTTAAATAGTATCTGACAATTTTAGTATAGCTACAATTTCAAGTTTGCTTTAAAATGTAATTCAGTTACTTTGAAATTTCTCATGTACTACGGTGTTTCTTTTAAGCATTGATAAATCAAATGATAGTCAGATTTTCTAACTGGCAAATATCTATGTCTATGATATCTATCTGATCATGTGAATATTGTGATTTTTGAACACTGACAGTCAAAAGCAGGTACTATTTCTTTACTCTTATGAATTCTCAATATTATTGGCTATAAAAATACTAGGTGTTTATTTGCCTGAACTCAGAATATGTTTCTCTTTTCACTGAATTAGTTTCAAGTATTTACCTACCAGTAGTTAGCTGAATATTAAGGGATATTCTGGATAGATATGTCAATATTGTGATTATCATATAACCCAATGAATCTGATAATTCAACTTCATTCAATCCTATCTCAGATTCTACAAATTTTAAATAATATTTAATGTGCTTACATAATTTGGCATTATCATACATGATTGTTCATGGTATTCAGGCACTTGAATTTATTAGGGAATGTCTAAGAATAAAAAATGAAGTAATAATTATCAAAAAGTCAAGCATAATAATGAAAAATTATGCAGAACTTTCATGGCAAAACTTAAACTTGTTATATTTTTCATACTACAATGCAATAAAATAATAATTTCAAGTCAATTTATTAAAACTATATTTTAATTCTCATTAGTCAATACATAATGCATGATGGTGATGATGGTTAAAAAATAATAATTCAAATTCTAAGCCACTAGCCACATGCTACTTGTCCAGGCTGTCAGTTGGAATCTGAATATTCATATTTATTGAATACTCCATATGACTGTGATGCAGGTGCTGGTAATAGCTTGTTTTTGTACCAGAGTTCAGTAAAAAAACATAGCTTAGAAGTTTAAAAAACACTTTTCACTTAAACTAGATCAAAATTTTATGCCATTTTCTTTCTCTGAGTGACTGATTTATTTACTTTAATTTTAGTGATCATATTTACTTATTAGAGTAGAGATGATTTCTTAGCAAATAAGCATCTGAAGCAGTCAATATTCACTTTTTAAAATTGCTACTTTAGTATCTCTCCTTCAAATATCAGCTTCTTGTGCATAATTCATTAATCCAACTAGTCATAACACTCACAATTAATTTTCTTATGAAAATATTTTCTTTTCATCTCTAAAATAGCATGATTTTTAAAACTAATTTGTGGAAACCATTATAAAATATTCTAAAGAATCAAAGGGCAAGGTAAAATTCTGAAGAAAAAAAAAGATGTGTAAAACAGGCAGTAAGGACTATAGAACTAAACTGATGATATGGAATAAATCTTGAAAAAGTCTATGTAAATAAAGTCTTAGTAGATTTCTCCTCCCAATAAAATATAATATTTACATGATTTGTAAATATTATACCACAATTTTTATGATCTACATTTGTGTATGTGTATTGTGTATTTCTCTGCACAGTGTCTGTGCTTGTGTGTGTGTATGTGTGTGTGTGTGTGTATGTGTGTGTGTATGGTATGAGTCACATGTGGAGGCTAGAAGACAATCTCAGGGGATGATCCTCACTGCTACCTTGTATGAGATGGAGTTTCTTTTATCACTATATGACATGCTAGTTGGTCTATAGTGTTCACTATTCCCTTCTCTTGACATTATCATGGTGTTTCTCCACAGCAATGGTATTCATAATAGAATGATTGCTGTGATAGAGATATAAGTTTACTGTGGGTGGCAGCATCTCCAGTTATTTTGTCTTGGGCTATAAGAATTCTCTCTAAACTTAAGCCAGAGAGATCGTCAATAAGTTGTGTAGCTCATGGTTTCTGTTTCCTTTCCTTCTTGAGTTTATGTGCTTAATTTTTCTCAATGATGACACTTGAAGTACAAGGTGAAATAAACACTTTCTTCCCCTGAGGTGCTTTTGTTCATGGTGGTTTTGACAGAAAAAAAAATCAAACTAGGAGGCAAAGCATAAAAACAAAACTGTTGGAATACAATAATAAGCTATATACATAGACTTATTTAATTCTTTTTTCTCTTTCTAAAAGACCTGAGGTAAGCACATAGTTACTCAATGTTAGGAGAATTCAGTTAAACTTTAAGAGCTGTGAATTTAGATGGTTAGGCATAAGCAATTTGGCTCCCTAATTCTCTTAAAGCTTTAACTGCTGAATTAGTTGTTTTTTTCTTGCTGTGACAAAGGCTAGTTACAGAAGGAAGAATTTATTTGTGTTTATAGTTTTAGTGTGATAAAATTCCATCATGGCATGGATAAATAGAAGTAAGTAGCAGACATAACATTAAAAATGCTGGAATCTGAGATATCAAATCACAATAAGGAGGAAGAAGAGAAACAGAGATAGTAAAATAGAAGTAGGGTGAGGCTTTATATTCTCAAAGACCAAGTATATCCATAGATATATTATCTTCAGCAAGTCTGTATCTCTTAGATCTACCTAAACAGTACCACCAACAAGAGAACAGATGTTTACATGTCTGATTCTACAGGCTACATTTTTCATTTAGACCAAAACATTCCACACCTTTGCCTTCATAGGCTCCTGGCCATAACATAATGCAGAATGTATTTGATCCAACATCTAAAGTCTTCATATTATTTCCCATTCTCAATAGTATTTAAATATCCATACTTTATTCTAAGACTCAAAAGCGATCTCATATTATAATTTGTGAAATCAAAAAACAAATTACATGTTTCTAAAAGTTAATGGCACAGAATATACATTATCATTCTAAAAGGGAGAAGTAGGGTCATAGTAAAGAAATACTGAACCAAAACAAGACTGACACCCAGAAGTTCAAATGCCAAGCCCTTTAGCTCTATGTCTGATGTGAAAGGACTTAATTAAGGGCTTAAATATCTCTGACCTGCTAGCTGTACTCCCTAAAGTATGCATCTCACTTGGTTTGGATATACTCCTATATGAAGAAAGATCTCTTCATAAGCTCAATTTATATTTACTGTTAGGACACAGAAATTCAACTTCTAATCTCTCCAAAAGATTAAAGTTTCTTTTTTTTTTTTTCTTTCCTTTCTTCTTTCTTTCTTTCTTTCTTGCTTTCTTTCTTTCTCTCTCTCTCTCTTTCTTTCTTTCTTTTAGAAATGATACTATATTCATTTTATAACATCTCTGTCTACAGCAGCTCAGAATGCAGAATCAACCTAGTTTCCTATAGCTACATGCACTCACCTATAAGCAAAAGTTAATATACTCAGCCTTTAAATGGAAATACATTTGGATATAAGCTGCATTATTTATGAACATTTGAGGACATTATATGTTAAGTTAACTTTACTTGAAAAAGTAACATACTCATTGATTCCACTTGTTTGAGGAACATAATATAGGCAAAAATCATAGAGATATAATGTACAATGCTGGTTGTCATAGGATTTTGGAAAGGCAAATGTTATTTTCAATCCCTATAGTCTTAATATCATATAATGTGAACATAGGTTTGAAAACAGAGTTATGAAGTTTATGCAACATTCAGAATGCTTTAATAACATTGAAGCATATAAGTAAAACTAGTTACTAAAAAGACCACACTCCTTATCTTAGCACAAAAAGGTGTAATAGTAAACAAAGAAGAATTGACATGAACCACATTACATAACTTTTCCTCTGTTTTCAAAACTTTGAGTATTGCATATTCATGGGGATGAAGGAATTTGATGTGTTTCAAATTGATAGGTTTTTTTGGTTTTTTTCCCAGTTAATAGGTTTTATAATTATTTTTCTTGACTTGATAATTTCATATATAGGAAAACCAGAAGAATGAACAAAATAAAGCCCTAAAATATTCTAAGTACAAATTGAAGGCCAGAAAATTTGTGGACACCATATAACATACAAATATTGATTATACTTTTATGTACTAGCAATGACTATAGTTAAATTTTATTATGCCAATTATAATCACACAAAATAAAAGGTAAAATAAAACTGTAGTTTTAACAAAATATGTATAGCCTCTGCATGTAACACTTGTGCGAGGCTAGTACAAGCAAAGTAAAATGATGTAAATGAGGACAAATGTCATATTAATAAATGACTGGACTTGGAGTCATAGGAAAATTATTCCTAAATTGATCCATTAATTTGATGAAATATCTCCAATTTGATTCACATTTGATGCAAGAAAATTTTTAAATACAGACAATTTTGTTCTAAAATTCACACAAAATTGACTAAATTCAATAAGAGTGTAAACAATCTTTACAAAGATAAATAAGTTGTGAAAAATTATTTCATAAAATATTGAGATTTAGTGTACAACCACAGTGAGGAAAAGAATGTGGTATTGTTACAGAGACCCACATATAAATCAATGAAACAAAGGGGAGAAAATAGAAATCTGCTCTTCAAAATATGCTTAATTGAAGTCTCAAAACTATTTGATGAACAATTTGATAAGAAAGCCAAAACCTTTCCTCAAAAAATGAAACTGTATGAAATTGGGCATTCATACCCATCCTGACTCCCAATAAAAACTATAACATAAATAAATAACTCATATGAGAAAATAACTGAATACCATCAGGCTTCAAATATAATAAGATATTAACTACAATGTATGATGGAATTAAATACAAAATGTAAAATCATAAAAATTTAAATAAAATGTAGAAAACTATTGACCCTACAGCTAAATAACAAGTTCTTACCTTTTCATCTGTATGCATACTCTAAAACAAAAATAAAAAATGATTGAGTATATTAAGACTTTTTCTGGGGCTGTAGAGATGGTTCAGCAGTTAAGAGCACTGACTGCTCTTACAGAGGTCCTGAGTTCAATTCACAGCAACCACATAATGGCTCAAAACCATCTGAAATGAGACCTGAGGCCCTCTTCTGATATCTCTGAAGAGAGCAATGGTATACTCATATACATAAAATAAATAATTTTTTAAAAAGACATTTTTTCTGTAAATACATATTCAAAGTAAATTAAAATAGAAGCTAAAAACTAGTAAAATATTTTAGATCATTTTTCCACCAAATACAGTGTACAAAAGAGATTTACAAACTGACAAACATCTCAACATAAACAAAACAAAACAAAGACTCAGAAAATCAACAACATCTGATGATTATTTTGCCAAATAAGCTCATGAAAATACATTAAGAATCATTATCCATTAGGGAAATACAATACAATGTTACCATACACAAGATCATATGCTTTTCTGAATTAATAAATTAAAAGTAACACAATTCTGGTGAGAATACAAAGTAATGAGTCACTAATAAGTTGCGGATTGGAATTTATATTGATACAAACATTCTAGAAAATAGCTTGGCAAGATTCATATGAAACCAAGCATATCATTATATTATACAACCATTGCATTATTGGAATATTATCATAGATGAATAAAAATTTATCGATGAAAATCTTATAAAAAACGTATGGTTGAAAATCTTATAACCAACTTATGGTTGGAATCTTATTACCGAACTTTTAGTTATGTAAATATATTTGTATGGATTGTGAAAAGTCCAAACAGATCAGTTAAGGAAAAATATGTGCTCATTGTTCATGCTGGTGAAAGACAACTGTCTGTTTATGAGTTAGATTGATCAATACTCAATTGTAAAAAAAAAATCTTCATGCCATGTGAAGGATGGCATTATAAATTTTAAGGATTCTGTAACCAACAATAGTCATTGACTAATTTTAACTGAAGTTTTGACTAGAGACATTTTTATATCTAAGCCAGTTTTAGAGCTGTTCCCCTGTGAAGAGATCAGTAAATCATGTTACCTGTAGGTTTTGCTTTTCTTGAAATTTTCTTTCCTGTTTATAGCCAATATCTTCATTGGGTCTTCTCCTATCATATCAGATCAATATCCACTTTGGAAGAATCCCAAAAACTTTTCTTCTTTCAGGTAAACAGAAATACAGAGCTGCTCTCCCAAAAAAAATATGTCCTTGGTTCAACAACCTGAAAACATCAAAAGTTGATACTGATTTAATTTAGCACCCTCTTGTTTTATTCAGGCCTAATCTATTTTGACCTCTCTCACAGAAGATTTGAAATGTTATAATCACCAAATTTAAAACTACCTGCAGGTTGATAATTAAAACAATTTAAAACATTTAAAATGATTATTGAAATTTAAAAAGATAGGATTTCTCTGTGTAGCCTGAGCTGACACAGATTTGTTTATACATTAGGTTGGCTTCCATGAGACCTGTGTCCATGTCTTTGTCTCCTACATATTGAGATCAATGGCCTGGATTTATTTATTCACCCATGTATATTTAAAAACATTTAAAGCAATTACCATTATTGCTCCTTTCTAACTTTAAAAACAAAGCAATTTTCATTTATTCCTCCTTTCTATGGAGATTAATATCTCTGTGTATATACATACACATACACACAGTACATATATATAAATTGAGTTAATATCTATTCCAAGTTAAATTAAATTAAATTCCCTTTTTTGACACTTTATTTACATTTCAAATGTTTCCCCCTTTCCATATCTCCCTTTGGAACCTCCCAATTCTCTCCCCCTTCTCCCTGCCTCTATGGGGGTATTCCCCGCCCGCCCACCCACCCACTCTCATCTTTACTCCTTGGCATACTCCTATACTGGGGCATCTAACACCCTCAGTCCCAAGGGCCTAACCTCCCCATAAAGGATAACAAGACTCTCCTCTAACACCTATGGGGTCAGCACCATGGGTCCCAACATGTGTATTTTTGGTTGGTGATCCAGTCTCTGGGAGCATCAGGTCAGGCCAGTGTACACTGTTGCTTTCTCCATGGGGCTGCCAACTTCCTCAGCTCCTTCAGTTCCTTCTCCAAGTCCTCCATCTGGGACCTCATGCTCAGCCCAAAGGTTGTTGTGAAGTGAATCTTGGGTACTCTGAACTTTTGGGCTAATAACCACTTAACAGTGAGTACATACCATGTTCATTCTTCTGTGAATGAGTTACCTCACTCAGGATGATATTTTCAAGTTCCATCTATTTGCCTGCGAATTTCATGAAGTCATTGTATTTAATAGCTGAGTAGTACTCCATTGTGTAAATGTACCACATTTTCTGTATCCATTCCTCTGTGGAGGGACATCTGGGTTGTTTCCACTTTCTGGTTATTATAAATATACTGCTATGAACATAGTGGAATATGTGTCCTTAGTTCATGTAGGAGCATCTTCTGGGTATATGCCCAGGAGAAGTATAGCTGGGTACTCAGGTAGTATTATGTTCATTTTTCTGAGCGTCTGCCAAACTGATTTCCAGATAGGTTGCATCAGCTTGCATTCCCACCAGCAATGGGGAATGGTTCCTCTTTCTTCACATCCTCACCAACATCTGCTGTCACCTAAGGTTTTGATCTTTGCCATTCTGACTGGTGTGAGGTGAAATCTCAGGGCTGTTTTGATTTGCATTTCCCTGATGAGTAAGTATGTTGAACATTTCTTTAGGTGCTTCCCAGCCATTCGAGTTTCCTTAGTTGAGAATTCTCTGTTTAGCTCAGTTCCCCATTTTTTGATAGAGTTATTTGGATCTCTGGAGTCTAACTTCTTGAGATATTTGTATATATCGGATATTAGCCCTATATTGCATGTAGGATTGGTAAAGATCTTTTCCCAATCTGTAGGTTGCCGTTTTGTCCTATTTACAGTGTCCTTTGCCTTACAGTAGCTTTGTAATTTCATTAGGTCCCTTATTGATCTTAGAGCATAAGCCATTGGTGTTCTGTTCAGGAACTTTTTCCGTGTGCCCATTTATTCGAGATTTTCCCCACTTTCTCTTCTATTAGATTCAATGTATCTGGTTTTAGGTGGAGGTCCTTGATTCACTAGTGGTTTAGCTTTGTACAGGGAGAGAGGAATGGATCAATTTGCATTCTTCCACATGTAGACCACCAGTTGAATCAGCACCAATTGTTGAAGATGCTGTCTTTTTTCACTGGATGGATTTAGCTCTTTTGTCAAAGATCAATTGACCACAAGTGTGTGGGTTCATTTTTGAGTCTTTTGAACCATTGATCTACCAGCCTGTCACTGTACCAGTACCATGCAGATTTTAACACTACTGCTCTGTAGTACAGCTTGAGTTCTGAGATCTTGATTTCCCTATAGGTCCTTTTATTGTTGAGAATAGTTTTTGCTATCTTTGGTTGTTTGTTATTCCATATGAATTTGAGAATTGCTCTTTTTAAGTCTTTGAAGAATGAGTTGGAATTTTGATGGGGATTGCATTGAATCTGTAGATTGCTTTTGGCAGGATGGCCATTTTAACTATATTAATCCTGGCAATCCACGAGCATGGGAGACCTTTCCATCTTCTGAGGTCATCTTTAATTTCTTTCTTCAGAGACTGAAGTTCTTGTCATACAGATCTTTCACTTGTTTGGTTAGAGTCACACCAAGATACTTTATATTGTTTGTGACAATTGTGAAGGGTGTCATTTCCCTAATTTCTTTCTCAGCCTGTTTATCCTTCAAGTATAGGAAGTTTACTGATTTGCTTGAATTAATGTTGTGTCCAGCCACTTTGTTCAAGGTGTTTATCAGCTGTACCAGATATCTGGTGGAGTTTTTTTGGGTCACTTAAATATACCACATCATCTCCAAATAGGGGTATATTGATTTCTTCCTTTTCAGTTTGTATGTGTATGACTTCCTTTTGTTGACTAATTGTTCTAGCTAGAACTTCCAGTACTATATGAAAAAGATAGGGAGTGAGAGGGCAGCCTTGCCTAGTCTGTCATTTTAGTGGGTTTGCTTCAAGTTTCTCTCCATTTAGTTTGATGTTGGCCACTGGGTTGCTGTATGTTGCTTTTACTATGTTTAGGGATTGTCCTTGAATTCCTGATCTTTCCAACACTTTTATCATGAAGGGGTGTTGAATTTTGTCAAATGATTTTTCAGCAACTAAGGAAATGACCAGGTGTTTTTTTTTTCTTTGAGTTTGTTTATATAGTGGATTACGTTGATGGATTTCCAGGTATTGAACCATCCCTGCATCGCTGGGATGAAGCCTACTTGATCATGATGAATGCTTATTTTGATGTGTTCTTGGATTCAATTTGCGAGAATTTTATTGAGTATTTTTGCATTGATATTCATAAGGGAAATTGGTCTGAAATTTTCCTTTTTAGTTGGGTCTTTGTGAGGTTTTGGTATCAGTGTAATTGTGGCCTCATAGAATGAATTGAGTAGTATTCCTTCTGTTTCTATTTTGTGGAATAGATTGAAGAGTACTGGGATTAGGTCTTCTTTGAAGGTCTGATAGAATTCTATACTGAACCCATCTGGTCCTGGGCTTTTTTTGGTTGAGAGACTTTTACTGACTGCTTCTATTTCTTTAGGGGTTATAGGACTGTTTAGATGGTTTATCTGATCCTGATTTAACTTTCCTATTTGGTATCTGTCTAGGAACTTGTCCATTTCATCCAGATTTTCCAATTTTATGATGTATATGCTTGTGTAGTAGGATCTGATGATTTTTTGAATTTCCTCAGAATTGTTACATCTCGCTTTTCATTTCTAATTTTGTTAATTTGGGTACTGTTTCTTTGCCCTGTGGTTAGTCTGGCTAAGGGTTTATCTATCTTGTTGATTTTCTCTAAGAACCAGCTTCTGGTTTTGTTGATTCTTTGTATAGTTCTTTTAGTTTCTACTTAGTTGATTTCAGCTCTTTATTTGATTATTTCTTGCCTTCTACTCCTCTTGGGTGTATTAGCTTCTTTTTGTTCTAGAGATTTCAGGTGTGCTGTTAAGCTGTTAATATATGCTTTTTCCTGTTTCTTTTCAGAAGCACTCAGATTTATGAGTTTCCCTCTTAATACTGATTTCGTTGTGTCCCATAGTTTTGGGTATGTTGTACTTTCATTTTCATTAAACTCTGGGAAGTCTTTAATGTCTTACTTTATTTTTTCTTTGACAAAGTTATCATTGAGTAGAGTAATGTTCAGCTTCCATGTATATGTGGGCTATCTGTTGTTGTTGTTGTTGCCATTGAATACCAGCCTTATTCCATAGTGATCTGATAGGAGGCATGGGATTATTTCAGTCTTCTTATATCTGTTGAGGTTTGTTTTTTGACGAATTATATGATTAGCTTTGGAGAAGGTATCATGAGGTGCTGAGAAGAAGGTATATTCTTTTGATTTAGGATGAAATCTTCTATAGTTATCTATTAAATCCATTTGGTTAATAGCATCTGTTAGTTTCACTGTGTCTTTGTTTAGTTTGTGTTTCCAAGATCTGTCCATTGTTGATAGTGGGGTGTTGAAGTCTCTTAATATTATTGTGTGAGGTGCAATGTGTGCTTTGATCTTTAGTAAAGTTTCTTTTATGAATGTGGGTGTCCTTGCATTCGGGGCATAGATGTTCAGAATTGAGAACTGTTCTTGATAGATTTTTCCTTTGATGTGTATGAAGTGTCCTTCCTCATCTTTTTTTTTATGACTTTTGGTTCAAAATCGATTGTATCTGATATTAGAATGTCTACTATAGCCTGTTTCATGCTGCTATTTGCCTAGAAAATTGTTTTCCATCCCTTTACTCTGAGGTAGTGTTTGTCTTTAATAAGGAGGTGTGTTTCCTGGATGCAGCAAAATGCTGGGTCCTCTTTATGGATCCAGTCTGTCAGTCTATGTATTTTTATTTGGGAATTGAGTCCATTGACGTTAAAAGATATTATAGAATAGTGATTGTTGCTTTCTGTTATTTTTGATGCTATTTCTATGTTTGTGTTCTTTTGAGTTTGTTGAATTATTAATTACTTGCTTTTTCTAGGATGTAGTTTCCCTTCTTGAGTTGGAGTTTTCCATCTATTATTCTTTGTAGGGCTGTGTTTGTGGAAAAATACTGTGCAAATTTGGGTTTGTCATAGAATATTTTGTTTTCACCATCTATGATTATTGAGAATTTTGCTGGGTATAGCAGCATGGGCTGGCATTTGTGATCTCTTAGAGTCTGTATGATATCTGTCCAGGATCTTCTAGCTTTCATAGTCTCTGGTGAGAAGTCTGATGTAATTCTGATAGGTCTGCCTTTATATGTTACTTGCCCTTTTTCCCTTACTGCTTTTAATATTCTTTCCTTGTTTTGTGTATTTGGTGTTTTGACTATAATGTGATGGGAGGAATTTCCTTTCTCGTTCATCTATTTGGCGTTCTGTAGGCTTCTTGTATATTTATATTCATCTCTTTCTTCAGGTTAGGGAAATTTTCTTCTATAATTTTGTTGAAGATAATTACTGGACCTTTTAGTTGGGAATCTTGACTCTTTTCTATACCTATTATCCTCAGGTTCTGTCTTCTCATTGCATCCTGGATATCTTGGATGTTTTGGGTTAGGAACTTTTTGCATTTTGTGTTTTCTTTGACTGTTGTGTCCATGTTTTCTTTGGTATCTTCCACACCTGAGATTCTCTCTTCTATCTTTTGTATTCTGTTTGTGATACTTGCATCTATGACTCCTGATTTCTTTCCTCAGTTTTGTAAGTCCAGGGTGGCCTCCCCTTGTGATTTCTTTATTGTTTCTATTTCTACTTTTAGTTCCTTGATGGTTTTGTTTATTTACCTTGTCTGTTTGTTTGTGTTTTCCTGTAATTCTTTAAGGGGTTTTTGTGTTTCCTCTCTAAGGGCTTCTAGTTGTTTACCTGTGTTCTCTTGTATTTCTTTAAGGGAATTATTTATTTCCTTCTTAAAATCTTCTATCATCATCATGAGATGTGATTTTAAGTCTGAATCTTGCTTTTCTGGTGTGTTGGGGTGTCCAGGGCTTGCTGGGGTGGGAGAGTTGGGTTCTGATGATGCCAAGTAACCTTGGTACCTATTACTTATGTTTTTTCCTTTGCCTTTCGCCATCAGGTTATCTCTGGTGTTAGCTGGTTTTACTCTCTCTGACTGTGGCTTGTCATTCCTACAAGCCTAGGTTTCAATACTTCTTGAAAACCAGTTATATCTGAGAGAAATGTGGGTTTGGAGAGCTGTGATACAGGGTCAGCTCTGGGGTGCAGACAGAAACCAGAAGGATCTAGTCTCCAGCTGTCCCTTGTTTCCTGTGTCCTGATGGCTCTGCAAGGGTCCCTGTTGATCAAGTGAATTTGAAAAAAGTGATGGTCTTGCCTGTGCTTGAAGATGTTTCAGCACTTCTGCGATACCAGCTCTCTCCTGGCACTATTTGAGTATGGAGCCCTGTGTCACAGGACCCCTTTTCGGACACCAAAAGAAACCAGAAGCCTACTTCTCAGTCCCTGTGTCCTGGGTATTCCAGGTGGGTCCCTCTGAGCAGACATGCTTGCCCATACTCCTGGGAGGCTATCTTTCTCCCAGTGCTATTTGGCTATGGAGGCCTTGTGGCCCAGGCGGAGATCTTCCACCACATATGGAAACTGGAAGGCTCCATCTGCTAGGCTGTTCCTCAGTCCTTGTGTCCTAAGGATTCCGGGCTAGTCCTGTTGAGCAGTGTTAGTCCTCTTACCTCCTCTCACATGCTTTTCCACACTCCTGGGAGGCTAGCTTTCTCCCAGTGCTATTTGGCTATGGAGCTCTGGTGGCCCAGGCAGAGGTCTCTTAAATTCCCTTCTTTTTACTGTATAAGCCTATTCATAAGCCAACAATGAGTCATATGTTAGGCTAAGGAATCCCAGAACTCCCAATGGAGGCAAAGTTCAAAAATCCCAGCTGTTTATGACAGCATTGACATATGAAATTGCCATTTATTTTTATTCTTTTTATTTGATTGTAGGAGGATGTAACTTTGTTATCTGCCCCCTGATCAGCCTGACTTCTTACATAGCAGGTGCTCCCAACAAATGGAGGCATCTTGGAAGCCTTTGAGATGGCCTCAGGCTGGATCATGAGCCTGCCACCAAGCATTGTCCAGGTCAGCTTGGGGGATTTAGCTATGTCCTAGCTTACACCACGAATGCTAAAAACATGTGGGCAAATTTAAAGTGCATTTTGTCCTAGTCCAGAACTCACGCAGCTGGGGCAAAAATTGTATAGTTCTGTTTAAGAAACCAATTTTCCTCATCTCCTAATCTTAAAGGGACAGCATGTGTTTTATATTGGGGATCTGAAATTAATACTTTAAGGTGAGTTTTTGCTCCACATTCAGTACCATCTGTAGTATTAAGTAAATAAATAAATCCCAGTGGCTCTGCATTCCAGGCTTCCTGCCCCAATGTTCTGGGTTCCGAATGAAAGACACACAGCCTTTATATTTTGATATGCCTTAATCAGCTCAGTGGCTGTGCCACTTCTTAACCTCCATGAGATTAATCCACCACCCCACCCAACCCCTGCCAATGATCCTGAGTTATTACTTACTAAATCCTACATTCTATCTTGGCTGCTCTGGACCCAGAGTGATGCCCAGCTGGCCTGCACTCTCCCAACTTTTTCACATGCTGGCTATACCTCCTTGTCCTCTGCTCTCCTCATGCATGGCAGTTCTCCTCTCCTTCTCTTGTCATGGCAGATCTCCCCTCTTTATCCTTTCTCACTGTCCTTAGCCCAGAGATTCTAAAAGTCCTGCCTCTGCCTGGCCTGCTCAGCCATTGGTTGTCAGCATCTTTATTTACCAGTCAGAATCAACTGGGAGCAGGGTCCCTCAGTATCTTACTTGCAGGCATTCATGCAAGCAGAATTTCAGGTACAAGCAGCTACACCAAGGGATTTTACTTCAAGCACAGACTACAGTATAGGCACTTGTGGCACCAGGCTCTGATATAAGGTGTATTGATATTGCAGGTATAAGGGATAGGGAAATAATTCAAGTGGATCTTGTGGTTAACTCCCATATGAGAATCAAAACAAACCAACAAACAAAACAAAACAAACAAAAGCATGCCTCTGGAATTTTGTGGGTAAACCACAGCATATGCATCAGAAGGTGAACAAGTCTTTATGTGACACTGCATTCTTTTGTATTCTAGCTTCTTAAACCATAGCACACCAAGAGTCCATGCACATGAAACTACCTGTTTTGCCATGAAGTGAAAACACTGTATCTCTAGCAAATTTAAATAGCAAATTATAAGATAATTTTCATCTGCTTTATTTATAAGTGGGAATTTGATATCACAAGAAACTCAAACTACCAATAGAAAACAAAACAAAACAAAACAAAAAATAAAAAATAAAAATAAACCAAACGAACAACAAAAGCCACGTAATTAGTACTGGATATGGAGTACTAAGAAATGTTACTTATTCTGTTTCATTCTAATTTCATCAGTTCTGTTTTGTTTACCTTCTAAATTTATTTGAAACATACATATTTTGTAAAATAAAATGATAAGACCATCATTGGGGCATATATATATATATATATATATATATATATATATATATATGCAAAATAATCTCAAAAGAAAGATAATATTTATATGTTCAAATGTCAAAAGCCAAGTAGGCCCAGGATAATCTGTATTTGGAATTTTATTAGAAAGCCTAAACTCTTTCTTTGACCTTTATTGATACTTATCAAAAAATACATTCTGACATCAAATTCATATAGAGTTTAATGTTTGTAAATGCTTACATGCATATAAGTATATTAAGTCAATTACATTTACAAAGGTACATTTTCAGCTATAACATTTGAAAATGACATATTTATGAAATATATATAATTAATACAATCAAAACTGATTTACTATAGACTCATAGTATAAACATTTAAGCAGTGTACCTGTGGTTTCAAATTCAAGAGTCTACATTAGCCACTGGGCTAACATGTTATGATATCTAGCTTCCTGACTTAGATAGAAGGCCAGTATCAGAGACAGACTATACCAGCCAGTTCCTCTTTGTCTCAGTGTTTACTTCTAATCATATTCTATAGTGAGTATTTGTTGCACATGGATTAGCTAGGATTTGTTTTCAGAAGGTCATATATAGGTACTTCATCTACATCACTCTAGTACTCCCCTCCCATCCTCCCATTCCAACTCCTTCGAAGCATACCCATCACTCTCTAATGCAATGCATCTTGCCTTCCTTAAGGAATATATATATATATATATATATATATATATATATATATATATTTAACATTGTTGAATGCATGCACATGTGTCCAGAGGACTGATCACTTCGTATTTGGACATGCCTGGAGAACACTCCTTTTCCATCTTTCATCAGTTATTGGTTGTTATGATAATTTTTAATGTCTAATCATAATGATGGTTCTTAAACATTTTAACCTGTCTTTTAGGTCACCAGAAGTAGTGGAAAGGAAAGGACATTGGGGATGTGTACATGTTTAGGAATAAATTTTTTAAATCTCATCTGTATTGTCAGGAAATCAGCAATTTAGTTTATAGGTTAGCAAAGACTATGTGCAAACACATTATGGATATGCCAGTAGTCTAGTTCAGTAGAGTCAGGAGAGTAAACATGAATTATCAGTGGTAGCAGGACTTAGCAGAGACAGCCAGACCTCAGCTGAATTGGCATATGTCAGTAGGAGGCCAGGACTAATAGGGATGCCAGAAGAAGTCTTCCATTGTAATTATCTCAGCAAATTGTAGCTATGTGAAGACAGGAGGCCAGCAAGAACTTAGCTATGTAAGCAAACCAAGCCCATGTTCCATCACTGTCTGTTGAGTATTATTTATACTCCCTACAAACATCAGGAGTCCTCCACTTGTCTTGCCTCACTTCATGTCTTGCCTCAGCATGTGAGTCTGTCTTAGCAACACTCCATGTGAATCTGTATCAACTGACAGCACTCTGCCAATCCACCTGAGTCTGCAGAAGTGGAAAGAAGCCTGAGCACACCACCAGAAGTTTTTCGGTGTGTTTCTTACTCTGGAGGCCTGACAAATGCAGCTTAATTACAAAATGTAAGGTAGACCAATACATCTGTGTTGCTAGGAAAAAAAAAAAATTCTTCATCATGTGTCCTTTCACATGCTTGCTTTAGCAGAACATCCTCTCTCTCTCTCACCTGTGTCTGATTTAGTGAAATGTTCCTTCATTAGTCTGCCTAGCTCAACTTCCTTTTACTTGTGTCTGCTTCTGTAGTGCCCCACTCACAAGACCCCAGAAACAGACCACCAGGAGTCGACTGATACACAAGCAAGTGGGCTTTAATCAAAGCAAGCTAGCTTGGACAGCCACAAGATGGTGATCCTGTGCTCCAGGGAAAGGGACATTTTAAAGGCAATAATCACAGGTGGGTGGTTAGGGGGTTTCCATAGTAGCGAGAAGCTGATTGTCTGTAGGCAGGAATGCACCATCTGCGGCTTGGCCCCTGTCAGTGGACAGGGTGGGGATCTTAACATTCTGCTTGGTGGGCAGGTGGGTCATTCTGTTCAGTGGCAGGTGAGTCATTCTATTTAGTGGACAGGGAGGAGACCTCCCTGGGACATTCTGCTCCTGTGTAAGTCAGAAGTTTAGTTTCCCAGGCCCTTAGTTTGGCCCATATGGCGTCTGGAAAACAAAATGGAGTTAGCAGTGTTGTTTTTAGTTCCACACTTCATCTTAATGTTCCTTCCCATATGTGCCCCGGCAAAACACCATCTGACACAACTAACCTTCCAAGGAATCCAGATTTTTCCACTTCTATTGGTTGTGGCTTACAAGATTTCCTTTATATGATTTGGCATGTCAACAAGTGATGTCATTATGCTAGTTTTTTCAAGTAGCTATATTGCTGAGATTTCATAGGTATCTCTTTCTGGTTTCCTTCCTTCCTTCCTTCCTTCTTGTACTGGCTAGTTTTGTGTGTCAACTTGACACAAGCTGGAGTTATCACAGAGAAAGGAGTTTCAGTTGAGAAGATTCCTCCCTGATATCCAGCAGTAAGGCATTTTCTCAATTAGTGATCAAGGGGGGAGGGCCTCTTGTGAGTAGTACCATCTGTGGGCTGGTAGTCTTGGGTTCTATAAAAAAGCAGGCTGAGCAAGCCAGGAGAAGCAAGCAAACCAGTAAGCAGCGTTCCTCCTTGGCCTCCTCTGCATCAGCTCCTGCTCCTTGACCTGCTTGAGTTCCAGTCCTGACTTCCTTTCATAATGGACAGCAGCATGGCTATGTCAGCTCAATAAACCCTTTCTTCCCCAACTTGCATCTTGGTCATGATGTTTGTGCAGGAATAGAAACCCTGACTAAGACCCTTCCTTCCTTCCTTTTTTTGTTAAAAAATGTGCAACAGTAGTAACATATATTTCTTCCATTCAGACATCTCTGAGTTTTGTTTTTTGCCTTGTAAGTGGCATGTACACACTAACAGCCACTGCATGGTCTCATTTGAAGGACCCTAGTGTCAACTCCTCCTTGGGATTCATGCATTCTTCCTATATATCCCTCACTTTAGAAACAAACACACCTTCTGCTGAGGCTGTGGAGTCAGTGCAGTTGACCTTAATGGAAATGACAAGATGTTTTCTATTCCACAGGAACATGTGGGTATTCAGGTTCACAGTCTGGGTTTGGTCTGGCTGGGAAACACTGACAAAGATTATATCAACCATTGTAATACACATGTGATATTTTTGTGTGTGTTGAGCAATTTCAATTCCAAGAATTACTTATGTTTATGAATCACCTCACAAAGCACACAGACACCAATCTCAGTCAGACAGAGATAGTTTAGTGAACATTTGACCAAGGAATGATAGACCCAGGCCATGGTCCAGGTTTGGGAACAGAAATATGACACTGAGTTAAAATTTTAAATGGTTTTTATGCCTCAAATCCATAAACATCTATGCCAAGTTATTTCACCAATCAAGATTTAGGGAGAGATGCTTACGTTAAGAACATGTCTTTGATGTATACTAATTCTGCTTCCATTGGCTAGGGTATTCAACTGTGTCCCGCGCTACCGTCTCGCCAGCAAGAACGACGCGCGGCACACAAAGGATCCTTCTGCAGTTAAGCTTTAATGCATCTTGAGAGGGAGAGCATAAGCTTGCCAAGAGTGGAGACCCCGAACAACAGAACACCCGTCCCTTATATAGGTCACAGCGCTCGCCTGGGACGTGGAGCTTCCCCATTGGCTTCCCGCACATCAGGCCAGGTGACGCCACGAGAGAGGCTGAGACTCTGAGGTGGAAAATTACCAGGTACATGCGCACTAGCCTGTTTACAACTTGTCCTTGGCCGGATGTAGGCACCATCTTGTAATGGCGAATGTGGGTGCGACTCGGGCGGCTCCCCACACAACTGTGGTAAGAGATTTGCCTTGTCTAATATTCATGTTCTAACTTATCTACCAGGATGGGACTTCTCTAACATTTATGTCTTAACTTGTCAACCAGGATGTCAATTAACCATTTACATGACTCTTTCTGCCAAGTAGGATGTTAGTTCCCTGAGAGTTCTTGGGAACTTAAATTTTACTATACCACTACTCAAATGGAACAATCATTCCAAATAGTTTCTTATATTGGTGCAAATATCTCACTTATGGTGGGGTGAATTCCAGGGGCAGCTTATACCATAAAAGCTTATACATAGGTATAGGAAGTGATGTTGAGTAGCTGGTTTGGGCCAAGCTTACTGTGGTTAACAATTCTACTAATTTCTATTGTAATTGGTTTCCAAGGAAACAGAACATAACAGAATATTTAATTAATCTTGGCATTAGAAATTTTCCTAATAACACATAAACATATAAGAATGTTTCTTTATAAAGGAAGGTTATCCAGGTAACAGTTACCTAGGCCTTAACATTTTACCTAGGCCTTGACATTTTACCTAGGCCTTAATATTACATGTAGGCCATAATACTTTACCTACACCTTAACAAGAATAGTGTTATTCCACTTCTTGGCCAAGTTGATAAGTTCATGGGCAGATCAGTGGGAGAACTCAAATACACAGACCAGACACTCAGGGTTAACAATATCAAAGATATGGGAGACTGTGGTGTAAGAGGAGGCTGCCCTTGGCCCCTGGCTTGATGGGATCTGGTATACTCCTCCCAGGACTGCTGCTGTCAGATTGGAGCAGAAGGAGTTCCAGGCTCAGTATTCAATTTTGTCATCTCCCTCTGAAACAGACAATCCCTTTTCTGTATATACAGGTTTTCCAGGGGTCAGATTCTTTGTGACAAGGGCATCCTCTTTTTGGTGACATGCAAAGATGCCTTCATTCTGATGTGGTTCCACTAGACTCTCATAGGTATATTTTTCATGTCTTATGTATTATTGAGGATTACCAACAAGGAAGTGGAGAGAGCTGAGTAGGATCAAGAGCACATAAATGATTGACCCACTAATACTATTTAGATAACTGGAATATTTTTTAAAAAATATTTTTAGTCCTTCATGTGTATTTTAACAGTGAATCATATAAGCCAAATCAATGTTTATGGATGTTACTCTTTCTAGAATACATAAAAATAAAATACTTGAATATTTAAAAGTTTAATTTGTTCCTGGTAGGATTTACTTTACAATGAATTGAGTAAAAATATTAAATAAATGCTGAAGACAAAGAATTAACAAGTGTTTGCCAATGTTAAATCTGATGCTTCTCCTTATTCTGTAGCTCCATTGTGGTTTTGGAGATGACCAATTTGAAAGATCATTAAGATGAGTTCAGAAGACTGAAAATGTGATGATAGGATTAGAGTCCTTGTAGAATATGACATGGATCTTCCCAAATCTTTTTCTGCAACAGGAAGACACAGTAAAAAGTAAGTTACATGCAGTCCAGACCAAAGGTCCTCACCAGACATTGAACCTGCTGGATCTTTGCTTTTGGTCTGCCTAGTATTTTGTCTCCAATATTTATAAAAATTAATGTTTCTTGTTTCAGCTACAAGTTCATATTATGGTGTTTTTGGAATGACAAAGCTTAAAATGTAATAAAACACATCTTTGAACACATCTTGTTTATAAATTGTGGACTTCTTTGGAAGTGAGAAATCTTCATTCCTGAGAAAATAAAGTTACATATTACCTGTATCCTTAAGTGGCTTATTAAGTCAAATGAAACAACCAAAAATACACCTACTAAATTTAGGTAGTGCGAGAACAATTCCAGACCAAGTAGTCAGATTCAGAACCAGTGTCTTATGTGATCATGCTGGTAAACAATTATAAGTTTACTATTATAAAAATGAATTTCCAGTTTAGACTCTTCTTGCATTATTAATATCCCTTGAAGAAAATCTACAGATATAGCCAGTTAATTTTGTAATAAAGATACTTTTGGTTGACAACTGATTGGCCAAATCTTTCAAAGTTCAGTGATAAGCTAGTAAATTTAACAAAAATCACTCCTGACAAAGCTGACTTATAAATAATAATTTGATACATATTTTTTTGTTTTTTTGGTTTTTTTTGTTTTTACCTTATAATATTGCAAAACATGTATTTATTAAATTTATTTATTTATTTATTTTTATTTTCATATTTTATTTACATTTCAAATGTTTCCCCCTTTCCAGATCTCCCCTTTGGAACCTCCCCATTCCCTCCCCCCTCCCCCTGCCTCTATGGGGATATTCTCCAACCCACCTCCCCACCCCTACCCCCTACCCACTCTCGTCTTCCCTCCTTGACATTCTCTTATACTGGGGGATATAACATCCTCAGGCCCAAGGGCCTCTCCTGCCCCTGACGGGTAACAAGACCCTCCTCTGCAGTCTCTGTGGCCAGCACTATGGGTCCCTCCATGTGTATTATTTAGTTGGTGGATCAGACTCCAGAAGTATGGGGAGTCAGGCCAGTTGCCAGTGTTGCTACCTCCCTGGGGCTGCACACTCCCTCAGCTCCTTCAGTCCTTTCTCCAAGCCCTCCATCTGGGACCTCGTACCCAGTACTACTATTCCTGTGAAGTGACTCTTGGGTATTTCAAACTTTTAGGCTAATAACCACTTAACAGTGAGTACATACAATGTTCATTCTTTTGTTACTGCGTTATTTAAAGGATGATATCAACTTAATTAAAGTTAGAACCTCTTTTACATAAAAAGAGAATAATTTTCCCATATTATTTCTGAATAGAATTTAAAATGCCTGAACTTATTCCTTTGATACTACTACATATCTAAAAATGATACATACTTATAAAATATTCACACTGCATTTGAAAAAGAGTATACAGTTTAGTGGACAGAGCATTTACACTTAATGTACAAAATGTAAAATTTCCTCACTTCAGCCTTAAATATACACATGTATGGTCTCAGCACTTGAGAAGGACAGACAAAACGATCAGGAGTTCAAAAGACATCCTGAGCTACATAATATTTGAGGCCAGACTGGGATACATGAGAAATTAATGTTTCTAAAATTAATTAGTATTTAAGGGAAATTTTCACCCACAAAGAAGATAACAAATGTAGAAAATATAAGTAGTGCTTGGATTCTGAAAACTCTTCCAAAATTCCATGTGTTTGAACATTTGTTTCTCTATGTATTGCTATTGTAAATTTACTATGATTGTATTAGAAATCTACAAATTTGCTATTGATCCTGATGACTATTTGATTTCATTTTTAAAATGATATATAAAGTTATATTATGGAATTTAACTTTTCCATTTGCCATCAAAAGAATAAATATTTTCTTCTTAACCAATGTTTAAATAAGTATCAAAACTTTAATTCTTTCGTATTGATTTGTATTAAAGTGAATAGGGGGGTGTATATTGAAGGGTTAGGGACAAGGATATAAAGGTAGGAATTGGTATAATTATATTAAAATCTGTAAAATAGGAGAAAAGTTAAAGAAACAATATTCCCTTTATGAAAATGTACCATACATATACCTAAGTATTTGCTATATGCCTTGAATTCTTTCCATTTGTTACAGAATACATAACATTTTTCTCAAAGTAATATTTCGCTGGATGATGTTGAGTACAGGATAACATCTAAACTCTAAGTTATTTAACAATAGTATAAATATTATGTACTACAATATAAGATAACATCATTGGTCAAATGAGATGGTTAACATAAATAGTTACAATATTAAAGTGAATTCATACAATTTTAAGATATAAATGAAGTAATTTTATCTAAGAATAATATATATTCTAATAATACATAAACATTTTTATTCTGTTACATTACATATTTTGAGAAATAGTTTAAATTCTTACAATAAATTGAAAATATTATTCAAATTCCTTATGTATTGCCAATACAAAAGTCTTTGCATAATTAAAGCAACTTTAAAAGTAATCTAACAGAGTTTCCTGGGGACTTATTCTTTTCTTTTCCTTAAGCTTTTCACAAATTAACAGCTTGTAAAATGAATACTTTATTATACAACTAATTTTTCCAAACAAACATATCAATTCATAAAACATTAGCTATACTAATAAAAATTTTAAATTAGTCTGTTTTATATTCACGTTTTCTACCATGTAGGCAAACTTATTTTGCTCAAAGTAATCTTTTCAAGATTTATTAAGTACATTCCAAGACTTATGAAATAAAATCCTTAGTTGCAGTCTTAGAGGCTTCTAAATGAAGCATGACTTCAGCCCAAATAACACCTACATTGCCTATGATGCCTTCCTTCAGTGAGTGTAATCAATATTCATTATATTTATTTTTGTATATTTTCTCTAAATTATGTTTATTATATTTTCTCTTTCTTCTTTTCTTCGTGTTTTATATTTCCTTTTGCTTTAATATACCTCTGCTAACACTGAACAATTACAAGCTATATCCTGTTTTATCCAGCTATATATCCAAACAAAACACATAAATTTGTATTGAAATTGTAAAGAGTGAAAAGTTTAGTTTTAGGGGATACGGAGATGGCTCAGTGTTTGAGCACACTGAGTGATCATTCAGAGGACATGGGTCCATTTTCAGCAACCATGTGGCAGGTCACATCGTGTATGATTCCATTTCTACAGACTCTGCTACCTTCACACAGATACACATGATGGTAAAATACAGATGAATATAAAATAAACACATATTTAAGAAAAAATAATGAAACATTTAGTTCTAGCTTAAGAATTTAGGGAAAAATCCTTGGAAGAGAACAGATTTGGTTAAGGTTCAGAAAAGTTAGATAGCTTGAATAGTTATAAGTAAAACAACTTAGCTGAAAAAATACCACATAGGCCTCAGTGGCTGATACTGGATACTTTTGTGGAATCTTTTGCATTCTGTATGTTCAGGATATGGACTATTTAGTTGGCTTCTTTACTGTATGTTTTCATCCTGTATTTGGAGTACTTGAGTCAGCTGATGCTGCAGAGTTTGTCTGTCTCCCTTTCTGCCTCTGTCTCTTCCTCTCTTTTTCTCTCATGTTTCCATTAGAATATACAAGATCTGTATTGTAATTTATTTACTCATGTTTGTATTATCACTGGACTAGGTATATATAATTCATTATTGATATTTATTTAAGTATGATTAGTTAAAGAATATTAGTCATGTGCAAATAGAAAAGAAAGCAATGTGCAGGAAGCAATGCTTGAACATCAGTTCTACCTAAGTAGTACTACTGATCAGGATTTTTCAAAAAAAACAACAACAAGAGATTAAAAAAATTAAGGCAAAGGAGAGGTGAAAATATAAAATAGCAGTGTGATTCCTTGGAATATCAAGAATGCTTATAAACAGAAAACTAAATTTAAAGGTTCATGGAAATCAACAAATTGTAAAAAGGTCTTGTATGTTGAATATTCCTGACAATCTAGTCAAGCATCATTTGATCACTTGGATTTTCTACTGTCTTCCAGTATTTGATACAACTGCCTTTATGCCAATAAAATACTTTTTTGATTGCTGTGTCTTTGTATTATATTTTAAATTCTTTAGGGTAATAGGGTAACATTTTTTAAAATTATACTTTTCTCAAGATTATATTGACTAGTCAGGGTCTATTGCAGTTCTGGTCAAATTTTAGAAAATAGTTTTACTTTCTATAAAATAAATTTCACTTGCATTGGGTAGTGTGAACATTTTCATAATAACCATTTTTTCCAATGCACAAAGAATTGCTTTCCATTTGTTTTTAAATTCTTTTTTATCTAACTATCTTAAAGATTTCAATGTGCTGAATTTTCACTCTTTCACTCACTTGGTTAAATTCATTATTAAGTATATTATTTTAATGGTAACAACAATGACTCAACATGATCATTGCACAATTTGTATTTAAAATTGTCTATATCTCAAACAGTATCAAGTAATTCACAAAACGACCAGTGTTTAATGCAAGAATTTAGCTGGCTTTTGCATTTTTGACTATAGACTATTATAATTATATAAAATATTTTATAAATAAATAGAATTTCTGATGGAATTCATTGAAGTACATGCTTAATATTCCATTCTGTCATGTATGTTCATAATAATTGAGTATTCAGCCTCTTAATTTATATATTTTTGACATGCAAAGAATGGAATTTCCTGGATGAACATCATTATCTAACAAAGGAAAACTTGTTAATTCTTTGATGCTGTTAATATTGCTTGAATAATTTTGATATTGCCCAAATAAGCAATATTTATATTGAATATTTATATAATTACAGGTATAGTCTGTAACTACTGGAATAAACAACTGTGAGCATCAACAAGTTCTTTTAGCTATTTCCAACACCAACTATATTGAAAATTAAGTTATAGAAAGAACTGTAGCTCTAATTCTGGAGGCCATACCTGTACCAGAGATCCCAAGTAAGACCTTGCCCACTGCCTACCAACTCCCCTGAAGCATACTCAACATCTTTAAACTCCACCTTATCCTCTGGGCTTCATATTCCAGTTCACATGCCCAACTCCTTTCCTGGAGTCCATGACAGTATTAGGGACTCCAGGTATAATACTGTCACCCAAAGGGCAGAAAGGTCATGAAAATACCAGTAGAAAATAAAGGAGAAAGCAGATATCTAAGAAAGATAAACTCAGAAATCAGCACCCAAACCTATAATGATCCCAATGCCAGATCACTAGAGGACAATATAAGAAAAATCAGAAACAGCCAGGGCATATGATACCACCGGTACCCAGCTATCTTACTCCAGCAAGCCCTAGATTTTCCAATAGAGATGAAGCACAAAAATGACCTTAAATCAAATCTTATGAAGATGAAAAACAAAGAGGAAATGAATAAATCTCTTAAAGAAATCCAAGAAAATACAAAGGACTAGGTGAAGGAAATTAATAAAACTGTTCAAGACCTGAAAATGGAAATAGAGCCAGTAAAAACAGACTGAAAGAATCCTGGAGATGGAAAATCTAGGTAAGCAAACAGAACTACAGATGCAAGCATCATCAACAGAATACAGGAGGTAGAAGAAACAATCTCAAGCATAGAAGATACAATAGAAGAAACTGATATCATGGTCAAAGAAAATGCTAAATCTAAAAAGTTTCCCACAGAAAACATTCAGGAAATCTGAGACGTTATGAAAAGATCAAACCTAAGAATAATAGGAATAAAAGAAGAAGATGCCCAGCTTAACTGAAAATTGTTTTCAATAAAGTCATAAAAGAATGATTTCTTAACCTAAAGAAATAGATGCTTATAAATATACTAGAAGCAAATAGAACAGCAAATCGATTGGACTAGGAAAGAAAGTTCTCCCACCAAATAATAAACACAACACTAAATTATTGGGATCATCTTTATGTGCACTGTATAAAAGTTGTCTTTGTATTATTCAAATATTGATTTCTGTATCTCTGTACTTCTGTAGAGTTGAGTACTAGCAGGACTTTGTTCTTTTTATTTTTATGGATCATCACATGTCTCAATATTTTGTAAATATCCACCTCCCTCAACTTCTGATTAGTTTAAAAAAGACCTACAGAACAATAGCTGAGGCAGGAGAGGAAAAGTAGGATGTCCTGGTTAAGATAGGAACTATGTGTAGAATCTGGCCTGGGAGGATTTGCCAACATGACCCAGAGGTAGAAGGAACAGGTACTGAGACTGAGAGCTAACAGGCCATGTGGCAGATGTAAACTAGAATAAATCGATTAATTTAAGTTCGTTAAGCTAATTGGGATGTGCCTAGTTATAGCACTTTTGATGGCATAAATATTAATATGTCTCTGTGCCATTATTCAGGAGCTGGTTGGTCAGAGATAGTCTGGTGATACTAAATGTACAGATCAAAGAAGGAATATTAAAATGCTTCAGTGGAAAATGGCCATGTTATATATAAAGACAGACCTATCAGGATTACAAATGACTTCTCAACAGAGAATATAAAATCCTGAAGGGCCTGAGCAGATTTTTGCCTTCTTTAAGAGACCATAGATGCCAAGCCAAACTACTATACCCGCAAAACTCATGGATGGATAACATAAGATATTCCCTGACATGCCAAATTTTAACAATATCTATCCAATAATACAGTACTATGGAGGATACCAGAAGAAAAATTCAAATACAAGGAGGTTAAATACGCCCAAGAAATCACAGAAAATAATGTCCCTCCAGCAAAACCAAAGTAAGGGAAACATAAACACACAAACACACACACACACACACACACACACACACACACTCACACACATTAGAAACAACAAAATAGCAGGAATTAATAATCATTGGTTATTAATATTGCTCACCATCAATGGACTCAATTCCCCAATAAAAAGACACAAGCTAACAAAATGGATGTAAAAATATGATTCATCAGTCTGCTGAATACAAGATACAAACTTCAGCATCAAAGATAGACATTACCTCACCTTGGAGTAAAGGGCTGGAAAAAAGTTTTTCAAGCAAATTAACCTGAGAATGAAGCAAGTATAGCCATTTTAATATCTAATAATGTAGTCTTTCAAACAAAATTATTCTAAATAAATGAGGAAAGACACTACATACTCATGAAAGTAAAATTCCAACAAGATTATATCTCAATTCTTATTATGCTCCAAATGCAAGGGTACCCATATTTGTAAATTAAACATTACTAAGATCTAACTAAAACATATATTGAACCACATACATTAATTGTGAAAGACTTCAACACCCTACTCTCACCAATGAACAGGTCAACCAGAGAGAAACTAAACAGAGATATAATGGAAGTAACAAATATTATGACTCAAATAGACCTAAAAGATATCTGCAAAACAGTTCACCCAAACACTAAAGAGTATACCTTGTACTCAGTACCTCATGGAACCTTTTCCTGTATTGCCTACATACTTGGACACAAAGCAAGTTTCAAGTGATACAAGAAAATTGAAATAAATCCTCATATTTTTATCAGACCACCATGAACTAAACCTGTAGTTTAACCAAAATAGAAGCGGCAGAAAACGTACAAATTCATGGTAACTTAACAACTCTCTACTGAATGAACATTGGATCAAGGAAGAAAGAAAGAAATCAAAGACTTTAAAGAATTCAATGAAAATGAATGCACACTATACCCAAGTATGGGATACAACAAAAGCAGTGCTAAGAGGACAGTTCATAGTAGTAAGGACTTTCATAAAGAAATTAAGGAGATCTCATACTTATTACTTAATAGAACACCTGAAAGCTGTATAACAAAAACAAGCAAACATATCCAAGAAGATTAGACAGCAGGAAATAAACTCAGGCATGAAATCAATACAATATTAACAAAAAGAGTGATATAAAGAATCAGTGAAACGAAGAGTTTGTTCTTTGCAAAAATCAGCAGGATAGAAAAACCTCTTAGCCAAACTAAATAGAAGGCAGACAGAGAATATCTAAATTAGTGAAACAGAAACAAATAGAAGGACATAATAATATACACTGAGGAAATAAAATCATTAGGTCTTACTTCAAAAAATGTGTACAATACAAACTTGTAGATTCAAAAATATATGGACAATTTTCTCAATAAATACCACTTGCCAATGTTAAGTCAGGATCAGATAACAGATTTAAGTAGACCTATAGAAGCAATATTTAAAAGTCTCTCAACAACAACAACAACAAAAAAGTGACAAATGGTTTTAGGGCTGTTCCAGACTTTCAAAGAAACCAATATTCCTCAAACTATTCCATAAAAATAGAAACAGAAGGAACACTACCGAACTCATTCTATGGTGCCAGAGTCACCTTAATACCTAAACCACATGAAGAATCAACAAGAAAAGTAAATTTTAGACCAATTTTCTTCATGTATCATGATGCAAAAATACTTACCAGAACACATAAAAAAGATCATCAACCATGATCAAGTAGGCTAGAGATGCAGGGATGGGTCAATATACTAAATCTGTCAAAGTATTCCACCACATACACAAACTGAAGGAAAAGTAAAACTACATGTTTATTTTATTAGATGTTGAAAAAGTATTTGACAAAATATAACACGCCTTCATAATAAAATTCTTGGAGAGATAAATACAAGGGGAATACACAAATATAATAAAGGCAATATACAGCAAGCTGATAGTCAATATCAAATTAAATGGGGATAAATATAAAGAAATTTCACTAAATTCGGTGACAAAACATGTCTACTCTTTCCATATCTATTCAATATAGTACTTGAAGTTTGAGTAAGAACAATAAGACGATTCAAGTAGATAAATGGGATAAAATTGGAAAGGAAGGAGTCAAAGTATCACTATTTGCAGATGATATGGTAGTATACAGAAGGGACCACAAAAATTCTACCAGGCAACTCCTACAGCTGAAAAATACCTTCAGTACAATGCCTGGATACAAAATTAACTCAAAAAATCATTAGCCCTCCTATATACAGTAGTCCTCCAGATGATAAACATGCTCAAAAAGAAACTTGGGAAACAACACCTTTCACGGTACTAGAAAATATCTTCATATAACTCTAACCAAGCAAGTGAAAGACATATACAAGAATTTTATGTCTTTAAAGAAAGAAATTAGAAAACATCAGAATATGGAAATATCTCTCATGTTCATGGATCAGTAGGAATATCATAGTAAAAATAACCATTTTACCAAAAACAATTTATCAAAATTCAATGCAATTCCCCTCAAAATTCTTCATAGAACTTAGATAAACAATACTCAACGTCAAGTTGAAAATAATCTAAATCAAACAAACAAAAACAGGGTATTTAATACAATCTGATACTAATAAAGAACTTCTGAAATATCACTAACTTTGGTTTCACACTGTACTACAGAGCAATAGTAATAAAAAAATATATGATTTTGGCATAAAAAAAGACAGCTTAATTAATGAAGTCAAATCAAAGCCCCTGAAGCAAACCCACACGCCTATGGACAATTTATTTTTGACAAAGAAACCAGAACCACACAATGGAAAAAGAAAGCATCTTCAAGAAATGGTCCTGATATAACTGGATGTCTGCATGTATAAGAATGCAAACATATCTGTGTCTATCACCCTGTACAAAGCTCAAATCCACGTGGTTCAAAGACTTTGCCATAAAACAAGAAACACTGAACCTGATAAAAGAGAAATGGGAAAGCTTAGTTTACAGATCTAAACAGAATTGTCAGAATGGCTAACATCAAAACTTAAGTGACAGCTCATGCTGATAAGGATATAGAAAAAGGGGGAACACTCTTTTGCTGGTGGAAGTGAAAATTTTTATAGCCACTTTGGAAATCAATTTGGCAGTTTATCAGAAATTAGGAATGGATCTACCTCAAAATCCAACTATACTGCTCCTGGCCATACTCCCAGAAGAGGCTTCACCATACCATATGGACACTTGCTCAACTATGTTCATAACATCATTATTCATAATAGTCAGGGATTAGAAACCAACCTATATATCCCTCAACTGAAGAATGGATAAAGAAAATGTTTACTTTTACCTGATGAATATTACTCTGCTATTAAATCAATGACATCATGAAATTTACAGGAAAAATGTTGGAACTAGAAAAGATCATCCTGAGTGACATAATCCAGACCCAGAAAGAAAAAGATGGTATGTACTCATTGATACATTGATACTAGCCATAAAGTAAAAAACAACCTTGCTATAATCCACAGACACAAAGAAACTAAGTATCAAGGAGGGATCAAGGCAGGGCTGCAGAGTATGAATCTCAGTGAGAAAGGGAAACAGAATAGATGGATATATGAGAGGAGCGGAGAGGATGGAGGTTTGGGTGGGAATGGGAACAGGAGGGAGCAGGTAGGGAATGAGTAACACAAAGATTACTAGGAAAGACAGCTGGACATAGGGGGTTATCTCTTGGATGAGCTAGAAGCCAAGGCAATGGAAATCCCCAAGAATCTATGAGGGTAACTCTAGTTATGATTCTTAACAATGGGCTATAGAGAGCTTCAACTGGCTATTTTCTATAACCAGAAAAGACTTACAATATAGGGTTTGGGACCCCAATCCTTCCCCAAACCTTATACCTACAATTTTCCTGCCTACAAGATATGCAGGTATAAAGATGGAAGATAATTTGAGGTAGTGTCCAACCAATGACCTGCCCAACTTGAGATACTTACCATGAAAGGGAGCACTTTCCTAACACTATTAGTGATATTCTGCTATACTCGCAGACAATAGCTTAGCATAACTGTTATCAGAGAGGTTTCACCCAGCAACTGATGAAAACAGATGGAAATACCAACAGCCAAACATTGTGCAGAACTTGGTGAATGTTGTGGCCTAGGGGGAGAAATAATTGTAAGTGCCAGACAATGCCGGACACTAGAAGAAAACCTACCGAATCAAATAAGCTAGGCCCAACATGGGCTTATAGAGACTGAAGCATCAACAAAGAAGCCTGCATGGGACTGAGCTATGTCCTTGTCCTCTGCATGTAGGTTACATTTGTATAGCTTGGCCTTGAAGTGGGAATCTTAACAGCAAAAGGCATCTCTCTCTCTCTCTCTCTCTCTCTCTCTCTCTCTCTCTCTCTCCTCCTTTCTCTTTTCCTCTCTCAGACCTGGAATTCCCTCTATGTGCCCAGTGATGGGCTCTTTTATTTATTAGGGGATTGGCTCACAAGAAGACACAGGTGTAACTCACTCCTTGTCTGAAGACCCTCACAGGAGGGCAGAATTAGAATACAAAAAACCCCAGGGCTCTCAACAACAATTTTCATGAAAATGGAATCAACTGTAAATAATATTAGGCACATTAAACCAGTTCCAAAAAAATAAATAAAATAAAAATGTTACAGGTATTTATGGAAATAACATGATAAACATTTTAACAAAGTAATCACATAATTCTTGGAAATAGTGGATCTAGCACTATATGTGTCCTTTAATTAGTAGCTTCTGATGGGTCAGTGAAAATGATTTGCCGCTCATATTCTACTATTCCTTCTTCATTCTCTATTTAATTAAGAATATGTTCAATTTCTGTATAATTATGTTGAATTGATATCTAATGGGAAATCCTCCCTAATGAATATTCATTGATTTTGTTTACATATATCCTATAAACAAACAGAGCAGCATTCTAAGTTACAGCCTTTCATGTTTAATTTATGTGTTCTTTCCATTCAAGCCATATGGTTTACTCTTAAAACAGCAGCACTAAGAAAACTGAGCTTCCAATTATTTTTCCTTGGGTGGGCACTGAGTTATTTACTAAATATTTTAGCAGATATTTTATTCTAAATGCTTTTTCTCCTCTCCACTCTTATGTCTGTAGGATATTTATTGTTGTGTGTGATATTGTTAATTCTTGTCATCTTACAGTAAAATGCTTTCTTAATTTCTTTTATGACATTTTGGAACTTTTCTTTTAATTTACTTCTGAGTCTGAAGTTTTTGTTGTTTTAAGTATGGACTCATTTTTTTATTTGATATTTTATTTATTTACATTTCAAATGTTATCCCCTTTCCCAGTTTTCCCAGAAATCCCCTATCCTATCCCCCTGCCCCTATTTCTCTGTGGGTGCTCCTCCAACCACCTACCCACTCCTGCCTACCTGCCCTGGGATTCCCCTACATTGGGGCAACAAGCCTTTGTAGAACCAAGGTCCTCTCCTCCCACTGATGTCCAACAAGGCCATACTCTGCTACATATCCTACTGGAGTCATGGGTCACTCAACTTATACTCGTTGTGTGGTGATTTAGTCCCTGGGATAACTAGGGTGTCTGGTTGGTTAATATTGTTCTTCCTATGGGGTTGCAAACCCCTTCAGCTCCTTCAGTCTTTTCTCTAACTCTTCCATTGTGGACCCTGTGCTCTGTTCAATAGGCTCAATTTTTATGTGCTTTGATTTGTTTCCCCCAAATGAATTAGGCAGGTCCTTTAAAAGGTATAGAATGTTGACTGTTAGAAATAGCTAGCTATTGGATTTCTCCTCTCCTAATTACGGAAATACACTGTCCATTGAAATAGAAAAAAATATCACTCAACAGAATTCACTTCTTGAGTTTCCTTGTTTATTTATAAAGTAAACATTCATCTCAAAAGCATCAGGATCACATCTTTCTTTGCTAGGAACAAGGTAAGAAACTTGCTAATTATGGAGTTTATCTCAAACTGAATATATATATATATATATATATATATATATATATATATATATTTAAATGGCTTGAATACTCAGGATTTTAAAACATGTTTTGTCTGAGTTATATTATCTCTGTACAGCATGCTTAATATCATTTCACCATCAACTATTGTATTAATGTTAATTAGCAAGACAGGAAAAAAGAAGGGAAAGAGTATGTGCTGCTTTAGTTATTTTTCTATTGTTTTCAATAGATGCCATATCCAAGGAACCTTATTGGAATTTGCTTGCAGTTCCAGAGGATCATTCCATGACATTCATCATGGTTAGTAAGGCCCCAGGCCAATAGGCATGATGCTGAAACCTTAGGTGAGAGTTCCCATATTATTGACAAGTAGGAGACAAAAGGAGAGTGAGTCTAGAATGACATGAAACCTCAAAGCCCATTCTCAGTAATATAACTCCTCCAATAAAGGCCACATTACCTAATGCTTCATAAATAGTCTACCAATCAGGAACCAAATATTTAAATATATTAACATATGAGGTATTTTATTCATACAATCACAAGCATGCCAAAACACTTTTTTTAGCAAAAATTAGAATACAGAATTCAGATAATTAAAAATGTAAAAGGGATCTTTCTGTTTTATTATTATTACTAAATTCGCCTCTTTGACAAATAATATTTTTTAAAAAGTTTATGTGTTATTTTAATTTTTAAGATTTACTTATTTTTATTTTAGGCATATCAGTGCTTGCCTGCATACATGTGCATGATGTGCATGTCCAGTACCCATAGAGGCTAGACTAAGGCATTGGATTTCATGAAACTGGAGTTATAAATGATTCTGAACTACCATGTGAGTGCTGGGAATTGAACCTGGGTTTTCTGCAAGACAGTAACTACTGAGCAATCTTTTCAGGCATGCATTCATTTATATTTTATTCATGTGTATGTGAGTGTCTACATGAATATAAGTGCAACAGGTACATGCAGAATCATGGTCCTCAGTAAAAGAAGTCAGCATTCTTTAACCACTTTGACATTTCTCCAGCCCCTTGCAAAGCATTTTTACTTCTAAAACTGTTGCCTAATAACAAATGTAAAACTTCCAAAATAGACTCAACAATTATAATAAAGAAGATTCTCTTGAAATATATACCTTTCTTCTTCAAAATGAAAGTGAAGAATTCCATTAGTATTCCTTAAATGTTTAAAAGACACTGGATCGATAATATAATGTCAAGCAGTATTCTATATGGGAGTGCTGTTCAAGATGAAATGAAAGTCCAAACGTGAGTATTCTCTAATAATTTTTGCAAGATTAAGGCTTTGCTTCTCACATTTATACAATGTGTCCAAACTTATTAGACAACAGTACCCACTTTATTGCTACTACTTATCTTGTCTAATTTAAGATCAGTGTCATAAAAGCCACCTTTTACAATTATGATTCCCATAGATCTAATTTTCATAAAAGCCAAAGAAGAAAATGTCTGCATGAGAAGAAATGTAAAGGTATTGGCAAGAAAGATAAATTTTTCATTCACTGATTTGTAATGAATGAAAAGTTTATGCAATGAATAAATCTACCCACTACAAAATTAAAAAAAGACTATATTTAAAAGTTGCCATTGTTAACATACAAATGCTACCCATGTTGATAATTAACTATAAAAATGGCAATGAAATTGTGATACCAAGTTTGCTTTCTTAGTATGGTATTAAAACAAAGGCTGAAGAGAAACTAGGTCTAGACCCAGTTTCATGGTTAATTCTGTTTGATGATATACTGGCCAGTGGTGGAATAACTTCGTAGGGAATATAAGGTTTCTTAGAATTTTATAATAAAAGTATCCATGAGTAGAATGTCAAACCTTCCTGTTAGAGTAAAATTATAACATGAAATTAACTCTCTCAGGAGAATTTATGCATAGATACATTCCATATCACTTCCTCTGTCAAGTCATTATCAGTTTCCAATGCTCCAATGATGTTTTACATGACATTTTTATATTTATTTTTCTACATAAAAGCATCATCTTTATTAAAAAAATTATGCTCATAGAAAAATACAGCTATTTGGTCAATTCTAGCATTCTCCAAGACTGGAACAATGGCTCAGCAAATGACAGCATATACTATTTCTGCAGAGAACATGATTTCAGTACCCAGCAGCCCTAGAAGGTGGTCTACAACTATAGCTCCATGAGATCTAAGGGTACCTGAAATCATATACACATATTCACACATATACACATATATAAATACTTATGATTAAGTACAAAATATATATTTTTTAAAAATCTGGCATATTTCATTGAGTTAAGATTGTATATCAAGTTTATTTTACCTTGAAAATACATTATTATTTTACTTACTCACTTTTCATCCCTCTCACTGTACCCCTTCTAGTCACCTCTTCTCACAATTATTCTCTCCATGCCTCCTACACCCTCCCCTTCTCCTCTGAGCAAATAGGGGTACCCCTGGTTATCCCCCACCCTGGAACACCAAGTCTTGTGAGACTAGATGGGTCCTCTCCCACTGAGGCCAGACAAGACAGTCCAAATAGAATAACATATCTCAAGTACAGGCAACAATTTAGGGATAACCCTTTCTCCAGTTGTTTGGGAGCCACATGAAGACCATGCCGCACATCTGCTACATATGTTTAGGAAGGCCTAGGTCTGTGTATGTTCTTTGGTTATTGGTTTAGTCTTTGAGATCCCCAAGGGTCCAGGTTAGTTGATTCTGTTTGTCTTCCTATAGAGTTCCTATCCCCTTAGGCACTGCAATCTTTCCTCCTGTTCTTCCATAAGAGTACCCAAACTCCATCCACTTTTTGGCCTTGGGTGTCTACTTCTGTTTGAGTCAGCTGCTGGGTGGAGCCTCTCAGAGGACATCCATGCTAGGTTTCTGTCTGTAAGCATAAGATAATATCATTAATAGTGTCAAAGATTGGTGCTTGCCGACGGGATGGGTCTCAAGTTGGCTGGGTTAATGTTTGGTCATTCTGTCAGTCTCTGCTCCATACCCTCTCTCCCTGCATTTCTTGTAGACAGGATAACTTTGGGGCTAAAAGTTTTGTAGGTTGGTAGGTGTTCCTATTGCTCCACTGGGGTTTCTGCCTGGCTATAAAAGGTGGACTCTTCAGGTTGCATATCCCCAGTGCTATGAGTCTCAGCTAAGATCATGCCCATTGATTTTTCAGTGCTTTCCTTATCCCAGGTCTCTGTCTCCTACTGGAGATGCTCCCTAACTTCCTTCCCCTATCAGTTGCAGATTTCCATTCACGGTCATGATTATCTGGTCATCCATACTGTCTTTCTCCACATCTGATTCTGAAAGACCCCCTCCTTCTCCACATAATTAGCACTGTTTTCTTCTTAATGATATTTAAACTAAAATATATCACATGAATTTTTACAAAGTGTACTACAGGTTTAGGACTAACTGCTTTCTAATTTTTAAATAAAATAAAATATAGCCTCCTTGGGTAAAAGAGATGTTACTTTTTGTTTAAAAAAATAGAGATTCTTTGGTCCTTCTTAGAAGGGGTAACAAAATACTCATGGGAACAAATATGGAGTCAAAGTATGAAGCAGAGACTAAAGGAAAGTCCATACAGAGACTGCCCCACCTGGGGATCCATCTCATATACAGTGACCAAATGCAGACACTATTGTGGATGCCAAGAAGTGCATGATGACAGAGCCTGATATAGCTGTCTCCTGATGGACTATGCTAGAACCTTACAAATACAAAGGTGGATGCTCTCAGCCAACCATTGAACTGAACACAGGGACCCCAGTGGAGTAGTTAGAGAAAGGACTGAAGGGGCTGAAGGGGTTCACAACCCCATAGGACGAACAACAATATCAATAAACCAGAGCACCTAGAGTATAAACCACCAACGAAGGAGTACACATAGACAGACCCATGTCTCCAGCTGTATATACATAGAAAAGGATGGCTTTGTCAGGCATCAGTAGGAGGAGAGGTCCTTGATCCTATGAAGGCTTGATGCCTCAGTGTAGGGGAATGCTAGGGCGTAGAGGTAGGAGTGGGTGGGTGGGTGGTTGGGGGGCACACCCTCATAGAAGCAAGGGGAGAGAGGATGGGATAGGGGGTTTCTGGGGGTGGGAGTTGGGAAAGGGTATAACATTTGAAATGTAAATAATGAAAATATTCAATAAATAAGACATAAAATAGAGAGGTTCTATAGAATGTAAATATTTTTCTTTCACAGGTTTAAGCTTCTTTACAAAAAAAATGGAAAATAGATTTGGTTATATGGAGAGGCATAGGAAAACATCAGAGTGTCATTTTCTTCCTATTGAATTGTTTACCTTTCTTATTCTATCAATTCTCTCTTCAGACTCATATTCAGATAGTTATATGAATAAAGGCAGATAGATAAATGTTTTTTCTAAGTTTGGTAAATGAAATGTTCTGGTATTAACATAAATTTATGTGGTTACATACATATTTTAATGCAAACAGATAAATATAGCATATTACATTTATATTTAGGGAACTGACAGCTAAATAGGAGATATTGCTCTTATATTCAAGTGGCAAGTATTGTTAAGAGATAAAGCAAATACTACAAGAGCACTAAGATAGATTTTTTTTAATTTTTATTGGAGGAAGGTTCATAAAAGATTAGCATTTGAAATGTTCTTGAACAAGTAGACGTACACTAGATTGGGTGAGAGAATGACATTTCAACAAGACTTAAAATATAAAAACAGGATATCACTGACTGTGTGAGAATAATAATAAATAATTTTATTTAAACCTAGGCTTCATTAAAGAATGTATTGACACATATAGCGCAGGGGTGTTATATATTGACATACTAAATTACAACTCATCATTTGTGTATAGTGAAGTTATTCAGTTTTGCATGTGGCAAGTTAGTAGGACAAAACTAATGTGTTGTATTAAAGAAAGAGGAAAGGAAACAGAGTTAAAAATATTGTACCTCCAGTCATTTCCTTTCTCATACTGTGGAGTATATTCAAATTCCCAAATTTCCTTGTAGAGCTTTGTATAGTTAGAAAACAATATTATGTAGTTTGACCATTTTCTTTTATTGCTTTACTAAATGAGAGAATTTATGTAAATATAAATGCATACTTGAATAAATTGAAGTTAGACACAACTATGAGAGCCCAAATGTTTGGAAAAGTGCATGCCATTTCAGTTTAGATAACTTTCTGCTTCTTTCTAGTTTTGCTGAAATTGCAAGTGCTGCTGACTTATTTCCTTACTTTGTTTGCTAAAGTATGTTGTTGTCACCATGTCCTAAAGTACAAATCCCGTTACTTGCTCATGTTGATTTTCCAGATAAATTTTTCTATTTTTCTTGGTATTGTCTTTGTCCATAGGGATTTTTCACAAATCTGTTTCTTCTCAAAGCTGACTCATTTATGCAATATTTATGAATGTGCTCTTACACCTGTAGCTGAGAGCAGAATGTTATTGTTACAGAATCAGATTGTGAAATTGTAGCACATCTGGTCATTTTACCTATCTAAGAATTTTCTAATTCTCTCACCATTTGCATTTTCCTTAAACATTAATTTTCCTTATAATCACAGTCTCTTTCAACATCAGGTTGGGTATAATCCCTTCTCCATTATTCAAGCCAAATTGAAAAATGATAATTTTCATAATTAAAAAAAAATGAAAAGACATATAAAGTAAAACTAGCCATTTTTACGAGAGCTGGTATATTCATTGAGAATTGATTCCTATGGCATGCAGTTAGAGATATACAAACTATTTCATAATACAGAAATATGAATGTAAATATTCAATAAAATTCTAGATAGTTCTGAGAGAATTAGGAAAACATTTGTTTAATATTACAAATATTCAAACAGTATCATGCTACTTTTTCTTATTGTATAAATATGAACCCAGTGTCAAAAAATACAGACACATGCACAGTCACATACACACACACACAGACACACATGCACACACATGTACATGTATGCTTGCACACGTGGGCACATACACATATATACATATATAGATATTTGTAATGGTATAACTGTGCATAGAGAAGAAACAGGAAGCTAAATTAAAAACTATCAAAGCACCTATATAGCCCTCAATGTGAAGCAGTAAGGTGAAGATGTAAAACGCTTCCTAGGTATTAGAAATCTTCCACAGAGTTTCATGCTTGTTGGGCCAACATGGAAAGCTGTGATACAAGAATAGACGCATTTATCAGCAGATAGTTTTCATTCAGCTACAAATATCATGGATATTTACCCATCTTTTATATATGTTTATAAGTTTCTATGGGCAAAAAAATTCAGGTTTTTAAAAAAACCGATTCCCTCTCCCTCTTGATGCCATTTTGTGGTTTTATTTTAGAACAAGCAAAACATGCACATGAGACATGAATTCATTTTCTTCTCTTTATAGTCTGGTGTTTGTATTAACATCTCTAATGACTAGATATATTGTTCTTTCTATGATGGTTTTGCAAGCCTTGGAGGAAACAATGCGAAAAATCTCAGCACTGTCAGATTTGTTGCACATCAACAGAACTCCCAGTTTCTTGATGTGTGGACAAGGAACTTATGAAATCTGCTGTATGTTATGTGCTTGTTTCACTTTTTGTTCTTGTAATGAATTTTGGGTATCACGATCTAATTCTTGAATCTTTTCCAACACTCTGTCTTTGACACTTCTAGGTTCCTTCCAGTTTTGCCTAAGATTGACTGACTGGTACTGGAGGAACTTATAGATCCTATTTTGACAACCATTGCTTTCACTAGAGGCCAGATGCCTGGTGCTGATACTCTTGAACAAAATATAAATGCATGTGTGTAAGTGTGAACACACTCTAGATGTCATTTTGCCCATTTATTTTTCTATAGTATGTAATTTTCTATTAGTAGGTCAAAGCCCACACGTAGGAGTATAATAGCAATGTGCTTTTATAGCTTCAAGATAGTGAGAGGACCAGAAGTGAGATTTCAAATACATTACATTTCATATATATATATATATATATATATATATATATATATATATATAATCAGTTTTGTAATACATGAGAGTAATGTCTATTTAAAAATTAATGAATATGTTAAATGAACAAATATCTTTCCATTTATAAATGGATTTAAAATTATAGCATAAATTATGCTTTGTTAGCTTCCAGGGTGTGCCAAACATTGTGAAATGTCAGATAATTAATAAATTTCACTTTATAAGTCATACAGCTCTGTCACATCTATTCAATTCTACTTTTGAAGTGTGAAACTCACTATGAAAACAAATGGGTGTGGTTGTGTTCTAAATAAAATATTGTTTATGAAAAGAAATAGCAAATCAAACTTAACTGTTGGTCTATAATTGGCTAAACTCTGTTCTAAGTAGCTAACTCTGTTAGTGATGAGTTTGGGCAACTAAATAATAGACACTTTAAAGGTAAGAAATAAGAAAATGGTCTAATTATTATTATTATACATAACCAGAGAGAATCTATCATCCCAGGGAAAATATTCTAAGGTACTTAACTGAATCAATTTGACTCTGTTGCTATATAAGAGAAGTGATGGCAGTTATTTTCCACTTAATCCTAATGCATCTTAGTTTATTTTCTATTTCTGTGGTAAAATTACATGACAAAAAATAACAATATGAGGAAAAGGTTTGTTTTTGGCTTATTATTCTAGGCTACATATAAGCCATCGATGTATGGAAGTCAAGCAAGAACTCATGTATGTGTATAAAATTATATTGGCCAGTAATTGAGGAACCCTCAAGAGAAGCTACATGTTTTGGAGATTTCTGACATGAAATTTTTTAGAACATCTGTTTCCTGTCTCTCAGGTAGAAATTCAACATAAATAATTGCTATAAAAAAAAAAGTTTCTATCTAAACTTGTGTCATCCCAGGTTCTTAGATTCTTGTTCAAAAGTTTAAAAAACAATTCACAAAATGTCAAAAAACAAAATCAGAAAACAAACAAACAAAAAAGCAAAACATGTAAATAATAGAGTAGCAAAGCTTTTATTTTTAGATGATTGTAGAAAGTAAATACACTGAAAGAGGCTAACAGACTTAGAGCAGATTGAGTTTCTTATAGGCCCTTGGAAAGGAGAGCTGGTTATTTACAGCAAGATATGACTATTTTGTCTTGATAAACAAGTTTGAGTTATGAAAGTTTATGCTGACTGCATATGTACTCTCCTATAGCAAAGTTGATTTTAGTCATATGAATGCCCTATCATAAATAGGCATAGGGTAACAAATAGGACATTTTACTTAAAAGTTCATTCTGAACACAGAGTATACCTTATTCTGCAAACACCTAAAGCATATTCTGGCTGGCTTCTTTGCTTCTAGTTCAATAATGCCTACTAGGGCATTTTCACCAGAAAATACCAAAAGAATATACTAATGTAGAACCTGTATACTTATTTGTTTAAAGAGAGATATGGTGTGTGTGTGTGTGTGTGTGTGTGTGTGTGTGTGTGTGTATCTTGATGAAAGTTGCTAAACTATAGCTGCAAAGTGGCTGCCTCATGGATATCCATCCTAATTATTAAAAAAGGAAGGGAACCAATGGGAAAGGAGTGGGAAACAAGAGAAGTTGGTGTTTGGATGAACTTAAAGATAGTATACTGGGAAACATATATGAAAATCTTATACTAAAATAAAATAGAAATTTTAGAAAGGATTCCTTAACCCAGTAATGATGCTACCACTCTCATTCTAGCAATTGCCATTTAGAAACACTTCAAGGACAGCCTAAGCCACATTATAAAAATTGTCTCAGAAGGTTAAAAAAAAATTAGAATATATCTCAGACCCTAGGTCAATAAGGGGCAATCTTTGTGTATTAGATTTATCAGAAGTCAGTGTTAAATGACCATTATCAAGGTCGATGAGGAGAGTTCATTTATTCTATTATTAATGTGTCACAAGTGGAATACTGTTATTTCTAAGGACAATATCTGCATAATAATGCTGCTGTTTCATTGTCTAATATCATAAAAGAAGCAAGAGATACTGTCAAGAAAACAAAAATGTTTATCTTATTCTTCAAAAGTTAATTAACTTATTTGAATATGTATTTTCGTTAGAGTTGACATCTGTAAATACAAATGTCAAGAATTAGGAATGTACTTTAGAAGGGTTGGAAATATAAACATTTTAATTAAAAATGTAAAGATATCAATCTTCATACTTGAGAGAGTCTGAAGTTGTTTCATTTGAAAATTAGATTTCATATGAGTTTTTATGTTGTTGACCAAAATATTTAGTGAACAATCCAATGTGTCCCATGTAATATAATTCTTTATGTTTCACTCTTTAAGGAATACTATGAAATAACATACAGAACATAATTGGAAATACTGTAGTCATTGGATTAAGGTTGAGTGGATATTCAAAATCATGAGTTTGCTTCTTCACACTATATTTTAAATATTAGCAAAGTATACGTTAACTGCTTTCCACGAAGTGTCTTCCTGGATTCATTGTTTATACTTCTTAATATTGAGTTAATATACCAAATGCAAAGTTTTCAACAGATATTTTCAAAAATTGATCACCTGAGGCCCTCAAATGCAACAGAGCTCTTTCTATGTACATGAAGAAAAGTTGGAGCTCAAAATATATGTGTTATTACCAAATTGCCACAATCAGACTATACAGAACAGGAGAAAATATAAGAAAGAAATGTATAAAAATATGTGGGAACTTTGAGTGGAAAAGTTTCTCTGGATATGCCCTCATAGACAGAATCAGGGTTGTTCTTCACTGCTTACCTTGTATTATTTAATGTAATCAAGCTGGAAAATTACTGAAACAGAATGAAAGCTTTTCTTTGAAATTTAACTCTATAAAATGTATAATAGATAATAATTTAAATAAACATTCAATTTACAAATGTTGCCTTACAAATTTGGAAGGCTCAACTGAGCAACCTTGCCATCCAGACATGCTCTATTTATAGTAAGTGATATATATATATATATATATATATATATATATATATATATATATATATTCCTTCTAAAACATTATGGCTAAAGAATATAAACTAACAAATGTTAGCCTTTTTTCTTTCTTGTAGAGTTATTTAACCACTATTATAATTTAATGATTTTTAAAAAAAATGTCAATGGCAGATATCTATATCATCTATCATTATATATCTATTTATATGGCTATAAAATGCAAACCAAGCAGAATTAAACAACAACAAAAAAATGAAACAGAAACCATTCTGTTAAGCAAAAGACACTGTCACTGGGACAAAACAATGGTTGACAGAATGGGAAAAGATTTTTACAAACTCTACATCCAATGGATGACTAATATTCGAATTATATAAATAACTCAAGAAACTAAGCATCATCAAGCCCAACAATCTTATTTCAAATGCTGCTGGCTCTGATTGGGGTCCATTATGTGAAATTCCCAAACAGTCAATAAAAATATGTTGGGAAAAAAAATGAATTCTGATAATTAGAATTCTCAACAGAGGAATGTCGAATAGCCAAGAAACACTTAATGAAATGGTCAAAATCCTTAACCAGCAAAGAAATGCAAATCAAATGACTCTGAAATTCCATCTAACATCTGTCAGAATGGCTCAAATCTTGAACACAAATTACATATCATACTAACAATAATGTGGAACATGGGGAACACTCTTCTATTTACTTTGAGAGTGAAAAATTATACACAGAACTTTGGAAAACTATATGGTGTTTCCTCAGAATATTGGGAATCCATATACCTGAAGACCCAGCTATCCCACTCTTGGATATATACTCGAGTGATGCTCTATCCTTATTATACTTCCTCAACTATGTTCATTGTGGTTTATTCATAATAGCCAGAAGCTAGAAAAAACCTAGAATTCCTTAACTGAAGGATGAAGAAACTATGGTATATTTAAAAATGGAGTGTTACTGAGTATTTTAAAAATAACATAACGTAATTTGCAGACAAATGGATATGACTAAAAAAAAATCTTTATTTAGATAACCTAGACTCAGAAAGACAAATATGATAGATACTCACTTATAAGTATATATTATCTGTTAAATAAATGGTAAGTAACAATGTTACAATCTACAGACTCAGAGAGACTAAGTAAAAAAGATGGTTCAAGGAAGTAAATATGCATCTCCCTTGAAAAGGAAAATACAATAAATTATGAGGGTGAACTGTAGGTGGGTGCGGATAGAAACAAGCGGGATCAAGAATTGTCACAGGTTAAAAGGAGAGTGGAGAGAGAGAGAGAGAGAGAGAGAGAGAGAGAGAGAGAGCGCAAGATAGAGCTGGAATTGGGTTCCATTTGGAGGATTATGTGGAAACCAAGTGCAGTGGAAAATACCTGGAATCTATGTGAGTGACCCTAGTGAATATTCTTAGTAATTATGGACACAAAGCCTGAAGTGGCCATCTTCTTTTACCAGCCAAAGCTACCAGTTGTGGAACTTGGACATCAATCCAGCCAAAATATCATTAGCCTACATTTTGCTCTGCCTGGAAGATATACTGAGTTAATGGTGTCATAGAATTTCTGGAAATGACCAACCAAGGATTGATCCAAATGAGTCAAATGCCATAAGAGGGAGCTCACACTTGACACAGCCTGGAGGGCTAGGAGCCACAGGCCCAGAGAACTAGGATAGAACCAAACACAACTGGTAAAAAAAAATAGTCTATAAAATGATGTTTAATGATACTCATAGATTGGTGCCTACACCATCCATAAGAGAAAATTTATCAAAAAAACCTGATGGGGACAGATGCATAAACCAAAAACAAAACATTAAGCAGACCTTGGGCAATCCCATGGAAGAAGGGGTGGAAGTGTTGTAGAAGCCAGGGAGATCAAGAACCTGGCTCACAGAATCAACAAAGTACAGATGAAAATGGTTCAGAGAAACTAAACGTTCCAACCAAGAATCCTGTACGGGTTGGACCTAGGTCCTCTATATATGTTATAATTGTGTTACTTGGTGTTCTTGTGGGACTTCTAACAGTGGAGTAGAGGTGTCCTTTGACCCTTTTCTACCTACTGGATTGCCACTTCCAGCCTTGATATGAGGGTTTTAACCTAGGTTTATTACAACTTATTATGCAAAAATTGGTTGATATCCTGCTTTATTCTGAAGGAAAACCTAGGAGCAGTGAAACTAGGGAATAAGGGAAATAGTCAGGAGAAGATGGCAACTGGGAGGAGTGGAGGGAGGGGAAACTTTGGTCAAGATATAATGAATAATATGATTGTTCAACATTTCCAATTTTTTGTTTATATAAAGTGTTTACTATTTCTAAAATGGAACAAAATTTAGGAGAAAACCAAATGCATAAAATACCATCCTTAGTTTATCACATGTTGTCAATGTTGTTGTGGTTGCTGGTGATAAACAGTTTAGTAGAAATTTGTTATTAAATAATTAGAAAAGGAAATAAAAGAAAAAGTCAGAGTAAGCTAGAACTTTCTGAGGCTCAGATGTGTTTCAGTGTCCTAAACTGTGTAGTAGATTAAACACGTTCTAGGATAAATTCAGTTACACCAGCATTGTTGACATTGACAGAGTTGAGAAATCTAACTATAGCATATAATAGAAAGGTTAGGGAATTCTCACTGTAATGGTTATGAACTATTGTGTTTATAGCATTTTAAAAGAATACTTTTTCAACATTAAACACTATGGTGGTCTAAAACCTTATGAGTCTTGAAATGCAGAGAAGAATGTTAAATGTATAACATCTGACAGATACCAAAGAATCTAACTGTAAAGCTCCAAAAAATATTTCCATTTTTTTCTAAATTACATTTAGTTGTAGCTACCATTTTACTATACATAATATAGGAAAAACTGAAATGTATAATATATATGCAACTTATGACAACAAAGTTAAAAAGAATATTCCATCCTTACACCAGAGCAATCAAATTGCACATCTACAGTTTCAATATGAAGTGAATTTTCCAACATTTCCAATTGCTTTTAGCTCCCTTTGAATTATGTCTCTATAGTTTATTTAAATCAGTGCAATGTTCTAGCATCCTTCAGTTGCATATCTTTCACATGGGGCTTTGCTTCTTATTTCCCACATACCAATTATTTTCAGCAACCAGAATACCCCATACAACAACCAACACGTTGCAGGAAGGAAGTTTCAGATAAACACAGTGAGTGAGAGGTCAACAACTCCTTCATTCAAATTAGAAACTTGTTACAGAGAATAGACTCTACTGAACACATTGAGACTATTAAAGAAGAAATGGTCCTATTCTTCTTACTTGAAGAACAATCTTTCACAGAAATAGAGGCAAGCTGAAAAGACTAATAGCTAGTTTTCTACCCACTAAGATTTTGAATCTGAACATAAGCTAACAAGTCTAGAGGTGATGGGGAATACAAACACACACACACATACACACACACACACACACACACAGAGAGAGAGAGAGAGAATCACTGCACATAGATTAAGCATTTAAAATCCCAAAGCCTATCTCCAGTAATGCATTTTCTCCAACAGGGCAACACCTACTATAACATGGTCACACATCCTAATGCCACTTCCTAATCATTCAAATATATAAATCTATGGAGACCATTCTTATTCAAACCACTACTGTCTTCATGGAGGAATGTTGACTGGCTTGATCTTGTGCATGTCTTCTTAAAGTGACCACAGCTGCTGTGAATTCACTTGAGTTTAATGCCTTCTCATGTCCCAAAGGCACTGTTTCACAGTACTCCTCCTCCCTGACTTCTGGCTCATTCAATCTTCCTGTCTATTTTCTCAAAATTTCCTGTAAGCCTTAACATGATGTGGTATGGTATAGATTTCTCATTTAGTATAGAGCACTACACAGATACTTATTCTCTACCCTCTGACCAGTTCTGAGCCTTTCTATTAAGTACAATTCATTGCAAAAAATAAGATTCTCTATTGTGAACTGAGAGCTGAACTAATCTATGAGTATAAAGATAAGTGTTTATAAGGCAGTTATGTTCTGTTTAGTGTGTCTCTTTAGCAAAATTATAGTAGTATATTCTCCCCAAGGTACTATAAGCTCCAAAGTCAACATCTCTTGGCCAGATTTAAAGTACCAAGCATGAGATACCTCCTGTGTTGAGGGCTTTAAATACAAACAGAAAACTTATTTAAACCCATAATATTCCTGCCACTATTACTCTCGTGGGCATATTTTGACAAAGTGGTCATTACTATAGCTCATATAGTATCAATGGGTAAGAATGCAGCTGAATTTTCTCTCTTACAAGCTTTAATAGTATTTGAAATCTAGCCAGCAGAAGAAGAGCTTCTAGGTCAGCACCAGATTGATTTCTTCAAGTCCTGTGTCAAACGTATGTGATTTCTGCAATGGTATATTACTATCAAGTTATGGTAGGCAATCAAAAACAATGATAATAGCCTATGAAACAATTGTATTATATAGGCAGACGTACCTAAAATTCCTGATTCCTGTACCTCAACTCCTGAGTACTGTGATAGCAAGCATAAACCATCCTGCATTTCTCTGGCCTTGATTGGTTTGAAGATCAGTAATCAGATTTTATGTAAGATGCATCTCAACTGGAATGTGTTTGAGTTGTCTTCTAATGAGTAGATACCAGTTATTTGGAGAAGGAAGAATATTGCAGTAAAGGTAAAATTCTATAACTATATTATGAATATATACATAATCTATAATGCTTTCTGAACACAATAGGCCAACTTGGACTACACTTTTACATTCATTCTCAAGGAACAAACCAAAAACTATAAAGTGGAGCAGAGACTGCAGGAAAGGCCATCTAGAGACTGCTGGACATAGGGATCCATCCCATATACATACACCAAACACAAACACTATTGCTGATGCCAAGAACTGCTTGCTGACAGGAACCTGGTATAGCTGTATCCTGAGATGCAGATGCAGATAAACATCCTGATACAGATGCAGATGCTCACAGGGAACCATCAAACTGAACACAGTGATCCCAATGGAAGAGTTAGGAGAAGGACTGAAGGAGCTGAATGGGATTGCAACCCCATTGGAAGAACAACAATATCAACTAACCAGAACCTCCAGAGCTCCCAGGGACTAAACCACCTGCCAAAGATTACACATAAAAGGACCCATAGCTCCAGCTGCATATGTAGAAGAGGATTGCCTTATATGGCATCAATGAGAGAGGAAACCCTTAGTCCTGTGGAAGCTTGATGCCCCAGTGTAGGAGGATACTAAGGGGGTGAAGTGGAAGTGGGTATGTGGGAGCATCCTCATAGCAGCAGGGGGAGAGTGTACAGGATAGGGATTTTCAAGTGGGAAAATCAGGAAGGGGGGCAACACTTGGAATGCAAGTAAACAGAATAATAAAAAAAGACAAAAAAATAAAAATGAAGAACAGGAAGATAAGATTAGACATCTTTTCACTGTATTCTGGCTACATGAAAAGTGAAATGGAATATGTACATCTGGGTGCCTCTTTTTACTTAGAGTATGGCATGGCTTGTATCATCTCTGATTTAAAACATGAAAAATGTTTGTAGTAACTGATATAAATATCTACAAAGTATCTATATCTAAGTTAAACTAGCATTATTGTTGATGTTTTCAACATAATTATAATAAAACAGTCACTCTAGTTATCTTCCTTACTTCTCTATACATTCTCACTTGAAGAGTGAGGCACTTTGCTTCTACCATCTGTTGCCCAAATCTATAATAATGACATTCCAAAATATCTAGTGGTAGAATCAGCACTGTTAAATTCTATCATTTATGGTCTGATACTTTTAAGAGGAATGCATTTCTTATGGACATTTTCTTTGCCTATAGTTTACATTTTTCTATTCTTGTCCAAGTTTTTCCAAAACTAGAGTCATCTCTCTGCATCTTCAGAGATATTTTATATGTTTTAGCATAGCTATATTTTCTCATTATATCTATTTCTATTATATCTATTTCTGTCTTAGAAATCAACTACCTTATAAAATAAAATACTTTTAAGTATGTGTCTTTAAATAACTTTGTGCATATATATATATTATATATATTTATTTATATATAATATATAAATATAATAATTATATATTTATAATAATTATTATATATTATATAATATAATATATTTATATTTATATATATAAATATGCATAATAAATTACTAAAATTAAACATGATTAAAATCATTTGCTTGCCAATGTTTTAGTCAAGCTTTTAAAAGTTAGCACAGATCCATTTATTTACTTGTTTATTAACATCACTCTTTAGATTCTCAGTAAATTTAGAATTCTTCCTCATCCTCCATATCAGATAACTATTGGTATATGATCAGGTTTCAAAATTACCATCATCCAGATAATGTTTCATCATACTAGTTTGTCTTCACAATTATATTGGAAAAGGTTAGAACTATCTCATTCTGTTCCCAATCTTTCCTATAATAAATATTCATCTACCAACCCTCACATCAGTCCTCTGCTTGGAGGCATCTGTTGATTTCATGATTTTAGATTTGAGCCCCTTCTTCTTCCTCACTCAATGTAAGGCCCTATTGCAGTAATCTCTGTATACGTATTTCTCTTACCTTACTTTAACAAATATCACTGAATTTTTTGTACTAAAAACATCAATTGGAAGAAACTTGCCTCTCTAAAATTATTAAATTGTATTCATTAATCATTTCTAATACTTAAAATACCTGGAAGTACCTGGTATTTTATTAATAATATTATAACTTTATTTGCTGATTATTATGTTATTGTAATCATGCAATAATATAATAATATTAAGGTGAAATTCTTCAATTTATCAGTATGTGTTTAGAAGTCTTCTACATATGATGAATTAAATACCAATGAACATGTTGAAGAATCATATGGTCAGAATAAATTTAGATTTGCAAAACTCTGGAATGTCCCATATCTCCACCAATATTTAGGATTGTAAGTTTTCTTTATGTTTATTATTTTTCATTGTAATACTAACAAGTATACATTGATATTTTATATAAGACATTTTAGTTTTCAAAAGTTTCAGTTAAGTGTGTATTTACTTTCAAGTATTTTATTTTATATGTAAAATCTCACTTTGTAACCTAGACTGGCTTTAAATTCATTATGTAATCAAATATTTCTAGAATTCTTAATCATCTTGCCTCAGTTTACAAATTTTTATTCTTTATGACTTGCTCTTTCTCTACATATATGTGTATATATATATATGTATGTATATATCTATACATCTATATCTATATTCATTTATTTAATGACATACAAAGTAGATATGTTTTGTGATGCTTATACTTTTACTGTCCTATCTACTATTGCTAAGTAGAATGTCATGAAGGTTTTTCCCAGGGCATTTCCTTAAGATTTTCAATATCATAGAGTTTATATTTAGTTCTCTATGCATTTTAGGAAGCAAGACTATAATTTAATTTTTAAATGTTTTCTTATATGTATATAACTACTTATATTGACATAAAATTTTAGTACACTAACTTTTTCTCATATAATGGGAATAAAAACAAAATCTACTTGCACTATGCACTGTTTCCAGGACCCTAGATTATGAAGCTAAATATAGCAATAGCTGAGAAAGGCTTTACTGGTCTCACATGTTCATGTGTCACAGAGAAGAGCACATTCTTCAGTTTTTCAGCTTGTAATCACATCCTACATCTTTAGAAATACTGTGTAGTGGGTTTTTTGTTTGAATAATTTAGTATGATACTGGGATAAGTTTAGTTGAGTTAATCTAAAACAAGTGAATTAGAGAGTCTTGGTGATTTGAGCATACTCTTTATAATCTTTAATCTACAGGATTAAATCTATAGTTTCAAAGTACATTAATAATATAACTCTGGAAGAGTCTTTACACTTATTTAAATAAGCACTCACTGTGCCCTGAATGTTTTATACACAACAAGCTAATATAGTAGCTACAGAGTTTGAAAATAATGTTAGTAGCTAAGTATGAAAGAATATAAACAAATGAGCCTTCCAACTGTGGGTCAACCTATATAAAGTGTTATGTTTTGCTTCATAAAAATGTTTTCGTACGAGCTATTTCTATTAAAGAAAGAGGTAAGAGTTAATCATTGCTATAGTCTACAAACTAGTCGCTGAAACTGGACAGAAATGACTTGAAACAATTTCTATTTTTGGATGCTAAGAAAGTTCAGTGGGCATTAAATCAAGAAGTATGGATTTTTTTTAATTTATTAATTTTTTTCTACTTTATTTACATTTCAAATGTTTTCCCCTTTCCAGATCTCCCCTTTGGAACCTCCCTATTCCCTCCCTCCTCCCGTGCCTCTATGGGGGTATTCCCCCACCCACCCACCCACCCACTCTCGTCTTCTCTCCTTGGCATTCTCCTATACTGGGGGATCTAGTACCCTCAGGCCCAAGGGCCTCTCCTCCCCTTGATGTCTAACAAGACCCTCCTCTGCAGCATATGTGGCCAGTACCATGGGTCACTCCATGTGTATTCTTTGGTTGGTGGGTCAGTATCCAGGAGTATCAGGGGGTAAGGTCAGTTGCCACTCTTGCTGCCTTTCTGGGGATACAAACTCCCTCAGCTCCTTCAGTCCCTTCTCCAAGTCCTCCATCTGGGACCTCCCACTCTGCCCTACTGATGCTGTGAAATGACTCAGGTACTTCGAACTTTTGGGCTAATAACCACTTAACAGTGAGTACATATCATGTTCATTCTTTTGTGACTGCGTTACCTAGCTCAGGATGATATTTTCAAGATTCATCCATTTGTCTACGAATTTCATGAAGTCATTGTTTTTAATACATGAGTAATATTCCATTGTGTAAATGTACCACATTTTCTGTATCCATTCCTCTGTTGAAGGACATCTGGGTTGTTTCCAGCTTCTGGTTATTATAAATATGGCTGCTAAGAACATAATGGAACATGTGTCTTTATTACCTGTAGGAGCATCTTCTGGGTATATGCCCAGGAGTGGAATAACTGGGTCCTCAGGTAGTATTATGTTCATTTTTCTGATGGTCCGCCAAACTGATTTCCAGAGAGGTTGTATCAACATGCATTCCCACCAGCAATGGAGGAGTGCTCCTCTTTCTCCACATCCTCCCCAGCATCTGCTGTCACCTGAGTTTTTGATCTTAGCCATTCTGACTGGTGTGAGGTAAAATCTCAGGAAGTATAGATCTATATCTTTCCTCACCTTTGGCTATCAAGTGTTCCACTTTAAGATGGTAGGGCTCTTTTTAAAATATAGTTTTAGTGTTAGTGAGTAGAAGTTATAAAGTTAGAAGAAAATTTAAAATATTAGGCTTACAGTCAGGAAATACTTTAAAATTAGTTGAAATTAGTTGAGAGTTGGTTTGGCGCTGCTATGTATTCAAATGCTAAACACTTATTCCCATGGTCTGGCTATAGTCCAGAAGAACACATTCTTCTGTACTTCAAATAATGTCACATAAACATTGCTCAGCAATCTTCTCTGACTGGTTAAGTAAACAAGGCTAACAGACAATTACTGAGAAGAATAAAGGTAAGCAACGCTTGGTTTCCAGACATGGGGTGGGGGAAGACACAGGTAGGGCCAGGAGGGAGATAGAGGTTAAATGAGAGAATGAAAGGGAGGATAATAAAGATGATTGGAGAGAAGAGAGAGAAAGAGAGAGAGAGAGAGAGAGAGAGAGAGAGAGAGAAGAGAGAAGAGAGAGGAGAGCAGGAGGCCACAAGCACAGGAGCTGGACCACTAGCATGTAGGCAGAAGTACATCTTGCTGACAGGCTAATGAAGCGGAAGTAACCTAGGTGAGTCTCAAATAACAAAAAGCTTGAGGAGTACAGCTTTGAAATAGCCAGTCAATAATAGAAAAAATATACATTAGGTAGAATTCTCAGGAACCTTCATACTGATTTCCAGAGTGGTCATACCAGCTTGCAATCCCACCAGCGATGGAGGAGTGTTCCTCTTTCTCCACATCCTCACCAGCATCTGCTATCACCTGAGTTTTTGACATTAGCCATTCTGACTGGTATGAGGTGGAATCTTAGGGTTATTTTGATTTAAATTTCCCTGAAGACTAAGGATGCTGAATATTTTTTTAAGTGCATTCCAGCCATTAGAAATTTCTCAGTTGAGAATTCTTTGTTTAGCTCTGTACCCCGTTTTTAATTGGATTATTTGGTTTACTGAAGTCTATCTTCTTGAGTTCTTTGTATATTTTGGATATTAATCCTGTATCAGATGTAGTGTTGATAAAGATCTTTCCCAATCTGTTAGTTGCCATTTTGTCCCAGTGACAGTGTCCTTCACCTTACAGAAGCTTTGCAATTAATTTTATGAGATCCCATTGTCAATTGTTGACTTTAGAGCATAAGCCACTGGTGTTCTATTCAAGATCTTCTCCCCTGTGACCATGTGTTCGAGGTTCTTTCCCACTTTCTCTTCTATTAGATTTTGCATATCTGGTTTTAGGTGAAGATCCTTCATCCACTTAGACTTTAGCTATACCATGCCTGGGCATATACCCAAAAAATGATCCAACTCATAACTAGGACACATGTTCCTCTAAGTTTATTATAGCAACCTTATTTGTATTATACAGAAGCTCGAGACAACCCAGATGTCCCTCAACAGAGAAATGGATACAGAAAATGTGTTATATTTACAATGGAATACTACTCAGCTATTAAAAACAATGACTTCATGAAATTCACAACCAAATGGATGGAAGTAGAAAATATCATAATGTGTGAGGTAACTGAGTCATGAAAGAACACACATGATATGTATTTACTGCTAATGGATATTATATCAGGTTTTAAGGTTTTGACAGAACTGATATAGACTAATCACAAAATCAATATTGTTTTCTATGATTGTATAGAGTCATGATATTTCACTTGAATTTTAGCACTGAAGTTTCTATATCTCATTGTTCGAACAAAGCTAGAATATAGATACCAGTTTTACTTAAATTGACATTTTCTTTTATTAAAATCAATGGTAAATAATTAAAGCTTATTTATATGTAATTCTAGTAAGTGAGCAGTCTCCACCTTAATCTCGAAGCAGATCATGACTGCATAGGTCCTGTGGCTCTGCCTTTAGTGTCATAAAGTATACAGAACTAACGAATTTTAGAATTTTCCTCCTTGGTAAAGGAGAGTTGATGGGGGACATGTGATAGTAGAGTCCCTACATGGACGTCCTGAAAAGCAAGTTTTTACACTTTAAATATGAAGCTTGTATTGTGATGAAGAGACCAGGATATTTGAGGTGTTGAGGCCTGGAATATCTGCCAAGAAGAGTTTCTGAACGACAGCACAACCAACTCAAGAGTGAAGTATATACCAAATCTTATAGAGACAATTAAGTCTTTGGATATTAGATGCAGTTACAGGATTTGGAATGTGCCCTGCTGAGTTTCAATCTTGCTTTGGTCCAGTATTTCTTCAGTATTTACAATCTTTCCTCCCCTTTGGAATGATAATGTTTATTCTGTACTACTATAAGTTAGAAGCATGCAATTTGCTTTGGGTTTATATTTTATGTGGGTGTCAGTTAAGAGATTGCTCTGAGTCTCAGGAATAACTTGACTTTGGACTGGTAAACTATATTGAGATTGTGAAAGACGATGGGGACTTTTGAAGTTGGACTCAATGCATTTTACATGATGAATTGACCACAAGCTTAGGGCACTAAGGAGTAAAATGTGGTTGTTTGAATGAAAATAGCCCCCATAGGAACAAATATCTGTGTTCTTTGTCCCAAACTGGAGAAACCATACAGGATTAGGAAATATGGCTGTTTTGAATGAAGTGTGCCACTAATGGCAGATGGTAGACTTTGCGCTTTTAAACCCCACCCCTTTAGCAGTAATCTCACTCAACCTCATAATTGTGAATCAAGTTGTGCTCTCAGCTGCTGCTCTAGAATCATGCTTGCCTGCCTGCTGTCATGCTTGGTGCCATCATGGGCTCTATTCTTCGGGTATTAGGAGTCTCATATTAAATGTTCTCTTATGAGTTTCTCTGCATATGTAATTTTATCACAGCAATTGAAAAGTAACTAACACAGATATCTACACTGTTTGGAATTTCTAGGTATTGTTAATAGAGTAGCAATGAATATGGGTGGGTGAGAAAGAATCTCTGTAGTATGAGGAAGAGTCCTTTGAGTATATGTCTAAGAGTGATAAACTTCAGTCTTACTGTAGATCAATTTTTAGCTTTTCAAAAGCCCTATACTGATTTCCACAGAGGCTATATGAGTTTGCACTACTACCTGCAATGAATAATATACTCCCTCCTTCACGTCCTCACTAACATTTACTATCATTTATTTTATCGACACTGGCCATTCTGACTAGGGTAAGATGAAATCTAAAAGTAGTTTCAATTTGTATTTACCTAGTGGCTAAATATGAGGAAATTTTCTTTGAGAGTTTCTCAGCCATTTCTGTCTCATCTTTTATGGACTCTATGTGTGGATCTATACCTTATTTTTTAATTCTATTGTTTATTTTTTTGATATTTGATTATGTTTTTAGTGCTGTATACATTCTAGATACTAATACTCTACCAAGTGTACAATTGGTAATTTTTTTTCACTTAATCTGTAGTTTTCTGCTTCACTAAAATAATGGTGGCTGTTGCTGTACAAATTATTTCCATGGGTTAGCTTGTATTGATTGTTGTTCTTAATACCTTCACTATTAGTGTCCTGTTAAGAAAGTCCTTTCTTGTGCCAATGAGGTTAATCTATTCCCCATTTTCTCTTCCATCAGGGTCATGGAAGAGTCTGGTATTATTTTGAAAACCTTTATATATTTGAAGTTTAATTTTATACAGATTGATATTTATGATAAATTTTCACTCTTCTAACTACAGTTAGGCAATTTTACCACGTCCATATGTTGAAGATTCTTTCTTTTCTTCAGTGTCTATATCTGACTTCTTTGTCAAAAATCAGGTGTCTATATGTATGTGGAATTATGTCTTCTTTCCTCTGTAATGAAGGTTATGGAAGCATCTATTTAGATGTATTCACATAGATTGTTTATTTCCAACTAAAGATGAGACTAGCTAATCACTTTTCACTTTTATTTTAGTAGAACATTTTTGTAAATAAATGGTTTATGTCTAGCATTTGTTTTAGATTGACTATTTCATGTTTTCATTTAACAATTTTTATTATCCTTCCATTCTTATTTCATCTTTATTTGTCATATATAGCCAACAAGAAATATTCATAATTATTTTCACTTCTTTGACCACATGAAAATCTCTAGGATATATCTTTTTGGGAGCATAGGTAATGTAACGTTACACAGGGTGTTTGAACTCTAGATGTTGAATTTGTATCAGATTGTTACAGGACAAGACAATACAATGGTGACTCCATCTCATATACTTGCTGAGGTCATTTTAGGTTTAACTAGAACTTGATGTCCTCAATGAAAAATCCCATGGAATATTCAAAGTATGTCACAATGCCCTAGCTAACAAAGTTTCTGTTAAACTGCCTGCTTATTTGGGCAGAACCCCCACCCACCTATCTGCTTTACTTAGCTTCTGTTTTGTTGTTATTGTTGTTGTTGCTTATTCTTTAATCTTTTTTTACAGTCTAGACATTATCCCCTTCCCAGTCTACCCACCCTATGATTGTTCCACATCACACACCTCCTCTCACTGTCTACAAGAGCTACAAGAGGATGTCCCCACCCCTACTCCCAACCCCACCCCACCAGACCTCCTCACTCCCTGGGACCTTAAGTCTCTCCAGAGTTAGTTGCATCTTCTCTGACTGAGTTGAGACACAGAAGTCCTCTGCTGTATATGGGTCATGGGCCACATATCAGCTGATGTATGCTGCCTGACTGTTGGCTTAGTGTCTGAGAGATCACGGGGATCCAGGTTAGTTGAGACTGCTGATCTTTCTATGGGGTCGGCCTCCTCCTCAGATTCTCTCAGCTTTTACCTAATTCAACCACAGGGGTCACAAGCTTCTGTCCATTGGTTGGGTATAAATATCTAAATCTGACACTTTCAACTGCTTGTTGGGCCTTGTGGAAGGCAGTCATGATAGGCCCCTGTTTGTAAGCATACCATAGCATCACTTATAATGTCAGGCCTTGGGGTCTTGCCCAGAGTTGGATCTCAATTTGGGCCTGTCACTGGACCTCCTTTATTTTGGGCTCATCTCCATATTTGTTCCTGCAGTTTGTTTAGACAGGAACAATTGCTTACTCTTAACGGTTTACAAACAAGAAGCTATGATTATCTGGAACACTTGTCTTTCACTATAGAACTCAGGCATACCAAATGTGGCTGGCTAACAATGAAGGCAGACTCTTCAGTAGCTTCCTAAAAGATGAACAGCTACTCATTTTTGCTAGAAATTAGGCATAAGCAAGGAACAAATATAGATGAACGAAATTCTCGCAAATGGAAAAGAAGGTCTCAAGAAACAAAGCATGAAAAGTATATCCATAACTCTGCTAGAACATTTTCTGTTATTGGGCATGAATAAGTACAAGAAATAGAGATGATGCTAGAAGCAGAATCAAATAAGAACAGAGTGAGCATATCTTGACAAGAAATTTAGCATCACATTCTACAAGCCAGTGGTAATAATGGAGGGTCAGAATCCAGGAAAGGGAAAGTAGTTTGTGTAAAAAAGATTATTTGACATATTATTGGTATACTAACACTAATTCCATGTGCAAAATATGATAGCTGAAGTCCATGGTTGCTTCTGAAGGTAAAGCTCTGTTTCTTTAGATTAGGGTTTCTTGGTAAGAGAGGTTATTTTGTTTCTGAAGAAATTTATAATTTCTCAGTACTAAAATTATTAGTTAGTTTCATTGCTGTGTCTGTGTTTATAATCATTTTCCTGAGCCATGGCTTCAATTTGGTACCTTCTTTAGAAAATTAAGAAAGCCATATATAAAAAGTAATTTGAATTGTAGAAGGTCCTCAATGAACGCTTTTGTGGCCAGTTTAAGAGAGCATCTGCTGTTGTTCAATACTGCACACAGCAAGCAATCTTACCTGAGTGCTGCTGCAATGACTTCTATATCTACCTCCTGTCTCATTGTAAAAACACTGGGGTTACAAATGTATGCTATCATTTCTGGCTTTATGTGGATTTTTGGGATTCAAACTCAGGCCCTCACACTTTTATCACATGTACTATACACAGTGAGGTAATCCCTCAGCCTTTCCATCATTTTTTATGACAATGTATAGTAAGAACTCATAAGATCCCAGTAATGGTTCTTTGAAAGACGAATGTAAGAAATTTGGGGCCCTTTACTGATCTTGAGGATAGATTTTGGAGGCAAGACACCATCATACATGGAGGTGTTTATATGAAATTTCTTTACCAAACTATAATAGATATTCTGGTTAATTATAACTAGAGAATATTACATTGGTTTTGAAAGAAACATAAAAGGCTTCCATTAACATGAGCTCAGTATAATAAGTATCATATAGGATTCCTGTTATAGGCATTACTGTCACATTATTAGGGCAGAAATCTTTGTCCTTACTAGTGTCTACCACAATTGCAAAAGGTATTATTCCTTAAAGAGATGAAGACAAAAGTCATCTCTCTAACATTCTAAGGCCTTCCATTTTTTTCCTCATAGGAGCAAGTAACTGCCTCTTGGGATTCAGTTTCCTCAAATCATTTGCAAATCAATCCCCTTTTGGCATTCTCACTTTAGGCCTTCTACAGTTTTAGAACTCAGGAATTTTCCTCATGAACTCCCTTGGAAGCCTTTGTATGCTTCCACTAAGATGTCCATTAGCCATGTTTATGTGTCTACTGTTCCCTCCTTGGCAGATATTCCTTCCTACTTCAAAATTCCCAGAAGGTAATAGGATAATTATTATAGAGAGATCAGGTTTGTATATAGCTGAAGGGGCCTTCCATTCAGTCATTACTTATAAAATAACCATTGACCTGTTGGGGAGAAATGGCCCACTTCTAGTCAACCAAAATTAATGAGAAGAAATATAAAAAGAGAAAAAATAGCTAAGATGCAGACTAGAGGCACATACACCTTACATCATTGTATTATCATCCTACAGGCTAGATTCCCCAGGCCTTCTCTCTTCACTCTTTCAGACTTGGCCTGAGAATTTTTAGTGTGAGATTTAGGAGGACACAATTGATTCCACTAGCCAAAGAGATTCATCCTACTGCGTCTGTCCCATGAGGGAAGGATAGCCTTTTGTACTACCTAGAGTTCTGAGCAATGACTCATAAGAACTTTTAATTTCCAACCCAGTGAGAAAACAGGCCAGCTGTTTAAGTACACATTCCAGGACAAGGTTTTGTGAGATTGATTGCCAACCCCAAGCTAAGACCATTTCGAACTCTATCACAATCAAATTGATCCCTTACTCCTACTTGTTCCAACTTTAAGATTAAATGTTGCTGACTCAGTAGGGATGACATTAGCTAAAATGCCCAATAGTGAGGAATGGAACAGAAAGAAACTGTCTCCAGTAGAGAGACATGGCCCCCAGTTGAGGCAGAGGTCCACCCACTCATCTTCAAAATTCTTAACCCAGAATAGTTCCTGTCTAAAGAAAATGCAGGGAGAAAAATGGAACAAAGATAAAAAGAAAGGCCACCCAGTGACAAGCCTAACTTGTGACACATCCCATGAGTGTACACCTAATCCTGACTCTATTTCTAAGGCCATTTTGTACATATAAACAAGAGCTTGGCCTGGCTGTCGTTTGATAGGCTCTATCAGCAGCTGACTGAGAAAAATTCAGATACTTACAGCCAACCATTGGATTGAAGTCAGGGACCATGGACTGAAGGAGCTGAAGGAGATTGTAACCTTATAGAAAAAACAGCAGTATCAACTAATTCAGAACCCTCAGAGCCCCCAGTGACTAAACCAGAAACTAAGGCATATACATGGGCTGGTTCATGACCCTGGGCATGTGTATAGCAGTAGACTGCCTTGTATGGCATTAGTGAGAGATGATAAGCTCAATCCTGTGGAAACATGATGCCCAAGTGAAGAAGGATATTGGAGATAGTGGGTGAGTATGTGGATGAGCACCCTCTCAGAGGTGAGGGTGAGAGGGATGTGGTGAAGAACTGGCAGAGGGGGATCCTAACCAGCGTGGAAAGACAACTTTTAGAATGTAAATAAATAAAAGTATTTAATAAATATAATAAACTTGCAACAACACATAAACAAAAACCTATATTATGAAAGTACTAAGCCGGAAACAGTCTGTACTCTGCTTTAAAGGCTTCCACTGAATTTGAAATAGCCTACTTAATCTTTCTCTAGCTATTTTTGTACTAATTCTTCCTCCAAACCCCAACTCTTAAAGACTTTACCACCTACCTACAGTGCTGCTGAGAACCAAGCCATTATCATATGAAATTTTGGAAGACATTTAAGAATGACATTACAAGATCCTCCTATTTACCAGATTCTGATATGCTGATATGCTTGGAATTTAGAATTCATGAGTACTTGAAATTGAATCATTTGTAATGAACTTAAGTTGTTCTTTTTCTAATTTTGTTATTGCTTATAGCGAATACTGCAAATATAAGCCAACACACGACATCGTGCTTATACTATCATTATTTTTTGCCCTTATTTAACTTTTTATTTTTGGTAAAGTAATTTTATGTGAAAAATAGACTACCCTGATATGCCAAGGAAAGTGTACCATTTTACTAACAGCTTACTAAACATAAGCTGTATTAGGTATATTTACTTTCTTGAAAAATATACATATTTGCTAAAACCTTGAATAGCTATCAAATTTTGAAATTAAGCAACATTTAAATGAGTTATACCTCATAGATATACTTCAAAATAAATGTAAAATTTAAATGTCCCTGTTTTGCCAATCATTGTTGAAAGCTGCCATATGCCTGTAGGTTCTGTTTTCATGCTGATATATTTCTCTCTTCTCTTTTTAATCCATTAGTGGAATTACAAATTTCTGATATTATATACCACTACTGCTCAAAAAAATTTTGTAACATCACTTACCAAGGTTGGTATTTTCTTTTGAACATAGAAAAAATACTAAAACGTGGAATGTTATTTTAAGCTAAACAATCAGAAAAAATATATTACTATGTTGCTGTTTTTCATATTTGTATACTTTATGACTTTTACATAGTATTATACCAATAAAATCTCCCCAATAATTATAAATACATAAAACCCATGGGTTCTTTTCTGAACTCCAGTCAGAAACAATGAATCATGTAAGTATATAAAACCCTGAAATATATGGAAATTTTACATCAAAATAATAAATCTCAAAAGAGCCTCATCATTTAAAGTTAATAATTTTGAAGAGCCTGAGGGAAAGGAGGCCCAGTGACAGGACCAAATTGGGATCCAGCTCAAAGGGATTCTCCAAGGCCTGATACTATTACTAATGCTATGTTGTTCTTACAGATAGGAACTTAGCATGGCTGCCCTTTGTGATACCCAATAAGCAGCTGAGTCAGATGCAGATATTTACACCCAACCAATGGACAAAAGCTAGAGACACCTGTAGTTGAAAGGCTGGCAGAAGCTGATGAGGAGGGCAACTCCATAGAAAGACCAGGAGTCTCAAATAACCTGGACCTCTGAGATCTCTCAGACACTGAGCCACCAAAGAGGCAGCACTACACCAGTTGATGAGTATCCTGAAACATATATAGCAGAGATCTGCCTAGTCTGGCCTCAGTGAGAGAAGACTCATATAACCCTTGAGAGAATTGAGGCTTCAGGGAGAATGGAAGTATGGTAGTGTGGGGTGGGAACATCCTCTTGGAGATATGGAGGAGGTATGGGATGAGGAGTAGTCAGAGGGCTGACCAGGAGGGGTTAATGACTGAAGTGTAAAAAAAGATTGAAGAATAATAATTAAAAAATAAAACAGAGATGGGTTTTTACCTTCCACCTTAAAAAATAAAATTTATTATTATTATTATTATTATTATTATTATTATTATTATTATTATTATTTTGTTTTTCGAGACAGGGTTTCTCTGTAGCCCTGGCTGTGCTGGAACTCACCCTGTAGACCAGGCTGGCCTCGAAATCAGAAATCTGCCTGACTCTGCCTCCCAAGGGCTGGGATTAAAGGTGTGCGCTACCACTGCCCAGAGTGAGTTTCAGGACATCCAGGGCTACACAGAGAAACCCTGCCTCGAAAAACAAAACAAAGCAAAAAAGAAAACAAAAACAAAATAACAAACAAACAAAAAATGAGAAAAAAACAAAAAACAAAAACAAAATAAAATAAAATTAATAAATTTCTAGAAAAGGTTTAATACTTATTAACATAATGCCATTCTTCTAATGAAATTTACCTTGATGAAATATGATCAATTATTCTCAATGGCAGTCATAGATCACATGCACAATTGATATGGTAACATCAATGAGTTGGTGCTTTATACCAGGTTACAACGTATACAATGTGTCATTATTTGGCTTTTATTTACCCAGTGGAAATCAGTTTTTATATGTGTTGATCTGTTCTTTGGAATGGAATTTTTTTTTCTCCTGCCTATTGGACTTTTGTGGAAAGAAATGTAATAATTCATGTTGAGAAAAACGCAGAACATTTGTATATTTTAACAATATGCATGAAAAAAGACATACGGTAGATTCATTCACCTTTAATACAAGTACTCACTTAGGAGACAGATGCAAATAGATGTCTGTGAGTCTAAAGGCAGCCTGGTCTACACAGTGAGTTCCAGGCCAGTCAGATTATCAAAAAAGTATGTATGAAGTGCATTTATGCCCCTATGTTTCTGCTACACCCACTTTGTATAATGCCATGTAGCCATGGTCAATAAAGTCAAAGATTCACAGCTGAATAAAATTTTCATGCCCATTCGTCTTATGGGCATGCAAGATGAATCCATTTCTCAGCTATTGTGAATAGTGCAGCAAATAAATTACAAATTCTGGGTAAATAGATACAATTGTAACAATCTATACTGCATGCAGTAACCCAGGCCCAGAATGACAAACACCATATGGCCTCTCACATCTGTGGATCCTAGTGTGTAGTCTATAACTTATGTGTTTATCTTGAGGCACTTGTAGAAGCCATAAAACTAGAAAGAGACCATCAAGGGTATATCTTAAGGGATGAGGAGCTAGTGGAATGTAGTAATAGGAAAGTAGACAGGGAAAACATAAGTTTAAGCAGAGATGGGGGTTGACAAATGAGGAGTGGAGGAAGCTAATCTAAGTGAGTAATATATGTAAAAACCATACAAAAGACCACTACATTATAAAGTAATATTTTTAATCAAGTTATAAAGAGTAGAAGTTATGTATCTTACTTTGCTGAATAGTGCTGCTCCTAGAAGCTTTTGTTTATTACACAGAAATCCTAGTGCCAATTATGGGTGATCTACTTATTAGTTCAAGGAGGTCTCAGAGTCCCCATCAAAAAATTAAAGGCTATTGCTATTCCTCCTTGTTGCTCACTAAAACTAGAGGATAAGACATTATTACCGGAGACAATACTTATCTAGACTTCAAGATATGGAGAATATACTGGCTGGAACTGAGTAGAAGGCTTCCTTCCTATGAGACAGCTTCTTTAGTGCTGGAAGATACCATACAGCATTTTAGGTGAGAAAGGTCAACAGTGGTCTTTTCCAAATGTGAATTCTATTAGCTATAGTGCCAATCGTCCAGAAAAGATATAACCTCTGGTCCAATATTGGCATGAAGATTACAAGAGTAATCAACTACTAAATTGCTTTTGAAGTCTATCTACAGAAGGAAATGCATGCCTGATATTGTAGATCAAGTCAAAATCCTAAGTTTGTGGAATGCATAGACCTTAAGAGAGACCTTTCTACTGTTGTTTAGTTAGATTGACATAACAGCAAACTGAAGTATAAATATTCATGGCTACGCCAAAATATTCATGGTTCTACCAATTGACAAATGCTATTAATATCTGTAATAAGAAAAGGTCATTTCTGAGTGAAAGACAGTGAATGTGTAGACCCATAGCTGCTTAGTTTTTATTATGTGTGGCAGTTTTGTGCTTAGTCCTAAACAGCACATTTTGACCAGCCCTTCAACAACCAGGGAACATGATGAAAGAAGAAGAAATAATTAAAAGTAAGAAAATATGGAGAAGGCATATAAAATGGCATCTTCCATTGATGAACCAACCACTGAAAATCCACTGGAAATGTGCTATCATAGTAGCTATAACTGCCTAGTTCCCTACATTAGGGGTTCATGCAATTTGGATTCTCAACAGCAAATTATAAGTCATTATAATTATAAGAGACTCACAGGGCCTAACCTCTAGTCATTACCTTCAGCTGAGTTACAAAGAGTGGGTGAACACAGATGAATGGGTAGTTTCAAACTTGTTGTCATAGAGAAACTTCCGTTTAAAACCTGTTTAACAAAACAAAACAAAACAAACAAAAAAAAGACATCAATGTGGTAAGAGATCTGTATGTAGGATGTGACAAAGGGGAAAAACAGGGATGGAAGAGAAATGAGTTGGAAGATAAGAGCCAACAGAATATACTTTTTAAATGTATTAAATGGTCATAAAACAAATGTAATTAATACACAATTTGAAAAAAATAATTATCTTGCTAAACTTTTTAAAGTGACCTGTGATTATTATGTCTCAACATCTATTTTTTCTTTTATATCACTGTTAATAAGGTGACTAAGAAAATGTCCAAGGACAAACAAGGAAAACTTAAAATACCACAGAAGGATATGAGGAGTATTCCACATAAAGACATTTCAACTTGCACAAGACAAAATGAGTTAAATTATTAAAATATTTAAAACAGGATTAGTTTAATCCATTTGTCTTTTCAGCTATTCATTTGTCTTATAAGTTCTTATATAAATCCAGCTATGCTATATAATGAGAGTGATTTATATAATTACATTAAAATGTAGATCCTTGTTTGAACTGGAGAATCATAAGACACACATACTCATTCACATATACATGTTCTTAAACTCACCTTCAAAGCATTGGCTGTAAGTAGTGCTTTTTATTAAACAAAATGTTCAATGCTTTATTCTCCTTCCCTATTTACCTCTCTCTTCTTTCTTATTCCCCTCCTCTGAAAATACATTCTTAATAAATTACATACATTAAATCTTCACCTCAAATATTTCTTATAGGAAAATTGTTCTAAGATATAAATTATGTTAAATGGATGTTTTATGAATGGAGCAAAGACAACTCTAGTGATTTAAATATGAAGGGATTAAGAAACTGAATACTAATCCATAAATGTGAGAAGGGCTCTGAATTAAATTGAAGTATTGAACAAACATTATACTATCGGGCATTTTGAAAAAAACATTTAATAATCACTTTTTAAAAATAGACCCTTTGATAAACTTAGAATTCATACTATTTTTATGTGTGATATGCCAATGAGGAAAATAATAAGAAATGATGAAATTTCTGAACTAATTGAAGGGAAATGAGTGACACAATGAGATTTTAAGAAAACAAAGGCAAAGCTGGAAATGAATCCTAAAAGCTAGAAGAAATAAAAAGCAAGACAAGATGCTATATTGTGTTTAGGAGAGTTGGAGATATGGCTTAGAAATTGAGAATGCTTGTAGGTCTTACAGCAGACCTGGGTTCAGTTTGTAGCATATGTGTCAACATAATACACCATATAAACAAACTGAAAGAAAAACAAAACACTGTCATCTCACTAGATGACAAAAACACATTTGACAAAATCCAACGTCCCTTCATGTTAAAAGTCATAGAAAGAGTAGGGATTCAAGGATATACTATACACAATAAAGGTAATATACAGCAAGAAAAGATCTATTGTCAAATTAAATGGAAAGAAGCTTTATGCATTTCCAACAAAATTGGGAACAAGGCTGTCACTCTCCTCCTATTGCTTCAATATAGTAATTGTAGTTCTAGCTATAGAAACAAGAGAACTAATGGAAATCAGGGGAATACAAATTGGAAAGAAAAAATTCCATGTATTTCTATTAGCAAAGGATATGATGGTATACGTAAGTGAACAATTACCCCAAAAATTCAACGAAACAACTCAAACAGTTGATAAACACCTTCAGCAATGTGGCTGGATACAAAATTAATTCAAAGTAATCATTAGCTCTCCTATACATAAACCATAAATGGGCTGAGAAAGAAGCTAGGAAAAGAGTACCTTTCACAATATCCACGATAACATAAAATACCACGATGTAACTCTAACCAAGCAAGTGAAAGTCCTATTTGACAAGAATTTCAAGTCTTTGAAAAAAGAAACTGAGGATAAAAGCAGAATGTGGACAGATCTTCCTTGCTCATGGATCGGTAAGATTAACATAGTGAAAATGACCTTTTTACCAAAACCAATCTACAGATTTAAAGCAATTCCCATCAAAATTCCAACACAATTCTTCACAGATCTTGAGAGAACAATTCTCAACTTCATATGGAAAACCCATAAACTTGTGATAGCTGAAAGAATCCTGAACAACAAAAGAATTTCTGGAGGTATTACTATCCCTGACTTCAAACTGTACTATAGTGCAATACAAGCAGACATGTGGGTCAATGTATTTGAATTCAAGTCCCAGAAACCAACCCACACACCTACAGACACTTGATATTTGACAAGAAAGCCAAAATAATAGAATAGGAAAGGGATACCATCTTCAAATAATGGTACATGTCTAACCAAATATCTGCATGTAGAATAATGCAAATACTTTCATATTTAACACCCTGAAGAAAACTCAAGTCCAAATGGATGAAAGGCCTCAAGAAAACAAACAGACCCACTTAATCTGATACAACAGAAATTAGGAAATAGACTTGAATTCCTCTGTAGGGGAGACAATTTCCTGAAAGGAAAACTAGTGCCTCAGGCACTAAGGTCAAGAAGTAATAAATGAGAACTCATGAAACTGAAAAGCTTCTGTAATTGAAAGCATACTGTCATCAGGACAAAATGACAAGACACAGATTAGAGAAAGACCCTACATCCAACACATGGCTAATATCTAAAATATGTAAAGAACTGAAGAAGGTAGACACCAACGATCCAAATAACCCAATTTAAGAAATGGAGTACAGGAGGTGGCCTCTTCAGGTTCCATAAGCCCAGTGTTGTGAGTCAGGGCTAACTTACACCCATTGATTTGTGGGTGCCTCCTTATCCAAGATCTGTGTCTTGTCCTGGAGATGCCTACAAACTCCTCACTCCTGTGAGTTGCACATTTCTATTAACTGTCATGGCTATCTAGTCATCTCTCCTGTTTTTCCACACACCTGATCATGGAACCCCTATTCCCTTATCCATCCTCTCTCCCTCCCAGTTACCTCCATCCACCTGACTCTTCTGACTACTTTATTTCCCCTTCTAAGAGAGATTCAAGCTTCCTTGCTTGGGCCTTTCTTTATGTTTAGCATCTTTGGGTCTGTAGAATGTACCTGGAGTACAGAGCTAAACATCATTCTCAACAGACAAATCTCAAATAGACAAAAATCACCTAATTCCATTTCCTTAGTCATCTGGGAAATTAAAATGAAAATGACTCTGGGATTCCATCTTACACCCATCAGAATGTCAAAGCACAGCACATATTGGTGAGATTGTGGAGCAGGGGAACACTCCTCTGCTCCTGGTGGAAGTTCAAACTTGTACAACCACTCTGGAAATTAATTTGGCAGTTTGTCAGAATAGTTGGTATAGTTCTACCTCAATACCCAGCTATAACATTCCTGGGCATATACATAAAAGTTGCTCTACCATCCCACAAAGAAACCTTCTTACCTATGATCATAGCAGGTTTATTTGTAATAACCCCAAACTGGAAATAACTTCAATGTCACTCAACTGAAGAATGGATACACAAAACATTGTATATCTACACAATGGAATACTAGTGAGCCATTAGAAACAAGGATATCATGAATTTCAAAGGCAAATGGATGGAATTAGAAAATATCATATTGGTTGAAGAAACCCAGACCCAAAAGGACATGCATGCATGTACTCACTTATATGTGGACATTAGCCATACAGAACAGGATAACATTTCAATAATCAACAAAACAAAAAAGGCAAAATAATAAGAAGGGCCCAAAGGAGGCTGTTTGAATCTTTCTCAAAAGGAGAAACAAAATAGATATATGGACTGACTGGAAGAAAAAAACTATGTGGAAGGTGGATGAGGAAGGTAATGTAGGTAAAATTAGAGAGATCATATGTAGGGAGATCAGGGGAGAGATAAGGGAGATGAGCTTGGAGTGGGGTAATCTCTAGGACAATCCAGAGACCTGGGATGGGGAGAAGCCCCAGAGTTTCTAAGGGTGAAACTCTAGCTGAGATTCCTAGCAGTGAGGGACATGGTTCATAAAATGGTTATTTCCCCCAGCCAGTCAGGATACCCAGTAGAAGGATAAGCACATTAACTTACCCACAAAACCTTTGACAAAAATATGTGTCTAACTTGTATGATGCTCAGGAATAATGATAGAGTAGAGATAGAGGGAATAATTAATCAATGACTACTCCAAATTGAGACCCATCCTCTGGGCAACAAACTATCTCTGACACTATTAATGATACTCTGTTCTGCTTCCAGACAAGTACCTAGCATTACTGTTTTCTGAGAGGCTCCACCTAGAAGCAAATTGAAAGAGATGCAGGGATTCACCCCCTAACATCTAATGGAGCTATGGTGTCTTACAGAAGAGTTGGAAGAAAGCTTGAGGGAGCCAAAGAGGATAGAACTCTATAGAAAGACCAACAGAGTCAACTAGCCTGGATCCTTTGGGGTTCCCCAAAACTGAATCACCAACCAAAGAGTAAGCACAGGCTGGACCTAGAACCTGTGGACATATGGATCAGATAAGCCACTTGGTCTTCATGAGGGCCCCCCAAACAAGTAGAAAAGAAGCTGTTCCTGAGGTTCTTGCTTTCTTGCCTGCCTGCCTGTCTATAGAGTCTGCACTCATAAATGGATAGTCATGTTTGTCCTCAGTTGGAGAGGATGCAACATGATGTGTGTGGGGATGGGTGGTTGATATATACCTAGGTGTAGCCAGAGAAGGAGAAGAGGGAATAGGGGAAGGACTTGCCTGAGGGGGTATAAGGAGGAGAAAAGGGAAAATATATAAATTTAACAATAAAAATAAAAGATGTTTGTACTCCAAATCCATCTGCACAGAGTTCCAAAAGTTGTATTTATAACACAAGAAATGAAAACTGTGAATAGATATCTAGAAATTATATTAAAAGGAAGCAGTAATAAAATATGGTTATATGTCAACTTTAAAAACAAAATAAAATTTCAAATCAAATGAATTATGAATAATGAAGGATAATCTGGAAGAGCACATAAAATAAATTAATTTCTATCTGTGTAAAACCTAATTCCTAAAGAAGACTGCCTCAAAATCTATACCAAAACCAAAACAAAGCAAAAAAAAAAAAAAACTCTGTAAAGGTAAATACATAAATAGGTTATATTATTTTACCATATTCACAAAATGATCAATGACACAATAACTGAACAAAGATAGAAAACATAATTATCAAACCTTGATTAATTTACACTAAAAGAAACTGGATCAATATATTTCAAAAATCACACACTTGAAACAGACCAACATCAATTCTAAAAGCTATGTATGCTTTGGGTCATAAAGTGAATCTAAACAAATATAAAGGAAATGAAGAAGTATATACCAAATCAGGAGAAGTACTTGGACCTTGGCAAGGGAGTGGAAATTCTCATGCAGACACCTTGGTGCCTATTTTGCCAGAAGAGAAGCAAGAATTCCAGCACAATAAATTGCCTTGTTCTGGGTTATGATTGGCAGTCTGTTTTCTGGTAGAGCTAAGGTTTAAATGCTGCAGTCCCAATAGGCTGTTGTCAGCCTATAAGGGATAGCAACCATTTGCCAAAGCTCCTAGAATACAGCTTCTAACACATGGATAAATCTTTCCACAGGTCTGTGACATTTTGTCACATAGAAAAGGGTCATGTCCCCAAACCTCTCCTCAGGTAGAGGAATGATCATGCCCCCCAAGTCCAGCCCCAGGTAGAGGCATGGCCACGCAGCCCCATGCCATCCCCATATTAATAAGACACCTAAAGGCTTAGCAGCACCCCTTCCCAGTTATTTTTACTTCACCCCTCCTGGAAGTCACTGGGTATGATCTCATCCACACCATTCTCCACGTGTTAATAAATGCCTTAGAACTATGGACTGTCTCTATTCATCTTGATCCACTATGGAAAGCAAGGGTTCTGGCCTTCAATTAAAGAGCTGCATCTAATCTCTCACGGAGGGTGTCTCAGCACTTCCAGATGGCTGCAGTTCACTCAAGCCAAAGCAGCTAACCAGAGCCCAAGAAACCACCCGGTCACAGGGCATGATGTCAGCTGAGCTCTGAGGCCCCATTTGTTTCCAGCTCTTCCACAGCATCCAGCAGAGTCTGTGATGTCCAGAGCCTGGAAACTCCAGATCTGACTGTGGAGTTCCCTGAGAACAGCCCCTTCCTCCACCCATGAGCAGTGTCCTTATAGCCTCACATAGCCCCCAACTGCCCAGTGGACTATGGGAGGATGCACGGCTACTTCCTGCACATCCCATGCCTCACTCAGGAGCTGCAAGCACTCGGGGCAGACAAGACTTCACTCTACCTCACACCATTTGTTCCCACAACCTTGAATCCTTTTTCTTTCCCAGCTGTAACTCTTCATATTTTTAAATGGGAAGGATTTGTTCATAACACTTTGTGAGGTTTCACAGCATCTAGTTTTATCTTTTCAGATTGTAATTCCATCAAATCCTATTTTGAAGCCACCCTATGTTCTTTCTTTTTATCCTGGATGATTGTTTGCCAAAGATTTTATTAAGTTTCCTTTTGCAGAAAATCAGAATAAATGCAGAGATCCACTAGCAGGCATTGTGTAAAAAGTAAGAAACCTTGGAACACTTAGCTCTAAATGGCATGTTTTCATCAAATCCCTTCCATCAAGTCTCAGAAATCCTTCAAAAAGAGGACATGGAAAAAGTGTAAGGGCTAGAGAGATAAGAGGACAGCAAGGATATAAGGTTCTCTAAATCAACATGAACAAAGCACATATGAACTCAGAGAGACAGAAGCAGCATATATAGGGCCTACATGGGTCTGTACAGGGTCCTTTGTGTATACATATATCGTGGTTTCCAGTTTAGTGTTTTTATGGGATTCCTGAGTGTGTAAATGAGTGGGTCTCTGATTCTTGTGTCTTCTCTTGGACCCTTTGCTTATGTTGACTTTTCATATACAACTTTGATATACTTTTTGGGTTTTGCTTATGACCTTTTATTTTGTTCTATTTTGTTATTATCCCTTAGAAACCTGTTCTTTTCTAATGAGAGACAGAGAGTAAATCCTGATATGAGGGAGGAGGAGACAAACTGGGAAGAGTAGAAAGAGGAGAAATAATAATAGTAATATATTATGTGAGAAAATCTATTTTCAATAAAATGAAAAAAGAGGGAGAATATCATATAATGTATTTTGATCATATTTTATTTCCTTTCCCAGTTCCTTCTGACTCCTCTCACAAATGCCTTCCCAATCAACTCTATGATCTCTCTCTGTCTCTCTATTTTAAAATATCTACAAACTCCAGTTTGTGTTGGCCAACTACCCTAGGTATAGGGCCTGACCTGGACTATTGCCAATATATCATATATGAAATCATTAAAGGAAACAGATTTCCCCTCTCCAAGCAGCAATCAAATGCTAATAGGAATGGAACTCCATGCCCACTTCCCTTCTTTATTTTATTTATTTTTAATTGGATATTTTATTTATTTACATTTCAAATGTTATCCCCTTTCAAGGTTTCCCCTCTGCAAACCTCCTATGTCATCTCACCTTAACCTGCTTCTATGAGGGTTCTCCCTCACCTACCTACTCACTCCTGCCTAATGGCCCTAGCATTCCTCTATACTGGGGCATCAAGCCTTCACATGACCAATGGCCTCCCCTCCTATTGATGCCAGATAAGGCCCCTTCAGCTCCTTCAGTCTTTCCTCTAACTCCTCTATTGGGGTCCCTGTGCTCAGTCCAATGGTTGGCTTTGAGCTTCCTCATCTGTATTGGTCAGGATCTGGCAGAGCATCTCAGGAGACAGCTATATCAGGCTCCTGTGTGCAAGCACTTCTTAGATATGCATGTTTGACTTGAGCTTGTGCAGGTGTGGACCATTTTGCCTTAATTGCCATGAGGTCACCAGTGCCTCTTCCAATACTTTAATCTTTTCAACATTTTGAGGTGGTTTGCATAAATGAATACTATATTTACATCATTGCTGTGCCTCTCTCTTCCCTCCAACTCTTCCTATGTATATAAGAATGTATATGTGAGATACACATATAAACAATGACCAATTAATAGTATTTAGTGTTGCTCATTTTTACATGTGTTTAGGTCTTAGCATTTGGGATTTCATAACTTATAGGTGTGCTTGTCTCACAAGCCATTAATTGCCTGTAGCTATTCATTTAAGCATGGAAACTTGTGGCATTCTTACTATTCACAATGGTAAGTTTATTGGTATTGCAATTATGCTGTTCATTTTTTAAGGAAACCACATCATTGATATTTCATGGGTATAGTTTTTTTAGAATATTAAAAGATGCTATTTCACAGTATGAGGCTTGGTCCTTGAGTTTTACAATTTTCTTTCTTTCTCTCCCATAATGTCCCATGAGCAGAAGTCAATGGGATTGTGTCCTAGGTGTACTGTAATGCCTACGAAAAAACTCAATTTTGTGCAAGGAACCATTCTAAATTCATAAAAGATAAGCTTGAGTAACTCTGACTCCTTGGCCCCTTCCATGAATTGTAAAACAGTTAGGAAATTAACTGCTTGCTGTGCTTTCTGTAAACTCTGCTTATCACTAGATACATGGGGGAGTAAGAACCTTGTTTTGCCAGGAATGAGGTTGTTCTCCATTTTGCTGTACATTCCAAGGAATGAAATAATTGCAATCTTCTTTTAATAGGCCCCACTACTTTTACCTGGGCCTTAGTTTCAAACACAGCCATGAAAACTAAGGAACAGCTTAAAGTATAGAAATAAAAAAGATCATATAATAATATAAATAGATTCTTTGCTTTTTTTTTCCCAGTGTATTTTAACTCTATGGAGTTACCAATTGGAGAAGGGTATTCACAGACATACATTCTCGATATTTTGAACTTTCGGATCTCTATAGCAACCTTTGTCTGTTACAAGATGAAGCTTCCTCAGTGACGAGTGTGTTGGTTAGTTTTTGTCTACTTTATACAAACTAGAATCATATAGGTAGCAGAAAATGCAATCAAGAAATTGCTCCATCACTTTGGCTCGTAGGGAATTTTCTTGAATAATAATTGATGTGGGATATCTCATTCCATTTTGGGCAGTGCCATCCCTGAGAAGATATACCTGAGTTTTATAAGGAAACTGAGCAACATGAAAAACAAACCACTAAGTAGCAGACTTCTATGATTTCTGTTTCAGTCACTGCCTACAGCTTCCTACCTTAGCTTCCCTGAATTATAGACTATAATGTGTAAGATTAAATAATCCCTTTCTTCATCTAGGTTGATTTTGGCCAATGTTTAATCACTAAAGTAGAAAGAAAATTGCAGCAGTGGAGAAGGATTCATAGTAAATATTTCAGGTGTATCTTAAATGCTGACCATATTTTATCTGTCTGTATAAGCATACATACTAAGAGTATAAGTATAAATTATATTTATCTAAGAAAATTGCAGTATTATGCTCTCCTCTAGGGTCTATAATTAGGGTCCAGCCATAGGTAGGTAGGTAGGTCTACAGCACCAGTCATGAACTCCCTCTAGTTCAACAAACCTTAAGTACAATTAGGCAGTTGTTGGCTGTCTCCAAGATAAAATATGCCACTATTGAATCATTAGGAATGACATGTGGGTTAGGCAATGTTGTGGTTCATAGGTTTTATAGCTGAGAAGTATATTGATTGATTTTTTCCCCTTAGAATCAGTAATATCACATTCTGATACTATGAGAGCTAGTTCTCAGTGAGAAGCCATTCTGGTAATTTCTAGATAAATTTCCCCAACTACTGTGTCTGAAGTATGTGGTATCTGAAAGGGAACAAATGGCAATGATAATATCTCTATGGTTAGAGAGTCTCTTGAAAATCCCTGACCAGACAAAGTAAAATTAAATAAGTGAACAAACCTAAAGTACAATTAAAGGTTATGTGTGTGTGTGTGTGTGTGCGCGCGCATGTGTGTGCGCATGCATGCATGAGAGAGAGTTATTGTGTATGTAACATTTAAGCATACACAAACATACACTCACATATTTTTAAGTAAATTTATAAAATGTTATTTTCCTATGAGTTTTTCAAGGACATATAGTGTTCTTTATCTCTTCTTCTTCCCTTTTGCTCCCAAGATAAAGTCCCACTTTTGCCCATGTTTCTCTTCCATATTTTATCCCTCAATATTTCTGTCTCTTGCCTTTCCCCATGATCCCCACACTGAATAAAGTAATAGACCTAGAAACACAATTGTTGTATGTTGTCTCTTATTCTAAGATAGTAACTCTAAATCTTATGTTTGACTATATAATCCAAAATAATCACAGAAGGTAGGAAAATAAAAATAAGTTTCTTAGTAACCATTTTTATATATAGATTAAGAGACACTAAAAAAAGCTATATATAATGCTTACACAATTGTGATTTATCCCTAGGGGAGTCTATAAGTATACTTTAGATATATTTTACTGTATGTAATTCTTCCTTGAATAACTGATATACAGGATTGAGTATATCATATTTCCTGTCTGTGACTCTCTGTTCAAGGTGCATACCCATACTTTAGTATGACTCTTCCTTAACAAGCCCATGTCTTCACTTGCTTATGTCTCATTTTCCATGATATTTTCTTCAGATCCCCACATCTGTGCTCTTGGTTATCTCTATGAGGTCTTCTCCTTGTATCTAACATACTTGCTTATGCCTACACTAAAGTTATCTTCAATAAAATCTCTTCTAATTTATTATGCTAACAAGGACTGAAATTCTCTTCAATGTTGAAAGCATGAATCTTATTTTGACAAATATCAGGTTTCCTAAAAACCTAGGGACATTGTTGAGGCTGTATCTCTGTCCTGTCACCACTGACTGATCCAATATCAAACAATATGGTTAAGCTAAAAGCTAATCAGGACCATAACTAGAAATAAGGAAACATATAGCTAAATAAAAAATAAGTAAAGAAGCACATCAAAATTAGTAAATATTTTCAAATTAATGGCACATATGGAGAAGAGAACTGCTGGGTCTCAGTTCAGTCAGAGAGGATGCACATAACCCTCAAGAGACTGGAGGCACAAAGGAGTTTACAAGTCTGGTGGGGTGGGGCTGGGAGATAGGGACATCCTCATGTAGACAAAGGGGCAGGGAGGAGGTATGTGATGTGGAGATGTAAAACAGTTGGAGGGTGAACCTGGAGGGGAATGAAATCTGGAGTTTAATATAAACAAACAAACAAACAAACAAACAAATGTACAACAGTCCTGACCTGTGCAACACTATTTAAGTTAACAGTATGTGCTGGCCTGCTTTTGAAAATTTAACACAAGCTAGAGTCATTTAAGAAAAATTATTCTCAGATGAAAAAGTGCCCTCCTCCATCAAACTAGCCTAGAGGCATGGTTGTGGACCATATTCTGGATTAATAATTGATGTGCGAGGGCCCAGCACATAGAGGCTTTTTGATACAAATGGGTAGGTGGTCTTGAGTTCTAAAAGATGCCATATTAAGCAATACCGAAAGCAGTATTTCTTCATGGTTTCTGCTTCAGTTTCTGCTACCAGGTTCCTGTCTTACATCATTTCCTAACCCTACTTCTCAGTGATGGACTGTGTGCTACCAGTTAGTGTAAGGTGAAATGAATCAATTTTTCACCAAGTCATTTTAACCATGATGTTTATCAAACCAATAGATATCCCAACTAAGAGACTAGGCAAATTGTCAGTAACAGGCTAGTAAGTAGCATGCCTCTGTGATTCTGCTTCAGATTTTACCTACAGGTTTTTGCATTAAATTCTTTCCTTGGCTTCTCTCAAAAAACTATGTATGACCCATGATATGTAAGCCAAGAACACTGTTTCCTTCATTGCTTTAAGTCAGTGTTTCATATCAGCAATAGAAAGCAGACTAAGACAGAGTAGAAAATATATAGCTAATAATAATACCATAAAATAAAAAAAGGAAATATACATATTTATTTCTTATGGCTGTTGTAAATCGTAGTGGTGGTTTGACTGAGAACACCCCCATAGACTCTTGTGTGTTAATGTTTGATTCACAGTTGTTGAAGTTCTTAGTAAAATTAGGAGGTGTGGGCTTTATGGAGGTTTGCCAATGGGGGTGGGATACGAGGTTTCAATCTCCTCTCTCTCTCTCTCTCTGCCTGCTAATTGTGGAAAATATCTAAGTGTACAGTTACTGTTTTAGTACCACACCTGCCAGTTTCCATGCATTCTGCCATGGTCATGGGCTAACACTCTAAAACTGTTAGCATGCTTTCAATTTAATGGTTTCTTTTATAAGTTTCCTTGGACATGGTATCTCATCATAGCAACAGAAGAGTGACAAAGAAAGAAGCCATTTTATTTTGTATTTGAAGGCATTGTTTGAATGTTTATGGTAATACTGATATATATAAAATCTTACAGAACTTCCAGTCATATAATATATTGAACAAACAACTATGTGTAATATATTACTGATATCTGATGGTATTAAATACTTATTATATATTTTAACTATTACAAATATCTTCCAATTCATAAGAGTTTACTTTAAAACATACTATATAGTAATAGCTGTAGCTTCATATATATTGTTTCATGATATTTCTTGATTTAATAAATATCTTAACATCATAAATTGACCTATACATCTATAATTTTCTTTTTAAGAATTATTTGAGAATTTCATATGTATACAAGTCCACTCTCCAATACTCAATTGTATCTGTATCCCCCTACTGCTATTTCCTCACAGTTTCAAGTGTTCTCCTTGTTTTGTTTGTATCTTTTAACCTGAAAAGTCTACTTAGCAATGCTAATAGAGTGAACTTCTGGCTTATTGGCAGCCTCCCATATACTGCATCCCTAAAAATGATAATCAAAATCAAAGCAAAGGAAATCATAAAACCCAAAACAAAAAACTGAGTTTACTCCCAACCAGTGTCATTTGACAATAGTCTACCAGATATGCATGGGACTTCCTGATTCCCTTCACATTCCACAGTGTTATTTTGTCCAGATTGATCTTATAAAGGTTGTATGTGTGTAGTCTCACCTGCAGTAAGTTCATATGTACTGCTGCTGCTCTAAGATAGCAAGAAAACAGTTTCATTATCATCATCTGCCTCTGATTCTTAGATCCATTTTGTCCTTTCTTTTTTAAAAATACAAAATGATTAACAAAGGTTTTATTAATTTTACATTAATCAGCAGGTGTAATTTGCATTTATATCCAAAATAGATATGAGATGAAAGAGACCTCTGAACCTGATAAAAATGTCTGTCTTCTATAATAGCAGAGAGTCATTAAAATAACGGGTTATTTTTTGTTTTGGGATATTTATATTATTTACATTTCAAGTGTTTTCCCCTTTCCAGGTCTCATCTTTTGAAACCTCCTACCCAATACTCCTTCCCCTGCCTCTATGTAGGTGCTCACCCACCCACCCACAAGCTGCTGTCTTCCCTCCCAAGCATTTGCCTACAGTGGGGAATCAAACACCTTCAAGCCCAGGGGCCTCTCCTCCCACTGATGTCCAACAAGGCCCTCCTTTGTCACATATGCAACCAGCCCCATGTCCTTGTGTATTCTTTGGTTGATAGTCCAGAATCTGGGAGTTCTGGGTGTTTGGCCAGTTGACACTGTTACTCCCTCCATGGATCTGATAACCCCCTCAGCTCCTTCAGTCTTTTCTCCAACTCCTATATCTGGGACCCCAAACTAAGTCCAAGGGTTGACTGTGAGGATCCACCTCCATATTTGTCAGGCCCTGCCTGAGTGTCTCAGAAGACTGCTTATCATGCTTCTTTCAGCAAACACTTCCCAGTATCCACAATAATGTTTGTGTTTGGTGGCTGTATATGGGATGTACCCCCAGGTGGGACAGTTTCTGGTTGGCCTTTCCTTCAGTTCCTGCTCCACATTTTGGGTCTATATTTCCTCCTGTGAGTATTTTGTTTACCCTCCTAAGAAAGGCTGAGGCATCCACATTTTGGTCTTCCTTCTTCTAAGGTTTCAAATGGTCTGTTTATTGAATCTTAGGTATTACAGAATTTTGGGCTAATATTGACTTATCAGTAAGTACATAAAGTGTTTGTTCTTTTGTGAGTGAGTTACCTCACTCAGGGTGATGATATTTTCAAGTTCCATCCATTTGCCTAAGAATTTCATGAAGTCTTTTTTTTTTAATTTTTTTTTTAATAGCTGAGTAGTACTTCATTGTGTAAATGTACCACATTTTCTGTATCCATTCCTCTGTTGAGGGACTTCTGGGTTCTTTCCAGCATCTGACTATTATAAACATAGCTGATATGAACATAGTAGAGCATGTTTCTTTATTAAATGTTAGAGCATCTTCTGTGTGTATGCCCAGGAGTGGTATAGCTGGATGCTCAGGTAGTACTATGTCCAATTTTCTAAGGATCTTCCAAACAGATTTATAGAGTGGTTTTACCAGTTTGTAATCCCACCAGCAATGGAGGATTGTTCCTCTTTCTGTACATCTTCGCCAGCATCTGCTGTTACCTGAGTTTTTTTTTTAATCTTCGCCATTCTGACTGTTCTGAGGTAGAATCTCATGCTTGATTTGATTTGAATTTCCCTGATGACTAAAGATGTTGAACATTTCTTTAGGTGCTTCTCGGACATTCTAATTTCTTCAGTTGAGAATTCTCTGTTTAGCTCTGTTCTCCATTTTTCTTTTTTCTTTTTTTCTTTTTTCTATACTTTATTTGCATTTCAAATGTTTCTCCCTTTCCAGATATTCCCTTTGGAACCTCCCTATTCCTTCTCCCCAACCCCCTGCCACTATGGGGGTATTCCCCCACCCACCCACCCACCTACTCTCTTCTTCCCTCCTTGGCATTCTCCTATACTGGGGGATATAACACTCTCAGACCCAAGGGCCTCTGCTCACCCTGATGGCTAACAAGACCCTTCTCTGCTGCATATGTGACCAGCACCATGGTTCCCACCATGTGTATTTTTTGGCTGGTTATCCAGTCTCAGAGAGCATCGAGGGGTCAGGCCATTTGTCAATGTTGTCCCTCCCTGGGGCTGCAAACTCCCTCAGCTCCTTCAGTCCCTTCTCCAACTGCTCCCTCTGGGACCTCACACTCAGCCCTACGGTTGCTGGGAAGTGACTCTTGGGTATTCTGAACTTTTGGGCTAATAACCACTTATCAGTGAGTACATACCATGTTCATTCTTTTGTGACTAAATTAACTCACTTAGGATGATATTTTCAAATTTCATCCATTTGCCTGCGGATTTCATGAAGTCATTGTTTTAATAGCTGAGTAGTACTCCATTGTGTAAATGTACCACATTTTCTGTATCCATTCCTCTGTGGAGGGACATCTGGGTTGTTTCCAGTTTCTGGCTATTATAAATATGGCTGCTATGGACATAGTAGAACGTGTGTCTTTGTTATATGTTCGAGCATCTGGGTATATGCCCAGGAGTGGTATAGCTGGGTCCTCAGGTAGTATTATGTTCATTTTCTGAGAGTCAGCCATACTGATTTCCAGGAGGTTGTATCAGCATGCATTCCCACCAGCAATGGAGGAGTGTTCCCCATTTTTCAATAAGGTTATTTAGTTCTCTGCAATCTAACTTCTTAAGTTCTTTGTATATATTGGATATTAGCCTTCTATCAGATGTAGGATTGGTAAAGATTTTTTTCCCAATCTGTTGGTTGCCATTTTGCCATTTTGACAATGTCCTTTTCCTTACAGAAGCTTTGCAAATATATAAAGTCCCATTGGTCAATTCTTGATCTTAAAGCATAAGCCATTGGTGTCTTGTTCAGGAATTTTCCTTGTGCCCATGTGTTCTAGGCTTTGCCCCACTTTTTTTTTATTTTTTTCTATTTGATTCAGTGTATCTGGTTTTCTCTGGAGGTCTGTGATCCACTTGGAATTGAGTTTTTTACAGGGAGATAGGAATTGATTAACTTGAATTCATTTACATCTTGGCTGCCACTTGAATCAGCACTACTTGTTGAAAATACTGTCTTTTTTCACTAGATGGTTTTAGGTTCTTTGTCAGGAATCAAGTCACCATAGGTGTGTGGGTTTATTTCTGGGTCTTCAATTATATTCCCATGATCTACCTGCCTGTCACTGTAACAAATCCATGCAGTTTTATATTTATTGCTCTGTAGTTTGACTTGAGGTCAGAGATGCTCATTCCCCCAGAAGTTCTTTTACTGTTGAGAATAATATTTGCTGTCCTGGATTTTTTGTTATTCAAAATGAATTTGAGAATTGCTCTTTCTAAGTCTATAAAGAATTGAATTGCATTTTTGATAGGGATTGTATTGAATCTGTAGATTGCTTTTAAAAAGGTGGCCATTTTTGCTATATTAATCCTGCCAATTCTGAGCAAGGGAAATTTTTCCATCTTCTGAGGTCTTAGATTTCTTTCTTCAGAAACTTGATGTTCTTTTCATACAGATCTTTCACTTGTTTGGTTAGAGTAACACCAAGATACTTTATTTAGTTTGTGACTATTATGAAGAGTATCATTTTCCTAATTTCTTTCTCAGTCTGTTTATCCTTCAAGTATAGGAAGGCTACTGATTTGTTTGAGTCACTTTTATATTCAGCCTCTTTGCTAAAGTTGTCTGGTGGAGTTGTTTTTGGGTCATTGATGTATACAATCATATCATCTGCACATAGTTATATTTTGATTTCTTCCTTCCCAATTTGTATCCCTTTGATCTCCTTTTGTTTTCTAATTGCTCTAACTAGAACTTCAAATACTATATTGAATAGATAGGGAGGGAGAGGGCAGCCTTGTCTAGTCCATGATTTTAATGGGATTGCTTCAAGTTTCACTCCATTTAGTTTGGTGTTGACTACTGGTTTGCTGTATATTGCTTTTACTATGTTGAGGTGTGGGCCTTGACTTACTGATCTTTCTAAGACTTTTAACATGAAGAGATTTTGAATATCATCAAATGCTTTTTCAGCATCTAATGAAATGACCATGTGGTGTTTTTCTTTGAGATTTTTTATGTAGTGTTTTACTTTGATAGATTTCCTTATATTGAACCATCCTTGCATTGCTGGGATGAAGCATAGTGGATAGTGATGAATTATCATTTTGATGTGTCCTTGGATTCAGTTTGAGGGAATTTTATTGAGTATTTTTACACTGATATTCATAAGGGAAATTGGTCTGAAGTTCTTTTTTCTTTTTTGGGGTCTTTGTGTGGTTTGTTATCATTGTACCTGTGGCTTAATAGAACAAATTGGGTAGTGTTCCTTCTGTTACTACTTTGTGGAATAGTTTGAAGAGTATTGGTATTAGGTATTCTTTGAAGGTCTGATAGTATTCTGCACTAAATCCATCTGGCCCTGGGGCCTTTTTTTTTAAATGATGGCTTCTATTTTGTTAGAGATAATGGGACATTTTAGATGGTTTATTTTGATCTTGAGTTAACTTAAGTATTTAATATTTGTCTAGAAAATTATCCATTTAATTTATAGCTTCCAGTTGTGTTGAGTATAGGCTTTTGTAGTAGGATCTGATGATTTTTTTTTTTTTTGTAATTTCCTCAGTTTTTGTTGTTATATCGACTTTTTATTTCTGATTTTGTTAATTTGGATACTGTCTCTGTGCTCTCCGGTTAGACTGGCTAATGTTTATCTATCTTGCTGATTTTCTCAAAGAACAAGCTTCTGGTTTTATGGATTCTTTGTATAGTTCTTTTTGTCACTATTTGGTTGATTTCAGCCATGAGTTTGATTATATCCTGCCTTCTACTCTTATTGGGTGTATTAACTTCTTTTTGTTCTAGAGCTTTTAGGTATGCTGTTAAGCTGCTATATTATGGTCTCTCCAGTTTCTTCTTGGAGACACTCAGATCTATGAGTTTTTCTCTTAGCACTGCCTTCATTGTGTCCCTTAATTTGGGGTATGTTTTACCTTCATTTTCATTAATTACTAATAAGTCTTTAATTTCTTTATTTCTTTCTTGACCAAGTTACCATTGAGTAGAGTGTTGTTCAGCTTCCATGAGTATGTGGGTTTTCTGTTGTTTATTATTTTTTCTACTGAAAACTATCCTTAATCTGTAGTTATCTGATAAGAGGCATTGGATTATTTCATTCTTCTTATATCAGTTGTGGTCTGTTTTTGTTGGTCAATTTTGGATTAGGTTCCATGAGGTGCAGAGAAGGTATATTCTTTTGATTTCGGATGAATGGGAAGCAATAGTTACTCTTACTTAAAATCTCCTAACATCAATATACTCAGTTCCTCAATAAAAAGACATAGACTACGAGTTGTTTGGATACATAAACAGGACCCAGCATTTTGTTGCACACAAGAAACACACCTCAATGTCAAAGACAAACACTACCTAAGAGTAAAGGGCTGCAAAACAATTTTCCAAGCACATGGTCCTAAGAAACAAGCTGGAGTAGCCATTCTAATATCAGATAAAATTGACTCTCAAAAGAAATTCATCAAAAAAGAATAAGGCAGGAAAATTTATACTCATCATAAGAAAACCTACCAAGAAGAACTCTCAGTTCTGAACATCTATGCTCCAAATGCAAGGGCACTCACATTCATAAAAATAACTTTACTAAAGCCCAAAGCACACATCTTTCCTTGCACAATAGTAGTGGGAGACTTCAAAACTCCACCCTCATCAATGAACAGATCATGAAAACACAAAACTAGACAGAGACACAACAAAACTAACAGAAGTTGTAGACCTAATCGATATAACAGTATCCATAAGTGGATTTTTCATGTGGATGTTGTGGATCTGAACTTAGGTTCTCAGGCTCATTACATGGCAAACACATTACCAATGGAGCCATCTGTCCAGCCCCTATATAAGTCTTTTGTAAAGACATGTTAAAATCAGTAAGAACAAATGGTTGAATTTGAAACTTTGGAAAAACATTTGCCAGGCATATACAATTTAATTCCCAGCATTGCCAACAAACAAATGAACAAATAAACAAATTAATTAGATGAATACAAAACCAGCCCATTCTTAAAGAGAAGAACAATTTGCACTGCTGACAGTTTTGACACTTGCATGTTTTTTCAGTGATAAATTTGAGATCACAGATTATTGTCCACTGTTTGGGAAAGAATTGTGTTATAGTACTGTGATTTCATAGTGAATTATTTTTTTATAGGAAGCCTGCTTATCCTAGAATATAGAACAAAAGTAACGATAAACTTTACCTTTCCTTTAATGGCATGAGTCTCAGAATTATAATCCTTTTCATTAAATAGATCTGTTACTGTGTTTTCACTTCTATGCCATTATATTTTATATGTAGTCATGTTGTCTACCAGCCTGAGTCCTGGAGTTTTATAACAACCCTTGATATCTAGTAATTAATGATACATTCTGTTCTATTCTCTTATTTTTAAATTATTGAGGGGATTGGGTGCTCTTTATTTTCTACAGATAAAATAATGGCAAAAATTTCATGAATTAACCATAAAACATTGGGCTGATGATATGGTTCATTTGGGTTTAATTTTAGCCATACAGGAACTGTGTAAGATGGCAGAGACCTCTAATCCCTGTATTTGGGAGTAGGAGGCAGGAGGATATGGCATTTATGGTCTTATTGTGAGCTTAGTGGGCAGCTGATTTAAATAGCATTCACATTCTAGGTCAAAGCAAACAAACAAAACAAAAATTTAAAAATTAAAATATCCACAGTAATCTGAGGGGCAGGAAGTGACACCGTCTACTATTGCAGTTCTTGTGCAGATCACTGGTATTGAGGCTCTTAGCCCTATAAGTACTACAGGTATTTTATGAGCCTAGGACACAGAGTATCTTCAGTCTTCCTCTGTGGTTATAGTTGCAGCTCTAAGGTAGGCTTGAAAATTGAAATATCTCAGCCTTTGGAAGCAGCCGATTTTATAGTTCTTATATATACATAGGAAGTAGGGAATTTCTTAGCTGTGAACATAAACCAGCATTAGCGCTCTTAGCTGAAGACTGGGAACACTTCTACAGCCTCAGGTCTATTCCTGCACCGGTTGCTGCTCTTCTTCTGCCCTTCTTTCTGCCACAGCCATTCTTGAACTGTTCAGCTATTATTTCTGCCACTGTAAAGACAGCTACATAACTCCTTTCATAATTCAGTCTGCTGACACCTCAGCTGCCACTGTTGTTTTGCTGCCTCTTTTGTTCCTTTCCTTCTCTGATGATTTATTCCTGAGTTACCATCTTAGCTCATATTATGAAGAGGAGGCAAGAAAATGTCACTTGAGGGGGATGGAGACATGGATCTGGGGTTAGGACCACGTGTTGCTCCAGTATGTGACCTAGGTTTGATACTCAGAACCTATTTAATGACTTACAGCAATTTGTAACTCAAATTGCAGGAGATACAACATAATTTTTCGACCTCCTCAGGTATCAGACATGCACTTGGTACACATATGTACATTCAGGCAAAAAATTTACAAAAAAAGAGAAATAAAATATACAGATATAGATATATTTAAAGGAATTCTTAAGAGAAATCTTTTATTGGGTTTGGTGATACAAACCAGGAAAGGAAAGGTGAATGTCTTCCTACAGACACATTGAGCCAAAATTCTCTGCTTTGTAGAAACAGTCATCCTCATTGAGACTTATATTTTAGGCCCATCACAGCCTTGCCACTAATCACCAATCACAGTCACTAAGGATTATGTTTGGACAAATCACAGTGTTGACTCTTAAGACCAATCATAGTCATTTAACTTTGTATTTTAGATCAATCACAGCCTGTCTCTTAACAGCAACTACAGCCATTTAAACTTGTGTTCTGACCAATCACAGCCTTGCCTTTTAGGACCAATCATAGGAAGTGAGTCCTATGTTCTCAACCAATCATATAATCAGTATGTATTCTATAGTTGCCAGGATACAGTAAACATAAGACCAGTTGATTTCAAGTAAGTGGAGAGGTAAGGTTGAGTAAGTTGGAGCTCTGTTGAAATGACAAATTCCTGAGTTATTTCCTGTTTAATCTTGTCCCAATCATTGAAATAGGGATGGTAAACTCACTAACAGTAAACTGTGGATGTGACAATTTCATATTTCAGTTGAATCAGTTTTCGGTTAGTATAAAGTTATGTAGTTAACTATCTGAGATATTTAAGTTTAGTAGTCTATCTTTATATTTATAAAATAACTTTCCTTTTTTTGAGTAATACTATTTATACAACAGTTTACAATCTCTGGTACCCTCATGCTTTCAATTGGCAAAATGGACCAGACTGGCTGTATTTTCAAATACTGACAATTTTTATGATTGATATACAGTATAACAAGTACTTGAAGGATTGTGAATAATAAATGATAAATTAAAGGTCATTGATTTAAAAAGATGCTAAATTATAAACAATTGATGATAAATATAGATAACTATATGATTGAGGAAAGATATAGGATAAAGAGATTAGATGATAGATATAGAATAGGTAGAGGGTAGAAGAGGGAGGAGCAAAGGATGAGAATATATATATATATATATATATATATGTGTGTGTGTGTGTGTGTGTGTATGTGTGTGTGTGTGTGTGTGTGTGAGAGAGAGAGAGAGAGAGAGAGAGAGAGAGAGAGAGAGAGAGAGAGATCTACAGGAAAGATGCTAAATATATGGAGCTAGATAGCCCATAGATGACAAAGAGAATTGACATAGATACAGGATAGATGATGGATAGAAGAAAGACAGACAAAATAGCTACATTCTAGCTTCTAGAGGATACATGATAGATAAATAGGAGGTAGGCAAAAGATAAGAAAGGGATAGAGGTAATTATATTAAAGAGAGGAACAGGAGAGCTAGAAGTTTAGGGTAGATAGAAGAGAGATAAGTGGCCAGAGGATAAATGATACATGGATACAGGAGAGCTAGAGGATAGTTGGTAGGTACATGGCAGACAGACACAAGGTAGTTAAGAGACAGATGATAGATACATAGAACAAAGACACAGGATAGCTAGAGAGTAGATGATTAATAGAATACAGACACAGTATAGTTAATGGATAGATGATACATAGATGGAAGACAGGTACAGGATAGCTAGAAGATTGATGATAGATGGAAGACATACACAGAAGAGCTAGAAAATCTTAGATAGACAGACAGATAGATATATAGATAGAAGATAGATTGATTGATTGATAAATTGATAGATAAGATAAACAGAGATGCAGCATACCTAGTACATGCATAGCCCATTGATGTTATAGAGACAGAGGATAACTGGAGGACAAATATTTGGCATATGGATAAATGCCAGACAGTATATCCAGAGGATAGATGATAGTTAGATTATCGAGATTCAGGGTAGCTATAGGATATGTGTTGTGTCAATGGTATAGAGATATAAGATAGCAAGAGGTTAGATGATGTATAAATAGATGGAAGACAGGAACAAGATAACTAGATGATACATGGTAGATAGATAGATAGATAGATAGATAGATAGATAGATAGATGATAGAAAGATAGATAGAACACAGAAACTCAGGGTAGCTAGTCAATAAATGATGCATTGATGGTAAAGAGACATAGGCTAGATAGAGGATAGATGGCAGATAGATGGAAGATAGGCACAGGAAAACTAGAGGATGATAGAAATTAAAGGCAGACACAGGAAAGTGAAAGGATTGGCGATAGGTAGGTACAGAGGTTGGTAAATAGATAGATAGAGAGGTGAT